>OX465396.1:12293343-12747262 GCA_950005105.1 Lycophotia porphyrea | reverse complement strand
AATCGGTCACGGGAAACTGGTGTGAAATTCAGTTGCAAGATTTAACTAATACATACCTACTAACTAACTAACCAACCAACTAACAAGGCAAATTAAATAATATAATTATTGAATCGTGGTCTTCAAAGACGTAAGATAAAGATATTCAAAGATATGTTCAAACTTGTAATACTATTTTGTCAGTCTTACCGATCGTTAACTCAGCGACCTCTAAAGAAAACCACAAGAAACCGTATCGCTTCGAGAAAAATCGAATGATTCGGTCACCTGTGCACAGATGGCACCACTGTCACAGCAGTTATCTAAATTGTTTACAGATTACGCGCTGGGTTAGAATAGCGAGGAAATCAGAGCTTTCCAAATCTGGGCAAATAGCGAAAACTTTTATCTTTAGGCAAATCTAACCAGGTCAGTAAATTAATGATAGATTTAAAAAAAAAACAAGTCAAATGACAAGTCTTGTAATATCTCCTGTATTGTGGGTGCGTTTACAATAATTTAAACTCACATACACAAACAGCCAGACCCGGAACATGTACCTGTAGGCTATTCAAATATTTGTTCCGTGCGGGAATCGAACCCATGACATGTAGTGCAGCAGTCAATCGCTCAGCCACTCCGTCAATCGCAAACAGCTCAACAATTCTTGTATAACAAAAACAAAGCAATCACAAAAAATTTCATAAGGAAAACTGAATTAGTTTTCCCCACCCTGTTTATATAAAAACAGCCCATAAAACCCATTTATATATTTCCGCTAAAAGATTTCCATTGAAGTTAACTAATAAACAGTAATAAAATTTCTTCCCCAGGGGAATCCCACGTCTGATGTCAGTTTCCAAGACAGTTTCCCGCTTTAAAATTTCGTTATTGCCTCGTATCCTGTGACCCCTCTAAGGGACTATGATTCATTCATTACTAACGTATTATTTTTAAAATAAATTATAATATTAACTAGTAATAATAACCGCCACTCGGGTCGACCTTCAGGTTAAGCAGCGCTTGCCTAGGTTAGTTCGTGGATGGGTTACCGGCCATTACATACAATGTTTCCTCCGGGCCTTGGAGAGCAGGTTAAGCTCAATAGCTTGTCATGCAAAGATCATGGAGATGGCATGTCAAAGATCCTCAAATGACAGCCTGGACATTGGTGGTTGGTGGTGGTTAGTCGTTACAGGTAGCCAGTGACCCGAAAATCTGACAACCAGTCTTATTAAAGTGTACCATGTTACCCAGTACTAACTTGGTTGAGGAAGTCAGTAACATGGGACAGGGCATGCAAATGATGGACGTTAAAATATGCATAAATTAAAATTCACTGTCGATTATTGAAGTGAAAACTTCTTTAGCATCGTTGTGATTTGAAAGTCGATGCAACGAAAAAGTGACAGTGAAAAGAGACAGACACATAAATTCATAAGATTTAACGTGGGATAAAATGAGATACCTAGGAAGCATTATACAGTGTTTATCTTGAAGCCAAAATTTTTGAAGGTTTCTCTTCTACCACGTGTGAATTGCACACATATTTTTTTAAGGCTTTGTTACTTACACCACCAGAAGTAAGCATAATTATCACATCCTTTATTAAGAAAACTTTTAATCCATACATAATGAACTTGTACATAAATGAATGACACAGAACAAGGAAAATATCAAAGAACACCCATACATACAATGACTAGAGCAATCATTAATACATTGACTCTAATTATGTCCATCACACGGGGTGACTCACAGTATCCCTGACCTGCGCGTGCGCCATGACAAGGCTACTTTATGTTTAACGTCTTTTTGATCGATAACATCTTAATTATCGAGAAGCATACTATACAAATTGTTTACTGTGTTTTTTTTAAACAAACTCAGTAAATGGGTTGTGGAGGTCAGATAGGCAGATCCATGTTAAATAGCAGTATTGTACAGTGAGCGACTGCCTGTCTCAGAGGGGATGTTTACAGGCGGGCTGTGCTGTTGCTTTTGCAGTCCAACATTACGTAAGCGAATCTGCCCAGCCTTTTCCCAACTATGCTGGGGTTGGCTTCCAGTCTAACTGGATGCAGTTGCATACCAGTATTTCACATATTTTACATGAGCGACTGCCTATCTGACCTTCTAAGCCCAGTTAGTACTGAGTAATACGGTAGCCCTTGGTAAGACTGGTTGTCAGACTTTTGGGCTACTGACTACCTGTAACGACTGTCAAAGATCCACAAATGACAGCCGGTGCCAACGGCTTAACATGCTTTCCGAGGTACAGAGTAAACTCTGTATGTAATGGCCGGTCACCCATCCACGGCAAACTTAGGCAACTGCGGCTAAACCTGGTCTGGATCGACCCGAACGGCTATTATTATTTTGCCACGAGCTCCTCAGCGCGGTAGTACAAGTTATGCTTAATTGAATTAATTAAGAATCCGATGAGATGAAGATTTGTATGAAGTTCAAAAGTGCTAATTGAAATAAATGGCGTTTGTCAATAGAGTTTGTCTTTGATACATGGCCATTAAGAACAATGAATAAAAAGATACCATCACATAATAGATGTTTCGATTTTCCCGTCCAATTCAAGACAATGATCCAGTTTCACGTTAGAATCATCGAAAACTTTTTGATAAGTGACGTCACTAAGGTTTCAAAACATTGCGACATAATGATAGGGTAAAAAAAAATCAATGGTTCAAGTAAAAAGATAAGACTTAAAATGCTATGTTATTCTTCACTAGAACCCGAAGGGAAAATAGCCTTGCGGTTTCCTTTAAAAGAAACTGATGGGTATTTGGGTAAACTTCGTTACTCATCTGTCCTTATTCCAAATTATTTGGGGTCGGCGCCGCATATTGTTTTTTTCTCCCATAGTTTTCTATTACTAGTCATCCTAGCAATCACCTCCTTTCTAGCCATATCACACACACGGTCCATCCAACGTTTCTTTACTGATATGTAAACATATTCATAAATATGTAAAAAAAATATATAAATACGAAAGTTTATGATGATGTATGGATGTCTGGATGTTTGTTACTCTTTCACGCAAGAACTACTGAATAGATGCGGGACAATTATCGAACTACGCGGGCGAAGCCACGGGAATAAGCTAGTTCATAAATTGTTTGACATATAATATCTCCATAAACTTATGTAGATAAAATATTTCAAACTAGCTGTAAGTATAATAAAAATGGGGAAATTATTACCTATCTTCATGTTTCGCCTTCAATAAATTTCATGTAGTCAGCATTATATTTCAGAATGATGATAGTGATAAATTAATAGAATTATGATTGTGTTCTTTCTTCACGATCTTTGTAATTATTCATCACGATCTTTGTAATTATTCATCACCTTATCGACCTTTTCTGGAGAAATTTCATTATCTTCTTCCGAGCCTTTTCCCAACTATGTTGGGGTCGGTTCTCAGTCTTACCGAAGGCATCTGAATACCAATATTTTACAAGGAGCGACTGCTATCTGCCCGCCACAACCCAGTTAGTACTGGGTAAAACGATGCCCTTTGGTAAGACTGGTTGTCAGACTTTCGGGCCACTGACTACCTGTAACGACTGTCAAAGATCTACACATTATTTCCGAGGCACGGAATATATTTGTGTCAAGTTTAAAGAGATAAAAATGACAAATTAGCTTGTAGGTATAATAAAAACGTAGGTATAATTACTTACATTTTTCGCCTTCAATAAATTAGTCAGCATTATGGTTCAGCATGATGATAGTAGATAATAAATTAATAAAATCATGTTGTGTCGTGTTTTCTTTTTAACGATCTTTGAAATTTTATATCATTTTCTGTCATCGCTATAATTTCTCAAGAAAACTACTTCATTTTTCCAACTATGTTGGGGTCGGCTTCCAGTCTAACAGGATGCAGTTTAACAGGTACCAGTATTTAACTAGGAGTGACTGTCTAACTGACCTCAACAACGCTTAGGTACTAGGTAAAACGATACTACTTGGTTAGACTGCTTGTCTGACTTCCCGGCTCCTGATAGCCGCGCGACCAAAAGTAATCATGAAATTTTAATCCCGTTCCCGCCACAAAAACTTGACAAATTATATACTAAAACCTTCCTCGAGAACCACTCTATCCATTGGTGAAAACAGCATAAAAATCGGTGCAGTAGTTTTTGAGTTTATCGCGAACAGACAGACAGACGCGGCGAAACCGGCATGTCCTAGAACCAAAAATTCGAAGACATGTGACATCTACCAATCCACCGGTGGTGGATACCGGCCCGCGTGGTGGATTTTAGCCCGTTCCCTCTCATAGAGAGGAGGCCTGTGTCCCAGCAGTGGGAACATTATAGTTTGATGATGATGATGAACCGGGTTGTCGAGATCAGATAGGCACGCTATAATCAAATATTAATGTCAGATATGTATTTTTTTTATAACATGGTTATGAATCGCCTAAGCATCAGCGAGCCTTTTTATAAAAAATGCTGTACCTCTTAGTCGCAATGTTATTTATACTGCTGGTCGAACGACGCCGTTTAGTAAGTGTTAATTGAAAGGATAATTAAGTTATTTAGGGACAAAAACTGGCTGACCCACGCTGTCTTCTTATATTTATGTATTAAAATATCACCGTAACAATCCTAATAACATTGTAAAACATAATATTTAAAAAAAGCGTGAGTTTTTTTCTATGAGTTTCTTGCCAGTTCTTCTCCTCTTAACTCGAACTGTGCACTTGTCTTTTGACGTTTCATAGGTACTCATATAGGTTAATTGTGCAATATAACATTTTTAATCATGAAGTGGTCAACAAAAACCGAGATAAAAAACTTCATTAAAATATGACGAGTAGTGTAACAGAAATCAAGGCTATCATTATGCAACATTCTTATCATAGATGATACAGCAATTTACGATAATGATGTGTATCTTCGAACACACACATAAATCATGAATACGTACTCTGTAAGCTGAGTTGATTTCCTCGATTTTTCGTCAGTCAACACTTTAGATCATATAGTAGGTACCTACGAAAAAATGTTAATAAATAAAGTATACACTACTTACCTAAGTGTGTGGTCCTGATTTGATGATGAACGACACGTGCATCCTACTATATTGTATTATTATAAATGCGAAAGATTGTGAGGATGTCTCGATATTTGTTACTATTTCACGCAAAAACTGCTAAACTGATTTGGATAAAATTTGGCACACAGATAGTTTATAGTCTGTATTAACATATAGGATGCTTTTTATCCCGGTAGTACGATCCCGTGGGACAGTTACCGAATTTCAGGCGGACGAAGCCGCGGCAATAAGCTAGTGATAAATATCGTCCGATTTTCAGTACTTTGAAGTTTTATAGCAAGTGATATGTTTTGTGAGGCAAATCATTTGACTTATCGCCATGGAGTCTGCATAAACTACTTAGAAGGAGTTTCATGTCAATGAGTCCGAGGATTGAAGTACATAGATACACGAGTAGGTACCTGGCCCTACTAATGACCATGCAGCAAAAGTAAACAGTTCGACACTTTAGTTTAAACCGTCTTCTGGTGGAATCATAAATTTAATTAAATATGGAGATCCTTCGTCTTGACATCAAGTAAGTATCTTAAAGACGGAAGGTCTATAAGGAAAATATTGCGGATACATAAAACATATAATTACGTAAATAAGACGTTGCCTATACCAAGAATGGAGACGTCAAAGGAAACCAGAGGAAAAACTTGACTGACTTCTTAAGAGAAGCAATAAAACAAATGATTGTTTTTGAAGTGAAACTTCTTATGCGACTTCCAACAAAGTTGCGTTAAACGTTTAACGCTACCATGGAGGGGGTATGAAAGCACTGTCGCGTTAAATGTTCAACGCTCCTGGGGAGGGGGAATAGAAAGAGACAGAGCGAGAGTGAATGCGTCACATTACTTCACTTCTTCCGCGCGGAGGGACTCCACGCTCTATTTTTTTATATAGAGGGTGTAACAAGACCCTTAACGAAGCCGAAAGGTTCTCCCCGTCCTTGTGATCATTTTTTTGCTCTAGAGCCTAAACCATACCTGGAAACCTTCTAGTTACGGAGATATGTTGGGGGTCAAAGTTCCAACTTTTTCAGAAGTTTATTTTTAAATACATGTTTTTAATGTATGATTTTTACTATTCAATCCATCTATCTGCACAATGTTTTAAGTGCGTTATTAACACCCTCGCCTGCAGCTCGGGTGTTAAATCTGCCTTGAATGCAATAACAAAGTTTCCCCACTTATATCAAAATGTACTATTTCCCTTTCAGTTCGAGGTGTGTCTATGCTTAAAGAGAAAATAGAAACATCGACGACCTTAACAGTCTTCTTGTCAAGAGATCAATAAAATCAATGTTTTCCTGATCTAGTTTTCCGTCAGCAACAAAAAACTATCCTAAAAAATTGCAAAGCACCTTTTTAACATAAAATGACATAACATCAAGCGTCTAATCCCGGTACGGTTAGGCAGAGCGGTGCCTAATAGTACACCCACATTTCACCAGTTACGCTTAAGTGCCATATTTTAAGGGGCAAGCCCATTGCCATTGACCGGGCACAAACAAGACTCCGTAGCAGCGACTGATGACGATTTCCTCATGGGAAAACCCAAGAACAATTTGTCCGACCTGGGAATCCAGACTCCGTGGCTGCTACTGAGGAATTCCTGATTGAAAAACCCAATAACCCTTTAACCCGACCCTGGAATCGATCGAAGGAGCTCATGCTCATTAGTATCGCTTGCGACCACTAAACAAACGAGGCAATGAATTATGACCTGATTTTCTCATAGATAATACATTTATTAGAAAAGTACTCAACAACTGTCATTTGTAATACTTTGATGTCTTTGAGATAGAAAATGCATAGATAAGCAGTTAATAAAACACTTTAGTGGTAATTCCCCTAGTATTACCGTGATCTACAAGTTTCATTTATTTATTTATGTACACACAAAATACTTAACAGGACAATTACATTAACATAGAGCACAAAAGTAATGCTTATTTCATAATAAACTTCTTCAACAAAACAAAAAAAAAAAAAAAAATTTTTTTTCAACAGGAAAGTTGGATTACAAATGTAGACACAGTGTGTAGAAAAGATAAAACAAGAAAATTTCAATTAGAACTTAAAACAAAAATTTTGCTATATAAAATAAACATACACACAAATATATACACATATACAAAATAAATACTAGTATTATAAATATATACAAAAATATATATACTATCCAGAATATTACAATATAGAGGTAAGATAATGCTCTTTGACTTGCTTTTTGAAGACACATAAATAATAATAATAATTCATGTTTTTTTTTTGCATAGACGCGTGACCAGAGATCCCACAATACAGGTAGAAGATAGCAGTGTCTGTGCTAGTTGTAAAACCACCCTGTGGCAAACAAAAAAAACTGTTATTTTAAATTCTGTTTATTTTTTTTTGTAATTTTCTTTCCACTTTCTTGAGAACCCCGAAATTTCTAATTACCCAATAAAAACCAAAATGGCGGCGAACAGGTACAAAGTAAAAAAATCTTGAGTGCTAACAGTTTAGCTTTGATTGTTCTCTCTCTCACACAGCATGGTTAATCTAGAAGCCTATCAACTAAGGATAAGATACCATATTGGGTTGTCCTATTATATAGTACATATTTCTAGTGAAAAACTGTTTCCCCCATTTGTGAGCTCAGAGAACGCTGGACATAATATGACATTGTGTCTACAATAATTACAGGTCTAATGTAAGAGTCATCACTATGACCTGCTTGTGTGTGCAAAAAAACTGTGTTCCGGTATCTGGCCCCAATCCACTTCAAATGTCTAACTAAGCACAATTAATCGTTATGAAACTGTCCTCGTTACTTACATCATCTAAGATTATATTTTTTGTCCATGCACAACACTAGTTTAAATTGATTGTTCGCGTTCCAAATGACCTATATGGCGCAATTAAAGAATTGCATGTTGTTACACGAGATGACAGCAATTACGATTACGATCAATGGGTCGAGACGCATACCGATCAAAATATGTAAGTGTTGTTGATTCAACATCATTCTGTTTTGCGCACGGCGACTTTTGGTTGCGATTATCGCGCTTCTGCATCGCTGCTATCGCGCTTTAGTCGCATTTTCAAAGCGACAGCAGCGATTCTTCTTCTGGCTCGTGTCTATGATTCCCTTTATTAAAGTTAAATTAGCTTCCACCAGAAGGTGGTAGAGGCCACCTCGACGGCGTTGGTGGTGGCTTCGGCAGATGGATTAGTTTGTGTTGAAGCACCGTAGTCAAAGACTATACAGGGTGTAAACAGACTCTTCACGAAACCGTCAACCAAGCATTATGTACATCAAACTAAGTAAGTAACTTTACGCAAAAATAAGTGCGACTAAGTAAACGACTTTTTTTTGGGCCTAAAAATCACGCTTTACAGTAAAACTCAATGTAACGCACTCAAACATTATGCTGATGGATGTATTGAATAGTAATGGGGTCCTGGAGGTGTTTAAAGTACAAAATCTTACATTAAAAACATGTATTTAAAAAAGAAAACTTGTGAAAAAGTTGGAACTTTGACCCCTAATATCTCCGTAACTAGGTTCCCAGGTATGGTCTAGAACAAAAAAATGATCGCAATGACGGGGAGAACAAGTGCCTGTCGGCTTCGTTAAGAGTCTGATGACGTCGACATGGGGACCGCAGAATGGAGGCATTTCTAGATCGATGCTAAATCGCGTTTGGATCGCGATATTAAAAGAAGCTGAGTTGAGAATCGTAGTTACATGGACGAAGGTACACATCCAGGTCCAGTAATAGCATCGCGACTGTATCGCGGCCTTTTGCGTTATCGCTGCAAAAAGCCGCGGTGGGCGAGGACCCATAGCCGTTAAAAAAACGATAGTTATAAACAAATCTTCACATGGCTGGAGCCGGCCTAATTAAGACTTTAATGCGTTCAATAAAACGTTTTAAAATATTTTAGAAAGGCATTAAATAAATTTTGTTATTTTCATAACCTATTAGAAGAGGAATTTGACTTAAATTATTTTTTGTTACTAAAGCCCATTAGAATAATATGCGAACAATTAAAATAAAACTTATGGGAATCTACCAACTACCGAGGCTTTACAATGAAAATAAATGGATAGGAACTAGAATCTATTTCAATCAAGGCATCAAACTTTTAGGCATAATATTTTATTTGACTGCATGCCATAGCTGCACCTAATCCACCAAATTATGTAAAAGTCTTCGCAAAGGACATAATCGCAGTTCTTTATCTCTTTTCATCAAAAATTAGACGAATATAAACCTTAAAATCAGCTGATCAACTTGCGCACAAAAAATGCACACGTCCAGTGCTCATTCATATTTATCTAGCGTGTCACACGTCCCTCCACGCTCCGTCTCTTTTGGACTTCTGTCATTCACCTGTACTGTGTCAGCAATCCTTCGCAGCCAGTGAATTCAAAATGTGTAACGTTACTGTATCAGTGCCAGTAGTGGACAGGGCTCAGGTACGATAAGTCGTATCTAAAGGACCGCGAAAATTGTGACTAAACTTTTCGCGAATATGATTTTGAAAAAAGTGACAGTTTTCTAGTTAGTTATTTTGATTTCGTGACATTTTTTAGTGAAAATCTTTGTTTGTGTGTTTTTTTTTGGATTCTCAGTGAAGTGTATTTTTAACCGACGCTAAAAGGAGGAGGTTCTTAAGTCGACGCATTTTTATATTTTTGTTTAATTGCTCTTTTACATTTGTTGAAGTAACAAATATGCGAACTGATATAAGTTGCATAGCAGTATGTGATGCAATAATCCATATCTAATTCATAATTTCCGTTACGATTGATGTTTGATAAAAGGATTTATACAATTATTTTCCTTTTAATTCAAGAGGAAACTAACAACCTACTTTCATATAAATAGTATATGTCTGTTCCGTATTATAAAACACTTATAATGAATGGCTAATTGTCAATATCATCACGCATTTTAGAAGACGTAATACAATAAGAAAACAAAAGAACGCTACTTCCCATGCTGCATGTGGTATACACTTTTAATGCATGGGATCACATAACAGTTTCATATTGCATTTGTTTTTAACCTTATGAACAGTCGGAGGTCGGTATGTGATCCCAACTTGTAACCGCAAAAATATCGCGTTAAGTTAAAGTACTCGTAGTAACTTACTATC
Source organism: Lycophotia porphyrea (assembly GCA_950005105.1). NCBI lineage: Eukaryota > Metazoa > Arthropoda > Insecta > Lepidoptera > Noctuidae > Lycophotia > Lycophotia porphyrea. The sequence continues at coordinate 12,737,060 of OX465396.1, read as the reverse complement.
TACGACGTCCTATGTTCCAGTAAAAGTACTCCCTCTGGTTTGTGATTAAAAATAGATGGATGACTGCCTCGTTGATCTGGTGGTTGCAACCACGACTCTGCAGTTACGTCCCCATGCACGACGGTCCTCATATTCTTCGTGCATGGGGTTGAGGTTCGATTCCCGGGACGGGCGAAGTGATATTGGGAATCAACAGCAGCCACGAAGTTTGGATTTGTGCCCGGTTGTAGGGCTCGCCCCTTAACACTATCACTACAAATTATAAAACAAAGTCCTCCGCCGCGTCTGTCTGTCTGTTCGCGATAAACTCAAAAACCACTGCACCGGTTTTTATGCTGTCTTCACCAATGGATAGAGCGGTTCTCGAGGAAGATTTAAGTACATAATTTGTCAAGTTTTTGTTGCGGGAACCGGATCAAAATTTCATGATTACTTTTGGTGGCGATAACCGACATCCACGCGGGCGAGGGCATCAGCTAGTTCTATATAACTAGCGAAATGTGTTTGTACACCTTTGCCTCTATACCTTCAGGGATTACAGGCGTGATGTTATGTTATGGAAAATGGTCCACTTTGGAAAACCACTGGACGTGAGGATATGTGATTGACTTCTTCCTTCCACAATTCAATATGACAGTATAATAATATGGGGCGACCTATTAATATTCTGGCACATGACGACCATGCATTTTACATTTATTACTTTACAAGTTTACACTAAATAATTGTCGGAGCCAAATCATATGTCTCGGGTTCGGACCCGAGACACACCTCTGATTTTTCTGATTCATGTGCGTTTTGCATAGTTATCACTTACTTCGGTGAAGGAACCAGCATGCCTTTTTTTTTCGGATGGGAAATCATCAAATGACTTCTCCCGCTCCGGGCAGAGCAGAAGGGAGTGTCAGACTTCAACTGACTAAAACCCATCCATGTTCCTTCCTTGCCCTTTGTGTTCCAGGGCCGCGGTACCTCTTTCGAACAGTCCCGCAGCCCTGGCAGGCATCGGCCCTTGTGGGCCCCTCCCTGTTTGCTGACATCTCTTTGAGGCACGCGTGGAACACGAACGCGCCGTCTTCACGGCCTGTCGTCAAAAGACGGACGGACGGCGAGCTAGCCCATTACTCACCGTCCACAGGTCCGCGTCTACGGTGGCCGGAAACCACCGAACCAGCATGCCTGAGAGGTAATTCTTGACGGCATGTAAAGCCAAGTCACAGGCCCATGGGCTGCATAAAATGTTTGACACCAGGTTGGGCACTAACCACACGATAAAGAAGAAAGACTAAATAATTGTATTAATTTATAGTTATCACTAATTGAAACTCAATAAGGTTGAAGCTCTCTCGTTCCCAAAACAAGCAAAAATGGACCTTGATGTTCTATGAAATACCAATAAATGTAGTAAAGGGATTATGAGGTATACATACATACATAAAACACAGGGTGTAAACAGACTCTTCGCGAAGCCGTCAACCAAGCATTATGTACCTCATACTAAGTAACTTTATGCAAAAATTATTGCTGGGAATCGACTTTTTTTTTTGGGGTGAAAAATCACTTTTTACGGGAGGACTCAATGTAACGCATTCAAAGCATTGTGGCGATGGATGGATTGAATAGTACGGGGGTCGTGACGGTGTCTTAAAGTTGGAACTTTGACCCCCAATATCTCCGTAACTAGAAGGTTCCCAGGTATGGTCTAGAACAAAAAAATGATCGCAATGACGGGGAAAACAAGTGCCTTTCGGCTTCGTTAAGAGTCTTTTTACACCCTTTATACTCGAGCCTTATACCCATGAGGGTAGGCAGAAACCACAGAACGCCTTCTGCTACGATGCTTTCGCTTCGTCTACGTTCATACATCTGGTCATACACGCACGAAGTATGCATGTTAAGATACAATATCCACTGTTGATGCCTCGGTTATTGCTTATTACGAATTTTTGCTTCCAAGTATGTAAGCAATTTAACCGCTAACATAAGCTTTGAATTCCATTCAAATTCTATGCAAACATTTTTGCGTTTTTATTAATAGTATGGGAACTATGTTGGATTAAATTGATTAGCTTGCCGGACAAACCTGATGGCTAAAGACATTTATAACCAGGGTTATCCTCCGTCCGGATTTGTCCGAACATGTCCACCTTTTTGACACTCCATCCGGACTTTGTCCGACCTGGTTTTTTGTCCGGAAGAATCACTTTTCAGGCAGGCTTTCTTTTTAAGAAGATAGAAAAAGTTAAATGTGTACTTTGTGTGTGTGTTTTTAAGCTATTGCATAGCTTCTATCGCGGGCCTTGAGCATGGAGACCGAATCCAGAAATTCCGTAACGAAAATAACCTAACACCTAGTGCCTAACACGTAGCGTCAGATGTTGACAAGCCTAGGTTATTACCGATACAACTTAACCTCCTAGCTCCAGCGGTAGATTAAAAATAATAACCTAGGCTTGTCAATATCTGACACTACGAAAGTGAATAAATAATTATAATTACATAAGTTGATAAAAATTCTATGAATAGCTTTACCGCGGCAGTCTCCGAGTGCCACACGTCTTTTTTTTTCATCTTGTTTGCACATCATATCTAATTTCCTCCTTTAATGAAAAATATAGATGAAGCGTCCAATAGTTTGTCAGGACTTTTCAAATCTCGGTATGGTAACCCTACTCTTAGTTAGTTTTACATAATGATATTGTCTGTTTTTGATAATGGACCCCAAGCCCTATATCTAATTTCGGGCGTTTTTGGTCACGCAATAGGAACTGTAAAAATTTGTTGTAGAAAAACTATAAAGATCACCTTGCCAAAGGACTTGACTTCCTGATTTTTACTCGTTAGATTCCGAGACCAAATATGTATGTCTAAGTACATCACGGTAGCAGAGATATGACCCCCCAAAATTTTTACTTGCAATTCTGTTGTACAGACGCCAGCCAGTACATCAAGCTACCCGAAACCGTCAAATTTTACCAATCAACCTTGAACCTAATACTTTAGCGTTAAAGTTGAAAAACTATTAAAGAATTTTGACAGATTACAGTAGCTTGATATGCTGGCGTCTGTACAATCTGGCCATTATGATATCTTGTTTTTTTTGGTGATAATATTTGATTTTATACACGTGTAGCGAATGGAAATATTTTCAGCCCATGTGGATAGTAATAAGTTTGAAATAGATTCTTTTTATTTACACGTGGAAAACATTGAAAAACAAGGTTTTTACTTGTTACATAAGATCACGCCTGTAACTCCTGAAGGGTTATGCAAAGGTGTACCTAATACTAAGTACACTCACATTTTGCCAGTTAAGGTCCCATTTTAAAGTGGACGAGCCTATTGTCATCAACCGGGCACTGATCCAGCCTCCGAAGCTGCTTCTAAGAAGTTCCTGATGGAAAAAAACCCAATGAGTCTTTACCCGACTTAGGTAGTCAATGGCTCAAAAAAGTCTGACAACCAGTCTAACCAAGGCGTTACGCAGTTCTAACTAGGTTGTGGAGGTCAGATAGGCAGTCGCTCCATGTAAAATACTGGTATACAGCTGCATCCGGTTTGATTGGAAGCCGACCCCAACATAGTTGGGAAAAGGCTAGGCAGAGGATGATGATGATGAGTCTTTACCCGAATAGTTAATCGAACCCAAGACATGATGCGAATCAGTAGAGCTTGTGACCAGTACACCAACGATGCAGTAACAGCCCAAGGCCAACCAACGAGGCCTAAATGTAAGACTAAAACTTCCACTGCTAGGCCTTCGATCTGCAAGACAGATTAACTGATAAATAAGGCAATTAGTTACCAAAATTTGCTAAGATTTTTTCACCTTTTTTTCTCGTATGGGAAATCATAAAATGACTTCTCCCGCTCTGGGCAGAGCGGAAGGTAGTGTCAGACTTGTACTGTGTTCCAGAGCCGCGGTATCTCCCTCGAACAGCCCGCAGCCCTGGCAGGCATCGGCCCTTGCGGGCCCCTCCCTGTTTACTGACATCTCTTTGAGACACGCGTGGAACACGAACGTGCCGTCTACACGGCCTGTCGTCAAAAGACGGACGGACGGCGAGCTAGCCCATCACTCACCGTCCACAGGTCCGCGTCTACGGTGGCCGGAAGCCACCACGTGACCCCCGACGCCCGAGGCGTCTCCCGCGGCGGCTGGGACGAGAGGTTCTCTCCCTTTCACGCTCCGCCACCTCCTTCGCTAGCATGACTGCTTCGCAGAAGGAGGTGACGGCGTCCCATTCCCTCTCGCTCCGGACCATGGCTTGGACCAGGGCCGGACGCGATAGGTCGCCGCCGCCGATTGCCGCCACGAGGACACGGCGGTGCTCCGCCCAAGCGGGGCAGACCTCCACCGTGTGCTCCACCGTGTCTTCCGAAGGACGGAACCCTCAATTAGATATTTCAGTAGTAACTTGTAAGACATCATAATATCTAAACTAAACATTTGTACAGCATTTCCTTTTGAATTTTCTTTTATGCAAGAGTAATTTTATAAAATTATATAAACACACGTACGAGTAGGTACATTACATAAGCGAATATAATAAATTTATAGTATAACAAACGATAAACGTTTATGTGACTACTGCTCGTAAATTGAAATGTCATTCACATTTCCAGTATAAGTCTCGCTTTGTACAGATTTCTCTTACAATGGGAGATCCGTCATGCTACTTAACAAATGAGTCTTTCAAACTTATGTAATATAATTTTTCAGTTAATAATTGTAGGGCACGGTTGGCGCATTGGCTAGGCGATTGGCTACTGCGCAACATGTTGCAGTTCGTTCCCCGTATGGCACAAATACTTGTATGACCTACAGGTAGTTGTTCCGGGTCTGGCACTTTGTGTATGTGAGTTTAACTGTCTATAAACGCTTCCACGATACAGAACAAATTCTTAGGGTTCCGTACACGAAGGGTAACCAACAGGGCCCTATTACTAAACCTCCGCTGTCCGTCCGTCCGTCCGTCTGTCTATCAGCGGGCTGTATCACATGATTCGTAATAAGTAGATAGTTGAAATTTCCACAAAATGAAAATTAAAAAAAAAAAAAAATGAAAGGGTCTCCTACTATGATGGTACGAAACCCTTGTATATTTGTATGTTGTTATAAAAATATGTATACAAGATGAATAAAGGACAATAAATACCAGGCTTTTATAGTCCTTTTGCAGGGCGAACGTCTCTTTACCTCTATTTATCAAAAACTTTCGGCGGTTGAACAAAAACAGTCCCACTTCGTCTAACTAATGAGAGCATATGCGTTCCTACTTTTTACCCAACTCATCACATCACATAACATCACGCCTGTAATCCCCGTAGGGTTAGGCAGAGGTGTATCTAATAGTACACCCACATTTCTCCAGTTATGTTTAAGTCCCATGTAATAGGGGGCGAGCCTATCGCCATCAACCGGGCAGAAATCCAGACTCCGTGGCTGCTACTGAGACATTACTGATGGAAAAACCCAATAGCACTTCGCCCGACCTGAGAATCGAATCCAGGACCTCATGCTCAGCAGTCGCGCTTGAGATCACTCGACCAACCAGGCAGTTTATACCTAATTATACGTAATGATTATGTTTTTGATTATGTTTCACTTAGTTTACGGATTAGTAGCCTCCGACTACATGGTATGATTAAAGTTTACGGATTAGTAGCCTCCGACTACATGGTATGATTAAAGTTTACGGATTAGTAGCCTCCGACTACATGGTATGATTAAAGTTTACGGATTAGTAGCCTCCGACTACATGGTATGATTAAAGTTTACGGATTAGTAGCCTCCGACTACATGGTATGATTAAAGTTTACGGATTAGTAGCCTCCGACTACATGGTATGATTAAAGAGCATTACAATTAAAATAACTTCATTACTACTACCTCAATAATTGATACTGCGTCGTTGGCCTAGTGGTCGTAAAAACCACGGAGTCTGAATTTGTGTCCGCTTGATGGCATTAGACTCGCCCCCTATTACAATGAAACTTAAACATGACTGGCAAAATGTGGGTGTACTATTAAGTACACCTCTGCCTATAACCCTTCGGGGATTACAGGCGTGATGTTATGTTTGAGATAGAACGTGCTATATCGTTGTAAAACTATTGAAGTGCAAAGGAAAACCCTGATTACCTTAAATAACAGACACTTATTGAGACCATGCACAGTGGAACGAATGTATGGGAGCGGTTGGACGTAGACATGTCCGAAAAAAAAGAGTAAAATTATGCCAAACTAATGATGCCATCTTATTCGATTACTTAATGCCTTCATAACTTGTGGTGATGAATTTCTTCATAACTCCCATATTTCGGGAGTAATTTGAGAAAATGTGAAATTTTACTATGAAAATGAGTGTATCGAGCTCTCTCCCTCCTGATTCCGGGCTTGTTTCAAGTAGCGGTCTCTAATATCATAATGCTAATACTAAGAGCTATATTTAATACTAAGACACATAGTGCGCCAAATGTGCACTTTCTGGGATAAAGAGTGATGTTTATTTTATAACACAATTTTTTTATTTTTTGTTTATTTTGTTGATTAAAACCGTTTTTCTAAAGGTTTACCTTATTACAATAACATTTCTGAGCAGCCAATTAGAGAAGATATAAGCTAATTAGGATATATAATTAGGGACTTAAGGTTTACATATAAAACTGATGCACTAATGATTACTGATAAGAACATTGCTATTATTTAATTACTAAATGGCTCTTAATACACTAATTTAGCATGCATCATTTACTAATTATCACAATAACTAATTACCTTGCAATATTTAACAAAGGATACCTGGGATACCTGGATTTTATATAAATAGGTCACTATTAGTAACTTTAAAATCAGTGTTGATTTACACCTCGTTGTATCCAAGCTAATCTCGCAATGTATTTTCCAAATTTTAATACAAATCTTGATATTCACGTTGCTTTATGCGCACGCGCACATAAAGATTTACGCGACTTTAACTATTTGTTCAGTGTTTTAAAAGATAACAGTTGTGTTCAGTTATGTGAAAGTGCTGAAACAAGTTTAAAAGACTGGTGTCGTCGATTTTGCTACCGCATTTATGCAAAATGGACACAGTCTGGAAGAAGCACAGATAAGTTTCGGAAGAAACATGAGATTTGGCTACAGGCTGCAATTCAATGGCCGGAATTACAGAATGAAAATATGGAACCTTCTACAGAAAATATAAGTGACGTCATCGAGCCCATAATTTCTCCTGCTAAATCTGATGCTTCAACTTGTACACATCCTAGTCCTCGTAAATCTTTTGAGGACCTTAGTAACCGGCAAAAAAGAAGACGCACTGAAGATAGTCTTTCATGCAGCAGTAGCAGCGCTGAAATTATGTTTTCGGCCGAAAGGGCGCTTCAAAAGGCAGGACAAAGCGATACAGCTTATGTTATGAAATACTTGACGGAGAATCCAGAAGAGGCCTCAAAAATCAAAGCCTTCATTGAAGGTAAATCAATTCAGGTACGGGAAATATCCCCTTTGAAGGCATTGGCTCTTTATGTATCGATGAACTTATCGAAATGGCGCTATAACACTCTTCGGGATTTCAACACTCAAGAAGGAGCTCTTCAATACCCGAGTTACTACATGTTGGTTAAAGAAAAAATTAAGTGCTATCCGGCCAAAGAAGATCTCACAGTTACAGAGAGCTCTGCAAAAATCAAATTACAAGCCTTGATGGATTTAACCTCAAGAAGACTTATTAGGTCGTTAGAAACCCCTGTTGATCCCAATCAACAGCTCGTATTGACCAGCAAATGGGGTTTTGACGGATCATCTAGCCAAAGCATTTATCATCAAAGGACGAGTGAAGATGAGCAAATCGATCTTGCTAGTAATTTTATGATTAGTCTTGTACCACTGCGGCTCGTCTCAAAAGGTGTAACAATTTGGGAAAACGAGCGACCATCTTCCACTTCATTTTGCCGGCCAATATTGTTTAAGTTTATAAAGGAAACCAAAGAAAATGTGCAGAGAGAGATGGCTGAAATCGAAGCAGAGATTGAAGCCTTAACTCCATCCACCATCACTGATGGAATTAGTGTCAAACACCAACTGCTGTTGACAATGATTGATGGTAAAATTCATTCCATTATATCCGATACAGCAGCTTCAGTGTGTGACATATGCAAGGCTTGTCCTAAAGAAATGAATAATTTAGAGTTAATCAAAGATAAACACGCAAACGAGGACATGTATAAATATAGCTTAAGCACCCTTCACGCTTGGATTCGCTCAATGGAATGCTTATTACACATTTCCTACAAATTAGACATAAAATCATGGCAAGTAAGGGGTGATATAGCAAAAAGGCAAGTTGATGACAGGAAGAAAAGAGTTCAAGAGGCTGTAAGAAGAGAAACGGGCTTACTTCTCGATGTTGTGAAACAAGGCAGTGGATCCACCAACAATGGCAACTCGGCAAGGAGATTTTTTGAAAACTACACTAAATCTGCTGAACTGACCGGAATAGATGCTATGCTTTTAAGAAAACTCTGTGTGATCTTGCAGTGTATTTCATCAGGAGAGAAGATCAACGTAACTAAATTCCGAGAGTTCTGCTTTGATACTGCTAAGCTTTACGTGGAGATATACCCATGGTATTATATGCCTTCTTCACTTCATAAAATTTTAATGCATGGGCCAGACATAGTTCAGAACATGTCAATTGTGCCCATTGGTTTTCTATCCGAAGAGGCATCTGAGGCTAGAAATAAAGATTTTAGAAAATATAGAGAGGGGCATTCTCGAAAGCATAGCAGTATCTCATGCAATGAAGATATTATGCACAATCTTTTACTGTCTTCTGATCCACTTGTTACAAGTATCCGTCCAAAAGGAAATAAGTTTGTAAAAAAATCTTCTTTTAAGGAATTTTATGAGCTTACGGATTCTGAGAAAAGTGATATCGAATTTGTTAACATAAATGATTTAGCGGACATCGATTCTGAATTTGAATTAATTGATGATGATGATGATGACGAAGATAATTAAATGATGTTATTGTTTTAAAATGTGTAACTTAGTAAATTAGAGCTTACATCTTAATTATTTATTGTACTTTTAATGAAACTAGGTAATTTATTATCAACTTACTTAAAAGTCATACTCTCATCAGTTCTTGTGAATATTTTTGTTAATATATATTTCTGTATATATATAATATATTTATAGACCTCTTAATAAGTCTGTCTGCGGTTTAAAGTAAATACAAATGGGGAAAAAACGTTTTTTTTTTTTAATTTTCATTTCCTTTTATCCCAGAAAGTGCACATTTGGCGCACTATGTGTCTTAGTATTAAATATAGCTCTTAGTAATAGCATTACGATATTAGAGACCGGTACTTGAAACAAGCCCGGAATCAGGAGGGAGAGAGCTCGATACACTCATTTTCATAGTAAAATTTCACATTTTCTCAAATTACTCCCGAAATATGGGAGTTATGAAGAAATTCATCACCACAATTTATGAAGGCATTAAGTAATCGAATAAGATGGCATCATTAGTTTGTCATAATTTTACTCTTATTTTTCGGACATGTCTACGTCCAACCGCTCCCATACATTCGTTCCACTGTGCCATGGGCCACTTGGTCAAATGATGAACTAATGGCGGGCCACCAGCACAAATTAAAAACATAAAAACAGCCAAAAATTTAACTAAAAATAATAGACTGGTTTGTAACGTGGCACTGCATTGCGCATCAATATAAGCAATATTTTTTTGTTTTTTTTTATTGCAATATTTTTCCTTCAAATGTATCAGGGAATATTTTTGCTGGCGGGCCCACTGGCATATTGCCTGGGCGCCGCGGTCTGTGTATCCCTGTCACTAGACATACGTTTGCCGTTGCGTGTTGACATGGCAATAAAATTCAACATATTTGCACGTAAAAGCACGCATTTTTGTATCTCTTGGCGAATCTAACTATACAGGGTGTAAATTAAATTACTTATTATACATATCTTGTTTCCATCTTTTAAGCTCGCTTTTAAGCAGCCGGCTCTCTTGTTGTTTTCCTTTACCTAGTTTTGCTGTCCAAAAGTCACAAATAATGTCAGCGAACAGAATCCGGAACGTAAAATGACTTTCCTTCAAAAAACCAGTAGCAAGATCAATGTCAGTCACCTTCTATGGAATCTTATTAACGCGGACTTATTTGGGCCATGTACTGAGAAACAAGTTATTTGTTATTTACGGAATTGATGTCAGTCTCGTGATCGATACGTTTCTGTAATAAAATTATGCTAAATTAACTTAATTTTTACGTCAAAGAGGCCACGCTTAACCTCAATAATATCGATGACCAATTTAATAAAAAGCTGACTCGTTTAAGCCGCATGCGCAACTGCTCAGCATGAGGTCCTAGGTTCGATTCTCATGCCTAGCAAAATGTTATTGAGTTTTTCCATCAGAAATTTCTCAGTAGCAGCCACGGAGATTGGTTTTGTGCCTTGTGCCTGGTTGATGGCATTAGGCTCGCTCCCTATTACATGGAACTTAAACATAACTGGCGAAATCTGGATGTACTTATTGTACTAATGGTTACACCTCTGCCTAAACCTTCGTGATTACAGGAGTGATGTTATATTTGAGATAGAACGTTGTTGTAAACGAAGTTGTAAAACTATTGAAGTGCAAAACAAAACCCCGATATCTTAACAGACACTCCTAAGACGCACGTTCGCCACTCCTAAGACGCACGTTCGCCATTGTGTATTTACATGGCAATAAAAACCACGAGCTTATGTTCAGTATATTTGCACGCAAAAACACGCCATAGGGTGTTTATTAAATTGCGTGCCATAGGTCAGTGGCGGGTTCAGAATCCATGGCGGAATACAAACATAAAATAAGCATAACAAAAAAAAATACTAAAAATATACCTATTTACTTACTAAATCGATTAACCAGCATACATTAAGGTTTTGTATTAACTTAATAAATCGTTATTCATTTCGTGTTGAAATTAATTTAAAATTATGATGCTACTTGTCAAGTGCTGTTTTTTAAATGTTTTTCGATACTAAGTTATTGCACGCAATTTAATTAACATCCTGTTTAATCACGTGTGAGGCGGATTCATTAAATGAGAAGAACCTATGCTAGAAATAACTTTCGGAGGCTTACCCGAGATCGTATTAAAGGCTGAGGGTCTAATGATATATACATATATATATATATATTTTACCTTTTGACATATTTTACCTTGTATTTCAATTCTACTTTCTTGACAATTGGACAATTTGTATTTTTTTTCTTTTAATTTGTATTTGGATTATGTAATTTAAAGAAATGCTAACATTAGTTTTTATGAATCTAGACAAACAATGGCTAAAATATGAATGAAATAATCTGTGTAATTGTAAGAAAAAAAAACAAATTTGTATACCTCACCAGGTAAAACATGTACGGACCCTACTTTACTAAGATCCTTGCATGCTCAGTTTGTGTGTAAACGCATGTTTTTAACAAACAAAATATCTTTATAATTGACTTCACGTTCAATAAACTATTCAAAATAATAAACACTAACTGCTACCCGCAAGTAATCCAGCGTGAAAAAGACACTCAATGGCAATCGGTATAGTGTGGCTTTATTTTTATTAATAAATAAGCTTGCGTTCGGCCGCAATTCGCTTGCTTTCTTTCAGTGAAAGACATTTTGAGATCGGGTGAGTAGTTTCAGAGATTCCCCCCTACATCCAAACTAACAAACTTTACTTCTTTATATTAGTGTGGCTAAGTGCCTACTTACACATTCACGAGATATTTCTAACATTTCAAAGACTAGGTGTCACTTACTTATGAAACCTAGAGAAAGGTCACCTTTATCTAACTAGTGTTCAAAAATACTGTGGAATAAATACTTAACTACATACCTTGCAACATATTTATTTCAATATTATGTCAACAGAACTTGAAGTAAGTAATTAATTATTTGAATAGCAAGAAAAGATCTAGAAGAAGAATATAGACCGTATCAACTGTTAGTTAATTATTTTTTGAGATCTGAATCGAATATCTAGCAGTAGATTCAATTTTAAAACCGACCCTTTAATTCAAAACCGTTTAAAATAAACAGAACCGTTTTTAATCGACTCCAAGAAGCAGACTCTCCATTCGGCTGATTGATTTTAAGTAGCAATAGGAGAGCAAGATATTGTACGTGATATTGTGCCAGGAATGATATGCAAAGTCGGATGTCGGAGTCGTGATCATTATGGTCGGGCAAAGTGCTATTGGGTTTTTCCATTAGGAATTTCTCAGTAGCAGCTACGGAGTCTGGATTTGTGCCCGGTTGATGGCAAAAAGCTCGCCCCCCTATTACATGGGACTCAAACATAACTGCCTAACCCTACGGGGTATACAGGCGTGATGTTATGTTATGTTTGAATGATATATATTAAGGTGGATGCACCAGGGCTGCGGGACTGTTCGAAAGAGATACCGCGGCTCTGGAACACAAAGGGCAAGGAAGGAACATTGATGGGTTTTAGTCAGTACATGTCTGACGCTCCCTTCCACTCTGCCCAGAGCGGGAGAAGTCATTTGATGATTACCCATACGAAAAAAATAAAATAAATTGGAAGCACCAAAGTAACAAAATTCTAAATTTCATTTGCAATTTTCAGGCCAGTGTCAGGTTTTATCATGTTGATTAAAATATGATTAGGGGCTGTAACAAATGTAGTTTGTATTTACAGAATTTAAACATTAAAATCATCAATACAACCCTTTTTTTTACAGTTGGGAAATCGTCAAATGACTTCTCCCGCTCTGGGCAGAGCGGAAGGGAGTGTCAGACTTGTACTGACTAAAACCCATCCATGTTCCTTCCTTGCCTTTTGTGTTCCAGGGCCGCGGTATCTCTTTCGAACAGTCCCGCAGCCCTGGCAGGATCAATACAACCCTCTAAGTTCGTTTGTTGTATTGGTTTTTTTAATAATGATAACTCTGTAAATGCATGCGTGCTATGGCCGCAAATCATATTTTGATCATACAGCCTGACACTGACCGGCCGAATTGCAAAAGAACGTAAGAGTATTTGCGGACTACCCTGGTGCTTCTGCTTTAAAGAAAAAGGTAAAGGTAAATGACGGTTGAAAGTGACGGTTGAAAAGGGAGAATGGAAGAAAAACACGTGTCGCGTCTACCCCAAGGACAAGAGCAGGAAGACTATGATGATGTTCAGCGATATCTTATCCAATAGGTACTGTTAAAACCAATTTCGATGATTTATTCTATTTTTTAACCGACTTTCTTCAAAAAGGAGGAGGTTCTCAATTCGGTTGTATGTTTTTTTTTTTTTTTTTGTTTGTTACCTCATATCTCCGTCGTTTCTTAACCGATTTCAAAAATTCTTCTTTTATGTGAAAGGAGTCGACTCGATTTTAAAAGAAATAAGTAAACGGACGTATATACAGAAAGGGACAGTAAGAAAATAAGAATAAAACTGAAAGGTCAGATTTACCAACTCTGGACAGCGCTTCCAGTAGTTCCCGTCCAGATTTAGTCTTTAGCCACAAATCAAATCACAACATAAGTAATTCAAAAGCACGCGTGATGTTATAATGTATAAGGGTCCTCTACCTGTCTACTTACCGTTCACGTCACCGTTAATAAGTTTCGATTTCCTGCAATCAAAACAAATGAATCATAACTTATCAGCCTCTCCATGTGAAGTGGATTATATTCAAATATTCTATATTCAATTAAAATGTTGTAATCCACCCGATATCAACCATAGTTTTATAACTGAACTTATCTCATAAGTACCTAAAAAATAGGTCATCAAAGTTCAATATTGAAACAACTAATAACAATGAATACTTGTACCTTAAGGTTAGGAGAGGCAGGACCCTAATGGGCTCAAGCTGACACCAAAGCCGCTGACGTGTTGCTACATCTCGACGACTTGCATAAGTGGTCATTTGGCCTACGACTGCGACTCTCGAAGTATATTGTAAAAAATAATAGGAAAAAAAAACAGAATTTAATTTAAAAACTATGAAAATAAACTTTTAACTTTTTTTATTTCAGTGCGTTACATTGAGTCCTACTGTAAAACGTGATTTTTTAGCGCAAAAAAAAAAGTCGTTTCCCAGCACTAATTTTTGCGTAAATTTACTTAGTTTGATGTACATAATGCTTGGTTGACGGCTTCGTGAAGAGTCTGTTTACATCCTGTATATTTAACTATGTATGACGACACCATTTCCTCACCCGTTACGTACTCGTATCGTATGTAATAAATAACAAACGCGTGTCACTGGTACAATTAGCCGGTAGCCATCCAACACAGTCGCGCACGTTATGAATGAACCTCCAGCTATCACTGACACATGACATCCAAGAGGGACGTCCTTCTTATCTACCATGCGTGTGGATCGCTAATTTAATAGTAACGCAATTTTGTTTTCTTTAGGTTCATTATATATATTATATTTAAGCGGAGAGCAGCGGTGGCCCAGTGGTATCGACCCCGACTAAGAGCAGCGGTGGCCCAGTGGTATCGACCCCGACTTACGAACAGTAAGTCGTGGGTACAAACCCAGGCAGGCGCATTACTTTGTGTAATTTATTTCATCACCACTGCTCTCAAAAACGGTGAAGGAAAACATCGTGAGGAAACCGGCATGTTCTAGAACCAAAATTCGAAGACATGTGACATCTACCAATCCGCACTGGGCCCGCGTGGTGGATTATAGCCCATGCCCTGGAAATGGAAATGGAAAATCCCAACTACACTTTACCCAATCTGAGAATCAAACCCTGGACCTTAATGCTCAGCAGTCGCGTTTGGCCAACGAGGCAGTCGCTACTTAGTCATCGTTGGCAATTAATTATAATCCTTTTAAAAAGTTCATTATACGCCGCGTCATAGTCAACGAAGCATCATAAAAATATGACTGGGCACAATAACCACGTACAATATTATTTTATCGTATTAATCATAACATTATTAAAAAGCATAACAATACACTATCCTGTTTTAAACAAAAGAGTTATCGAATATAATCTAAAAAGCGAGATAGGTAAAGGAACTCTTTCATTATTAACTAAATAAAAGATAAAAGCCTCGTTGGTCTAGTGGTAGCAAGCGCGACTGCTAAACATGAGGTCCTGATTTCGATTCCCGCGTCGGGCAAAGTGCTATGGGGTTTTTCCATCAGGAATTTCTCAAAAGCAGCTACGGAGTCTGGATTTGTGCCCAGTTGATGGCAATAGGCTCGCCCCCTATTACATGGGACTTAAAAACATAACTGGCGAAATGTGGGTGTACTATTAGGTACACTTCTGCTTAACCCTTCGGGGATTACAGGCGTGGTGTTAATGTTATGTAAAAGATAAAATTCAAAACGCAAATAAATCTGTATGTTAACTCGCTCATCAAAAGTTATAAGCCGATAAAAGTTAAATTACAGTATGAAAGTCACACAGAAAATAATACAAGCCTTTTATTGTCCCAAAGTTCCACAACAGAGCAAAGACCTTTTTTCAAACAGCGCCGCATAAGGTATATCATATTTAAAAGTGTGATACACACCACACCATCGAGAGAGAGGGGCTCAACAGCCACTCGGGACGATTTTTAGGTTAAGCCGCGCTTGCCTACGTTGGTCCGTGGATGGGTCCATCCGTTACATGCCGAGCTTCCTCGGTGCCTCAGAAAGCACGTTAAGCCGTTAGTCTCGGCTGTCATTTATAGATCTTTGACAGTCGTTTCAGGTAGTCAGTGGTCCGAAAGTCTGACAACACGTCTTACCAAGGGTTATCGTATTACCCAGTAGTAACTGGATTGTGGAGGTCAGATAGGCAGTCGCTCTATGTAAAATACTAGTATTCACCTGCATCGGTTAGTCTGGAAGCCGACCCCAAATTAGTTGGGAAAAGCCTATTCTTCTATGGGACTAACATTATAATCGTGAAACATAATCATCTGTCCCATACAAACAATACCTACTCAAATGAAGGTATGGGGTAGCTGATTAATTTTCACACCTTGTTGAGATACATGCTGTATATAAATACTTAGTAAAACTCAAAATCTCTTTGCTTACCGTTTGGTATATTGCCGTAGCTTCCAAAGAAGGAACTTCTTAACGAAGTGTTACATACTGATAACGATTGAGATACCTATAGATATCTACAAAACGAAAGATTCACGATCAAGGACACTGCATGCACCTTTAACAAGAGAATGCGAATTTAACGTAATCTTGATAAATTCATTATCTACTTATCAAGAGGCTTTATCAGTAGCGTGGTGATAATGACAATAACGACCCTTGTACTATCGCAAAATAAAACAAAAAACAATCAACTGTCGGAGGGTGTGGCTGTTATAACAGAAAAACAACCGAGATTCCGTAGTTTTCGGAAACTCCGCTTTTTTTCTCATGTATCCCTTTGCCTTGGTACAATTTCCAATATATTTAAAAGAGCACATAAACAATAAATAAGTGTGCTCAATCATACTAGCTAGATGATTAGCAATGAACCAGTATGAGTGACTGACCTACGTCATTGTGATAATTATTTCCTCCTAATTATTAGAGAAACGAAAATTTTCACCACAAACTTACATCAAATGATTACGTAGTGTAACAAGAAATCTGTGAGAAACTTCAAAAATAATAGTGAAATTGAATGATTGTATATTAACTTAAGCATTAAAAATGTCGGACAAACAGTTGTTAAGACAAAGTTCGTTGAAGAAGCCCGGTGAAGCGGAAGGAAGAAAGAAGAGACATCATGTACTCATACGGTTGCCAGACTCGCATCCCGACAGGTAAACAATCATCAAGTAACAATTTCAAATTAATATAAAAGATGAGAACGTTTTCTCAATTATTGACTTAATTTTCGTAATCTTTAATTCTGAGATCATAATGAATATAGTACAATATTAAATAAACTCAAAATATTTGAATTCAAGTTGAAAACTAAAACCCCAATTACGACAC
The DNA here is from genome assembly GCA_950005105.1 of Lycophotia porphyrea. Classification (NCBI taxonomy): domain Eukaryota; kingdom Metazoa; phylum Arthropoda; class Insecta; order Lepidoptera; family Noctuidae; genus Lycophotia; species Lycophotia porphyrea. The sequence continues at coordinate 12,720,055 of OX465396.1, read as the reverse complement.
TAACGGCAACTGAAAGAGACTTTAATAAGAACACTTTCAGTAGGTTTTCACATAACCGGAGTCAGACGGATCTGCTTGGTAATCATTAGATTAAAAAAAAAAAGAAAAAATTTCGTCAAATGTCGTGTTTTAAAATGTCGTCATTAGACGACATTTTTTTGTTTTTGTTTTGGGTGGGAAATCATCAAATGACTTCTCCCGCTCTGGGCGCAGCGGAAGGGAGTGTCAGGACTCTGGTTTTACGAAAACCGAGTTATACGAATAAGAATATTGATGTCTTGTATCAACGCTTTTAGTTGCCGTTACTGTCGATGTTGGGTTTTTATTAACTTTTAAAAGTGATTTATGCTTGCTGAATTAATTAACGTTTTAGCGAACATAGTATTTTGGAAACAATACTATTACGAGATCTTATCTCAAAGTAGAAACCGTTATTTCTCGAGAAAAGCGCTTTTGAATTTTATGCGTTTGCGGTGGTATCAAAATGTATATTGTATTGGACTCCGTTGCGGCCAGGTTAAATATTAATTAGAAAGAACGAGATTTTACATCATATCATGTAAATTCTTGTTATAATCTTATTTATCTATCGTTTTTACCAATAAAATCGTTTGATTTTGATAGTCAACATAAAAACACTTCTCTTTAAATTTTATTGTAAGCGCCTGAAATTTATATCATTGCAGACTACATATTATAACACGCAACATAAAATTTTTGAACCCAGGAAAAACTTCAGGCGGTTTACAATATTTTCTTTATTCATTACTTACTTATATGTACATCCTGTAAAGTTTTACTTAACTATATACATTTGTTGCGCTGGTATCGCCATCTATCTTACATTAAGAAAACCGTAACGAAGGCTGAAAACGCTGAAAACAGCTGTTCTTTTTATCGATTTTCACGATACCCGCAAGCAAGTTCACGACGTAACCACCTGCCAATTCAGAGTATACGTCACACGCACCGTCAAAAGGTTTAATAATAGCCTCGTTACGCGATAAACAGGAAAATAAAACACAAACAAGATTCCTCTCCTTGATTACAAAGTTCCACTACATTCGGGCATGGTGAAACCGTCATGGGAAAGTGTTTAGGTTATGTTGTTATGTGCCGTTGAAGGAGATAACCTGTCATATCAGAAACAGCATGAAGCATCACCTACGAAGCGGTCTGCACAGAAGGAACTTTATAAGCAACCATGCCGATGACAGTCCCATAGATACAATACGTTTGGTGTCTCCTATCAATAGGTTTGCCATATTCCAAGGCAATTTTAGTAATGATGACGATGATTATCCAGAGAAGTGAGTGAGAAGTGTATGGTTTAGTTACATCCCTAAAACTTTACACATTGTAGATAAAGAAACACAGTATTATCTTCCTAAAAGCACAGTATTTACAAATTACTTTTGCAATGCGACGCAAAAACAGTTGCTGCTACTCGATAACAGATGGCGTTAATAACTTCACAATTTTGTTTCAGACCGTACAAACTCAAGACAAAAATCGTCATCTCTGCACTAGCGGTCTTGGTCTTCATATCGGCACTGAGTGGATACCTCATCGGGAGTGCCGACTATGCTTCACGGAGGACAGCGGAACCTCCCGATCCTATTGAGCCGTTGAAACCTTCGGCCTCCCGTCTCCATGTGTTCCAAAAGGCTGCTGTTTGCACGGACGCTCCTCAATGCTCACAAATTGGCAGGTATGTACTTCATATTAAGTAGATCCAAATATAATCAGAAGCAAATGTTTCATAACGCTGGTGTTACACGGGTTCACATTAATTGCCTTCCATTTTGAATATAGAAATAAATTGAGTTGTGTGTAGGTACCTCTAGTCATGTCAAATATAAGAAGTCGGCTACTTATGCCCTTTTATTTGCACCTTTCAATAGTGTATTTCTGTTTCACCTGCGTTTTACTGACACTCGATCCCTACCTATGAATCAATTTCATTGAACCTTACCTATCTTGAATGGATAGGTTAAAATATTAAATACACACAAGTTCTAGTTAGGTTAGGTTAGCCTACCGTAGCCGTACCTCCTAGAATATTGATCATATCAATCATTGCCATCATACTTTACTAGGAACCACAGTTATTTATTTTTGAACGACGGCAATTTTTAATTATATATTTTTTGTCACCCAGCTCTACAGTCAAACTAAAAACACATACGTAATTAATTATATTATTTATATTTTAAATGCCTCCTCTCCAATGTACACATCTTTGTAGTGAGAGTAATTATTTACAAAGTAGCTTTTCTGGAAAACCCGCCACTCAAGTTTTCATAAAAAACTTGCAAGCTGCCGCTACTCGATACTAGATGGCGCTGTACGTCTGAACTAAATTTCATCTAAATATATATGTAGTTGCATTCTTATCGTACCGTATTACATTGAATATTGACCAACTGTCTATAACATCTATAAGTTTTCTATTGTATAAGTGTGCACATTGACATAATATTATCAACGTACCTATACGTGGTCTAATCGCGGTAACATTGAGCCGGCATTCAGTGTTACCTAGGCAGTTATTTTACTACCACAATGGTACGTTTTCTGTAATACGCAGTAACTTGAACACTTACTTTTATCACGCCTGTAAGGCCCAAAGGGTTAGGCAGAGATGTATTAATAGAAAACCTAAAGTGCGCCAGTAATATTATAGTCCCATGTAATAGGGGCGAACCTGTTGCCTTCTGCTGGGCACAAATCTAGACTCTGTGGCTGGTACTAAGAAATTCCTAATGGAAAAACTCAATTACACTTTACCTACCCGATCTGAGAATCGAACCCGAGACCTCATGCTCGGCAGTCGCTTGACCAGCTTTTTGCCGATTGTACGTATTATGGATTCAATCATATTATAATGAACTAAAAAGTCATAAACATGATGAGACTAAAAAAAAAATTTTTAAAGGTTTTGGTTATTTTATACCACTTTATGGAATTAAGATTAAGAGAGAAGAGAATTAGATGAATAGAAAAAAGTAAAGTATACAATAGTGGAACCCAAAATCCAATAGACTGAAAACTCCATACTCCCAACTATGTTAAAATTAAACCTGCGAAAATAATAAGAATTCTACCACAACATCAGCAACGTGTTGGTAGAAAATTTAATTCCTAACACTGGCACACTCGCCGAGCCGGCTTTCCCACACAAGCAAACGTCTATAAATAAACAAAACATCCTTCATAACCGGGTCGCCGGTGTTTCAACCAATCACGGTTCAAGAAATTTCATCGACGCGCATGCGCGCGGTGACGTGTTGTTGCCGTTGCTGGCCGCCTATAAAAGCCGCGCGCAGCCATTTTATTGAACATTCAGTGAAAACAAAATCTTGAGTAAAGTTGTCAGTTGTGACTGCGAATCTGCGACAAATTTTCCGTGATTTCAATAATATTTTCTTCAATCCAAACGTAAATATGTCCGAAGCCTTCTTTGACGAGTACGACTATTACAACTTCGACCACGACAAGCACATCTTCTCCGGCCACAGCGGCAAGCAGCGCACCAAGAAGGAGGTCAACGAGCACACCAACCACTTCGACCCGTCTGGACATTCCAGAAAGATCGTCACCAAGCTGGTGAACACTGAGAACAACAAGAAGACCAGCACCAATAAGCATTAAATGGATCTTTGGACTTGAGAACCATGGCTTGTATAAGGACAACCGAAATGCCGAGCGAAAGGAGGACATTATGGCGGATCCCGGAGGAGAGCTCCGGCCGCCACGCGTCTCAGAGATCAACGGAGCACCCACAGCGGTTCCTGCTGACGCAGGGCTTCTACCTGGCGCACCACTGCAGCAGGCTGCGGAGACCGAGGGCGCAGCGCCCCCGCTGAGCGCCCCGCACCACACCCGTTGGACCCAACACCGCTCCACCACTGATCTCAAGTCTTATTATTATTTGAGCTTGTTGTAAAGCTCACAACTGCTGTGTTATTATTCCTAGTTAGATTATTATATTCTGTATCTTTCCCGAGGTAGGTACTTGTAGGACTGTAATAATTTAAGGCAAATAAATTATAGTTCTAAGACTATTCAGTGGTTTCATTACTTTGTTTTGGAGGCGGAAAATCGTGTGCGAGGTCGCCCGTCCGAAGGCTGCGCGGCGGTTGATCGCCCACACTATCGAGCGCCTGATTCGTGTAATCGTGTTTATACACAAAAACAACCTTGAGCGAGCCGGCAGACCGCGAGGTGTCTGGCCTTGCCCGTTTATTATCTACACACACACACCCACACAGTACATTTTGCGTCGTAGAAAAATCGAACGAGCAAATTGGGCGGACCGCTTACATAATCTAATAAACATTTAGTCACGCTTGTTTTGAATAATAAAAAAAACAACAAAACTACTGTTACTATGGCTGTAAAACACTAATGAATTCATGCAAGATCGAGTGACTGCGAGCACGTAGGCTCACGCATCCGTAGCTACACGATAGGCAGGTACCTACCCATACATATACATGATTAAGTATCTAATTAACAAACACATAATGTACGCTAATAATCAAAGGCTACTTCTATACCCACAATTTGCTTACAAAACGGAAAAAAATGCAGCATTTTCGTGCACTTACGCAACTGTTTAGGACTACAAATTATTGTATGCATCATATTGTCTTTGCTTACGTAGGAATGGAGTAATTAGGCATTCAAATTAGATAACAAACATATTGGAATTGTTTCAAGTTGGTCATCTGTTTACATTTTTTCGTGACGTATGTTAGAAGTAAGAAAAGGCAAACCTGATAAACTGTGTTTAATAACAATAACAGACTTTGTTTTTAAAGCTATTATCGTCTTTGTGTGGTTCGTAATTAGCCTTATTACCAGACGAACTAATACATATCAACAGTTCAGACACAAACACCAATATTTAGGTGCCCATACCTACAATTAGGCACTTTTAAAAGTGATTTGCCCTACCCATGTTGTTGCGTACATAATATTTTGGCATCCACAGGTGACTTACCTCAAAGTTACAATCGTTAGTCCTCTAGAAAATCACCTTTGTATTTAGATACCTTAGTACTAAGCATAAGCATATTGGGGCTCGCACCCATATAACTATACAATAGATATCGATGTATATATAGATATTTACGTAGGCAGTAAATGGTCATCGCAGGACAATTTCGATTTTAGTCACGTATAATGGCTGCCTACTAGACAAAGTTAGGCCACGTGACTTTATTCGTTAAGAAATAGATGGTAAATGGAATATTAATCAGCTATTTTTATGTGGGAGATAAATGAATCTGAATAAGATACTTACAGACTGTAAACGGACTCTTCACGAAGCCGTCAACCAAGCATTATGCACATCAAAGTAACTTTTCGGAAAAATTATTGCTGGGAAACGATTTTTTTTTTGGTGTGAAAAGTCACGTTTTACGGATAGGAATCAATGTAACGCATTCAAAACATTGTGCTGATGGATGGATTGAATAGTAGGGGGGTCGTAAAGGTGTCTGAAGTAAAAAAAACATTAAAAACATGTATTTAAAAAAAAAAAACTTTTGAAAAAGTTGGAACTGTGACCCCCAATATCTCCGTAACTAGAAGGTGTGTGGTATGATCTAGATTAAAAAAATGATCGCAATGACGCATGACGGGGAGAACAAGTGCCTTTCGGCTCCGTTCCTTTTATATTGAATTTTAAGTAAGTATAGAGACACATTATGAATGCCTCTTTGAGAATTTAGAATAGGATTTCGTGCACTTTATTTTCCAAAGATTACAGTCCCACATTACACCAAAGCAAACATAATGTTCTAGGCTTGCTTTTTAACTAAATTCTACAAAAGTAATTTACGTTTACTATTTATTTTTGCCATTTGAAGCTCTTCTTTATTATCACGACATACGTGAACAGAGGTGACTGATTAATAGAGGAGCACTGTCTTCCAAGTCACCGGTACAACCCTAGTTTGGGAGCCAGCAGAGGACCTATGCGTGAGAAATAATTATTTCAATGTCTGTAAAAATAATGGCACTGTTTTTGAAATAAAGAATATATGTTTGGAAACAATGGGTTAAGTACAGCATTGTTGAAATTGATTCCTCCATACTAACGTGAAATTGAAAACATATAAAACCAGATCAAATGCTAAACAGTAATATGATCAAGTAGACCATTTATTGTTAAACTACTACGTTGGTTGGTACATAATTGAGTCCGTGTTAAAATTACCTCTTTCAGCGCCGGTATCACACATTGTATTGATCCAGTGGCTGGCGAGATATATTTACCAGCTGTTGTCGGACTCGGGCTTTATTTGAAAGAAGAAAATAAAAGGGATAAACTTTTTCTACTTGCGCTATGTGATCTGAGTTACCATATATACTTTCAGACCTGAAATATTTTCTGCTCTACTTGGGTCACTCACGCGAAGATTAAAAAACTGGCCAAGTCGCGAGTGGCGAGTCGGACTCTGTACCATAAACCGAAAAAAAACATGGGAGCCCCATTTAATTATTAAATAATTTATATTATTTGTTGTTATAGCGACAACAGAAATACATCATCTGTCTAAATTTCAACTGTCTAGCTATCACGGTTCATGAGATACAGCCTGGTGCCAGACAGACGGACAGTGGAGTCTTAGTAATAGGGTCCCGTTTTTACCCTTTGGGTACGGAACCCTAAAAATTATGTATAAAGCTAATTTTCTACTTAATGAAAATCTTACGGACAGACAAAGTACTGGGTCCAGCCTAGGGTTCTATTTGTAAGTAAATCAAATAACTTCTAATTCATAATCATTAAGTAGTAAATTGTTCTCAAAACGTTTATAGTATATTTATTTATATTAAAAAATTGGAAGAGTTCGTGGCTAAATGACGACAGCCGCTTGGGTCAATCTTCAGGTTATTAAGCCGCGCTTGCCTGGGCTGGTCTTTAGATGGGTGACCACCCTACCGTGCCTCGAAAAGCACGATAAGCCGTTGGTTCCAGCTGTCAATAGTAGATCTTTGACAGTTGTTAGGCAGTGGCCCGAAAGTCTGACAACCAGTCTTAGGTACCAAGGGGTATCGTATTACCCGGTCCCGGCTGTCATTTGTAGATCTTTGACAGTCGTTACAGGTAGTCAGTGGCCCAAAAAAACTGACAACCAGTCTTCCTAAGAGGTATCGGAATGCCTTGTACTAACTGGGTTGTGGAGGTCAGATAGGCAGTGGCTGTATCTTAAATACTGGTATACAGCTGCATCCGCCTAGACTGGACGCTGTCCCCAACATATGTAGTTTGGAAAAGGCTAAATAAATACTGCATACAATTAAAAATAAAACACGATGCATCGTGAAACAGACATTTACCTTTACCTTTACAGAAAATAAACATTTCGAAATAGACACGCCTTACTTATTTTGGGGTTCTCTCCTTCTATAATATAATCAGTACGTCGAATGTCGTACTAAAATTTTAGCCAGTTTTTCATGATGATCATGAATTCATGACAGAAGACAGATTTAGTAGATCTTAAATCCTACAATGAGATGCAAATTGTTCAAGTCTGTGAAAATAGGAAAACAAATCGAAGGAATGTGTTCTCGTTTTTCAAAACAATTGTAACTAATTGTTTTTAGGTCGAGCCTGAAAAACAAACAACTCATGCACAAATACATAAATCTCTCTATGATAATACAAATATATAAACTAATGTGCGCAGTGCGATATGTTCTAGTTTCTACAGTGTTGGAACAAGCGAACAGTTAACTGAACGGTCTTTGTTATCAGTTAACTGCACCACAAAGTAATCCGCAGTGTTTATCACTGGATTGTTTATAAGTTTCCACGTACTAAAATATTCCAACTAACGGAGTATTTCCTGCTAAATTTTCCATTTCATTCAAACACAACACATTCAACATTTCTGTAGTAATTTATATCATGTTACTGCTTTGCTGTCAAATAAAACTGAATTTAACTTATTGTTTGAACACGATTTCAACATTTTATTATTTGGCAACTACGCATTATTTACTAAATGTTTATAACATAACATTATATATTATGTGGATTGGTTCCCCAAAGGTTATATGGTGTTAGACATTCATTTTGCTTGTTATGTAAGTATTCGTTTGTCTGGAATCATGCCCGGTTGATGACAATAAGCTCGCCCGTAGTTAGATCTCATACAACGATGGGATATGGATTTGGATGTGCTTACTATTAGTTACCTCTGCCTAACCCTTGGAGATTTACAAGGTGTGATGTTATGTTATGTTTTCTATATACGTTTTATAGGGGGTTGTTATACACATATTTCCAGCTTCCAAATTGTTGGTAATGGCTACTTATCTTTGTAATATTTTATTTTGCAAGGTTTACGATATTTGGACAACATTGGCCTCTAAGCCCCTGTGGGAATGGGATACTCGGCATAATAATACTACCTGCATTTAATCACCTACATACAAAACAAAGTCACGTTTTTGCTGCCTGTTGGCGATTTCAGATATATAATCTGAAGCCCTAGCACGAGCGTGTGGTGTAAACGTAACGTAAATACGTCGATATTTTAATCGAAAATACAATTATCCGACAGCATTTTAGTTAAATTATTTTCTATAACACAATCAGTAACAACCATAGATATGAATGCATTCTTAAAATTATGAAAATATTAAGTATGAAACGGCTGTTTGTAATTTTTACGTAGGATTTACGTTACGTTTGTAAACGTTTACCGATTAAAGATTTACTGCGCGTGCGGTGTACTTACCTACCGAGCGCTCGTGAGGGCCTCATTTTCTCACGAAGTGTCTTCTCATTTGGATCGAACCAGGCCACTACAATTTAAAAACAACATAGTCCAGTTTTATAAAAAAGAACTAGCTTTTGCCCGCGACCTTCGTTCGCGTGAAATTATTATTAAAAAATCCCCTTTATTATAAGCACTTCCCTATTTGAATCGAATTTTGTTACCAATTTCTTTTCTTTGCACGAAACCCTAATTATTTATCTAAAATAAAAGTAGCCTAAGTTACTCCTTGTTACTTCAACTATCTGCCAGTGAAAGTCCCGTCAAAATCGGTCCAGCCATTTCAGAGATTAGCTGGAACAAACAGACAGTCAGACAAAAATTGTAAAAAATGTTGTTTTGGTATATGTACCGTGTATACATCCATATGCACTTAGTAAAAAGCGGTTATTTTAATATTACAAACAGACACTCCAATTTTATTTATTTGTACAGATGTACAGGTACTGTTTGAATTTAACTTGCTGCCCAATTCCATCAGTTGATTTGGCAGTGTTTCTTAATTTTGTTAGTCAAGCTATTTTGCTTATCTGTGTGTTTATAAAAGACTGTTACCTATACAGCCGTACATTATATTTTGATAATTATTCACAGTGTAGGTAGGTACAAACAGTTGTTGGTTGCCCAATTAAATAAAAATAAATACCTATTTTTTAAAACAATGCACGAATACAAAGTCGCATTTATCAGTCACAGGGCGTCTAGTGAACCATTTAACTGAACCCGAGATTAAAAAACGATTTGTTGTGAACTGAAAAACAATCAGTTTATGTCAACTATACATTGACGTATTGTTATGGTACTACGCATATAACATTTATGACATATATTAAGAGAAATTAATACTTAATTGAATTGATCCTCAATGACTCTCTTTTAAAGCGGTAATTTCTTCATAGAATCTTGAAACAACCAAGACGTTATCTTCTACAGACCCAGAACCTAAGTGTTTTAAAAGTACTCAATCGTAATCGTAAAAGTGAGGATTTACATAAGTACCTTACTTATTAGAATCAGTCTCGGATTCGATTATGTTTATGCATTTCTGTGAGATTTCTCGTCAAACACTTTAACTAATCGAATGTATTTGTTGCATGTATCTATGTGTGTAAATTGTCATTATCATTAGTAAGGATACTGAAACGGACTTCTGCGAAACAAATAGGTGTTATTTTATTGAAGTTTTCATAGATCTATGCAAACTTCAAACAACGAAACCTTTATTAATGATATAACTATTTAATACAGATACTATTCTATATTTGATTCCCAAGGTCTTCGCGACATTAATATATTTTTAACCATAAAAATCCAGTATTTTCAGACAAGCCCACCTTTCAACCTTTTCAACTCAAAATATACGCCCATCTAGCCAAATAGATGATATTAAAGATACCTTGTAATAAAGATCATATAACGGACAAAGAATTCATGGGTAGGTACGATATATTTTTTGCTCTAAAACTGCTACAACCAGTTAGGTCATTGATCGTGTCTAAGAGAGATAAAATGTTACATACAATGTAACATAAACGTTCGAAGAATTATTACCTTATACCACGAGAATGTAAAAAGTAGAAATTATAAAGTTACTAGCTTTTGCCCGGTTTCACTTGAGTTAATTTAGAATTTAATAATCAATTCGGGTTATCTCTCTGCTTGTAATTCAATCATGATTCGAAAAACACGTGGCGCCATCTATTACCATATGTACGTTATTGTTGTTTTCCTCGGGAACAGTTCATTTTTTCGGGGTGAAAGGTACCCTATGTCCGTCTCTGTACACCTGAAATCTCTTCAGTGATTTAGGCGTGAAAAGATAAAAAACAAACAAACAAACTTAATTTCGCATTTATAATATTAGTTAGGAAGTTAGGATATTGGCTGTAAAAACTTAAAGAAAGATCTAGTAGGAACAATAGACAGAGAGGCAACTAGATCGAAAGAAGACAGGCTATTTCCGTAGATGGCATAAAAGTCAAATAAGATATTGCATCTGAAAATGACAGTGCACATGATAAAGTCATCTTCTACACCTAATATTATAAAGATCAAAGATTTGTATGTTTCTAAGGAATAAACTCAAAAAATACTGGACCGATTTCAAAAATTTTTTTCGCCATTAGAATGCTACATTATCCCTCAGTAATATTTATTACTAGAAAATCCCAAAATGTTTAAAAAATAAATGACCACCCGTGCAAAGCCAGGACGGGCTGCTAGTACTTTATTGTAGCAAGTAATGCTTCTGAAGCAGTACCTAATCGATTCACCGATGCCAAAAACCAAAAACTAACATCAAACGTTAAGAAGCAAAAAGCTAGTTCTTGATTAAAAGATAAATATATAAGTAGCTAAAGTGGCAACAAAGAACTAAGACGTAAGTCAATTAAAAAGCTAATGACTAGCAAGATCAATAAAATCGTAACGATAGCCGCAGTAGTGGTAAACAAGAGGCTGCGAGGCCATTAAAAACTGGATGATCTTATAATCAAAAACAAATTCCAAAAAAATAAAATACTTGCCAGCCAGCCTGTTTACTAAAGATTAACATCTTCTCCGGCGCAACCTACAATGTAGATGGACCCTTCGCGAAACCGTCAATCGTTCTGTACATCAAATTAAGTAACTACGCAAAAATTATTTCTGGGATTTTTTTTTTTTTTTTGAGGTGAAAAATTACGGTTTACGGTAGGATTCAATATAACGCACTGAAAACATTTGTGCTGATGGATGCATTTAATAGTACAGAGGTCAGGAATTAGGTATAAAGTAAAATTATAACAATAAAAACTTGTATGTAAAAAAAAGTTGTGAAAACATAGATTTGGTCTACTTAGAACAAAAATCTGATCACAATGACAAGGAATACAAGTAGGCTGCGGGACTGTTCGCAAGAGATACCGCGGCCCTGGAACCTGGAACACAAAGGGCAAGGAAGGAACATGGATGGGTTATAATCACCACAAGTCTGACACTCCCTTCTGCTCTGCCCAGAGCGGAAGAAGTCACTTGATGACTAACCACCCAAAAAAATTAAGGGAATGCAAGTGCGCCTTTCGGCTTCGTTAGGGGTCTTTTTACACCCATTTTGTGTATGATACTTTTGTTAGATGTAAACCCAAGAAACTAAAGTTCTTTTACAGTTATATCCTCTGATTGTGCGTTCCAGTGATTTTTATTAACGGTCCCATTACCCTATAAAGTTGCTTTTTGCTTGCTGTCAGAGGTAAAATATTTATGAAAGAACCATAATTGATTGATATTTTGAGCGAATTGTTTGGATTTGGAGGATTCTTTATGAGAGATTTAATCGTAAGAGAGATCTGTGGTTAATACTTCGTGAGCCATAGTCACGCCACTAACCACTAATTGTTAATAAAAACCGTTACTTTTTATTAGACAATGATAGGTGATTAGACAGCTAATGGCATCATTAATTATTTATTCATCAGCCATTAGTGTCCCACTGCAGGACAAAAGCCTCCCTACCCTCATTCCATTTGTTCCTATCTACAGCAGGCTGTTATTGGCCAATCTTTGAGAAAAGAGTTGAGTTCATCCCGCCATCTCCTTCTAGGCCTGCCTCTTTACCGTTTACTGCTGCTTGGGACCCACTGTGTGGTTATTTTAGCCCATAGCTCCTGCGGCATGCAAATGATTTGGCCAGGCTCCATTATCCAGGATCCATTTAAGCTTGGAAGTCAATCAAGTCAATGATGTTACAGAAAAATCTAGAATGATATTTGACCATTCGATCGAATATAAATTAATATGATGCAAAGCAATTTAATTGCCAATTTCTTATGAATTTTTAAGAAATCAGCTTTATTTGAACTTCCTCCAGGGGGTTCAAAATGGCCGCTTTAGTGGAATTATAATCGGGACTATTATTGCTCTTTGATACGACAAAGGTTTTTACCTAGTCATGATTTTATTTCCACCATATTTAACAGATTAATCATCCAGTAAAATATCAATAATGACACATATAATAATATTATTGCAAATAGTTTTGTTATTGATAAGAAAAATCTCGTTTTCTTCAAAACATTAAAAGTTCTGCGTATGCGAACGTGATTTAAAGTCAACACTAGAACTATTCAAACTAGTTTTTTTCTTATTATTTTTAAACAGAATGATGACATCTTGGAGAATGTTAAGGCATTGGTCATTAAAGTTATCGTTTAAAAACAAACTGCCTGCACTCGGGACCGATATGAAATATCTGTGAATGATCTGGGAATATTTCTCGGAATAATTTCACAAACTATGACTGTTCCGTCAACATCATTATGTTTATATTATGAAAAAGAATTGATTATCTGTGTTTAATTATGAAGAACGGTATTTAAAAAATCATTATTCATGTCAGTGTCGAAAATATACTAAAAACTGAACTGAACTGACGCTGAACTGGGCCTATTTGGCGCAAATCGCAACCGTTGATCTTTGTTGTTTATAATTTCTTCACATTGCACTTCCGTCATGTGTCAAATAAACATACATTCTTTGTTTATTTTAATATAAGTATCTACAGCCGTTTGTCTTCGAACAACATTATATCGCCAAGCTTTTTGCAAATCAGTTTTTTGGATATGTATCGGTCGTTTCCTTGGCACTGATTTCCAGAAAGTAGATATAGGAAATGTTTCAGTAGGTATATTAAGAAAATAGGACGCTACGATGTGCCAAATAAAAAGCAGGCTAGTAGACCTATAAATTCTCCTAATCTTATAGTTTATTGGCGATCTTGGCCTAATTCAAAGACATAAAATATTTATATCTAATCTTTATAAAAACAAACGTATGAATCCCAATTTTCGTACCGAATATGCAATAAATGACGAGATTATATTTTTTTGTAGAACTCATATGATATGACGCATAGGAAACATTTATATTTCGTGAGAATTAAACACAATAAAACTAGAGTGTGTCATTCGCTTATCTCTTTACGGAAATTACAAAAATCGATTAATAGGGAACATGACTACGTGACTGCCTCGTTGGTCAACTGGTTGCAAGTGCGACTGCTTTGCATGAGTTTTGGGTTCCATTCCCAAGTCGGGTAAAGTGTTATTCAGTTTTTCTAACAAGAGTTTCTCGGCGGAATGTGGGTGCAGGTTCTATTAAGTACACCTCTGCTTAACCCTTCGACGATTAAAGGTGTTATGTTATGTTTAAAAACATTCAACGACAAAATAATATGGTTCATAATATTTATTATTCTTGAGGATAATTATTATGTGCTATTAATATACGCACAACCAATTAGTTGCCTTAATTAAAGTTTATTGGAGATATTTTAATTAATAATTGTTTTTACCTGTTTTTGAATAACAATTTATTTGTGTTAGACCTACATCAAGAAACAAAACAGGAAACGAAACTCCTGAATAAACCAAAACAAGTTTTTAAGTAATTGAAGTTTTCGACGAACGATTGTAACCTAAACAACATTTTTTTTTAACCGCCTGTGCGACCTTCATAGACCTTTCCCAACAATATATGCTAAGCGAGCAAGATGAGACATCGCAAGAAGGTTTGATATCACACCCCGAACGTCGCTCTTTCTTTCTTTATCGTGTGGTTAGTGCCTAACCTGATATCAGAGTTTTTATGCCGCCCATGGGCCTCTGACTTGGTTTTACATGCCGTCGAGAAATATCTCTCAGACATGCTGGTTTCCTCACGATGTTATCCTTCACCGAAGCAAGTGATAATTATTCAATACGCACATGAATCCGAAAAATCAGAGGTGCGTGCCTTGGGTTCGAACTCGAGACCTATGACTTAACAGTCCGATGGTCATACCACTAGGCTATCACTGCTCGAGCGTCGCTAAAACACATATTTACAGAAATAAGTAGATTTATACTCAGGCCTCCCTAATAGACATACGTATGAAGATTGTACATACAGTGATGAGAGCGAAAAGGAGTATATTGCTAGCCTTGTCGGATACTATCGATCCACCCTGACCTCTAACAACGAAGCCTGTGTTGGTACTGTCAAAACTACATATAACTGCAATGTATAGTTACTCTTATGACATTAGACAAAACGGAGTCTGGCTGACAGCCCGGTTGATACCTTCAATTATGGGACTTAAACAAAACGGCGAATGTCACGTGATAGTACTACCTGGGGAACGCAAACGCTTAGTTATACAGGGTGTAAACAGACTCTTCACGAAACCGTTAACCAAGCATTATGTACAGACGCCAGCGGCTCAAGCGACCCGAAACTGTTCGATTTTCCCAACCAACCTTGAACCTAATTTATCAGAAATAAAGTTGAAAATCATTTAAAGAAATTTGACAGGTTGTAGTAGCTTGATGTGCTGGCGTCTGTACATCAAACTAAGTAACTTTACGCTAAATTTATTGCTGGGAAACTACTTTTTTTTTGGGGTGAAAAATCACATTTTACGGTAGGACTCAATGTAACGCATTCAAAACATTGTGCTGATGGATGGATTGAATACTCCGTGTAGACGGCGCGTTCGTGTTCCACGCGCGCGTCAAAGAGATGTCAGCAAACAGGGAGGGGCCCGCAAGGGCCGATGCCTGCCAGGGCTGCGGGACTGTTCGAAAGAGATACTGCGAAAAAAAAAGAGGGCGGGTTGCTTATAAAGTATAGTGAGAGATTTCTCGACGGCATGTAAAGCTAAGTCAAGAATCAAGAAGAATCAAGAATCATTTATTTATTTGTGAGAATATTGTACAAAGTTGTATGCATTATATATTACGATCATAATATTCTGCCGTTTCCAGCGTACAAATATGGTTATTAAAATTATAGGTCATTATTACATTAAAGTTAAGTTATTAATCAGTACAATTAGAATTATAATTACAAATAATTTAAATAAATTGAAAAATATATTATTACAGTCAACGAGATTAATTACATATGTCAAGATACAAAATTCAGTGGAGTCAAAGGATAAATTATAGGCAATAATGACAAATATTCAGTAAAATTTTTCAGTCATAAAGTCTTCAACCAAGTAATAACATTTGTTTAAAAGAAAGTTAAATAATTTACATTTAAAAGTTCTAAGGCTGAGGGTTTTGTAGTAATCAGGTAACTTGTTATAAACAGTAATGGACATGCAGTATACATTATTAGAGAACAATTTAATTCTACGCCTAGGAACATTAAGCATATGCACTTTGCGGCTGGGTCTGGACACAACATCATTAAATAATTCAAATTCATGTCTGTTTTGGTGTACAAAGATACAAATTTCAAAAATGTATAGTGCTGGAAGTGGCAGTAGTTTAAG
The DNA here is from genome assembly GCA_950005105.1 of Lycophotia porphyrea. Classification (NCBI taxonomy): domain Eukaryota; kingdom Metazoa; phylum Arthropoda; class Insecta; order Lepidoptera; family Noctuidae; genus Lycophotia; species Lycophotia porphyrea. The sequence continues at coordinate 12,703,957 of OX465396.1, read as the reverse complement.
TTTTTTGAATAGTGGTACACAACTATCCAGTGGGTGCGCTCCACAAATTGAGCGTACGCATTTTTTCTGAGCTCGAAACACTCTTTTAAGTTCAGTAGAGTTACCCCATATTATAATGCCATAGCGCAAAATTGATGACACATAGCCGTGGTATGCACATAGTACTGCATTAACACTAGCCACACGTGTTAGTCTATATAAAACGAATACAAATCTATCTACCTTCTTACATAGATCATCAATATGAGATTTCCAGTTACAGTTTTTGTCAATTATTATGCCCAAGAATTTTGCATAATCGACCTCTTCTATTGTCTCATTTCCATATTGTATTTTAAGCTGTGGACGCGTACTGTTATATGTCTGAAATTGAATCATTTTTGTTTTGCTAATATTAATATGAAGATTATTGTGTTCAAGCCATGTAATAATTTTATTTAATGTCATGTTTATTTCATTTTGGTATTCTACAATGTCGTCATTTTCGTTTATAATACTAAAGGTCGTATCGTCAGCGTATAGTATGCAGTTGTGGGATGTTACACTAGGCAAGTCGTTAACATAAAGCAAAAATAAAGGTTGCCCTAGTATGGTCCCTTGGGGAACACCGCAGTTATTTTCGCGATACTGAGACCTATATGCGAGCTTTAGATTTCTTCTTAGTCCTGAAATCTCAACACATTGCTGTCGATGTGTAAGGTAGCTTTCGAACCATTTCAACGCGTTTCCCCTTATCGGTCTAATTTATACATTAACAATGTATGGTTCACGAAATCAAAAGCCTTGGACATGTCTAGAAAAATGGAGACAATAGGCAGTTTATCATTGAGGCTTTTCGTTATTAATTTTAATAGAGCAAAACAAGCTGTTGCGGTCGATTTATTTTTTCTAAAACCAAATTGATCTTCATTTAGAATTTGGTATTTAGATAAAAAGCTGGAGAGTTTTTCATGCATGACCTTTTCAAAGATCTTTGATATTATTGGTATGAGAGTTATGGGGCGGTAATTATTAATATCACTTCGATCACCTTTCTTGTGGATTGGTTTAACAATTGAGAGTCAGAGGCCCATAAGCGGCATAAAAGCCCTGACACTAACCACACGAGAAAGAGTGAAGACGTCATGCATAAAATGACAACACGGCAATAGTTACATGTGCCTGAATGAGAAAATGGAAGTCTGATACTTTTACTATGTTTATTGTAAGCTGGTTGTGTGATATCTTTTTTTAGTAAATACGTTTTTAAAAATCCTTGTGATTGTTCAGGAAACTTTGGGAAAAATAAGAAATTACCCAAATTATTTTCAAAGGTATTACAAGTTTAATCTTCCGAATATACATACATAAATAAACTCACGCCTTTTTACCATAGAGGTAGGCAGAAACAACTGAATGACACCTGCTACGATCCTTTCATCGATTTATTCTTCGTTCGTCCAAAAGTTTCATCATGCATACGATCCTGCAACCTTTTCTTTTTTGGATGGAAATCATCCAAATGACTTCTCCCGCTCTGGGCAGAGCGGAAGGGAGTGTCAGACTAGTACTGACTAAAACCCATCCATTTTCCTTCATTGCCCTTTGTGTTCCAGGGCCGCGGTATTTCTTTCGAACAGTCCCGCAGCCCTGGGTCATTACATACTCATTACGCCTTGTTCACATTCATACATCTGCCTCTGGTTACATGCGCACGCCCGGGTGCGTCCGGTTGCAAGGACAGTGTCTGTGCAAGTCCTTCTAGAGTGTCCCCTCCTGGTGTTGGTACTTACTTCCTTGTAAATAAGTAGTGATACGACACTAAATACATAAAATACTAGCTAATGCCCACGGTTTCGCCCTCGTGGAGTTCGGTAACTGTCCCATGGTATAGTAATTCTGGGATAAAAATCGAATCTGGTAATCCAGGTTATAAACTATCTGTAATGCCAAATTACATTCACATCCGTTCAGCAGTTTTTGTGTGAATGAGTAACAAACAGCCATCTAGCTTCACAAGCGAATGTAAAATAATGACTTCATTGTTACAGAGAGATCCTCGCGAAGAATGGGTCAGCTGTGGACGCAGCAGTCGCGGCCATGTTCTGCAATGGACTGCTCAACCAGCAGAGCATGGGGCTGGGCGGCGGGTTCTTCATGACGGTTTACCTGAAGGATGAGGAGAAGGCCTACACTGTGAACGCCAGGGAAACAGCTCCTGGCGCAGCGACCGTGGACATGTTTAATGGCAGCTGGGACAAAGCTGCTAAAGGTGGGTTTAAGATCCACCGTAGACGCGGACCTGTGGACGGTGAGTAATGGGCTAGCTCGCCGTCCGTCCGTCTTTTGACGACAGGCCGTGTAGACGGCGCGTTCGTGTTCCACGCGCGCCTCAAAGAGATGACAGCAAACAGGGAGGGGCCCGCAAGGGCCTATGCCTGCCAGGGCTGCGGGACTGTTCGAAAGAGATACCGCGGCCCTGGAACACAAAGGAAGGAACATGGATGGGTTTTAGTCAGTACAAGTCTGACACTCCCTTCCGCTCTGCCCGGAGCGGGAGAAGTCATTTGATGATATCCCAACCGAAAAAAAAAGGTGGGTTTAAGATTTATATAGTTTTTCTTAAAAAACTTGAAGCTTTTGCAGTGTTTAAGTATATTTCAGACCTTTTTTAATGCGAGGTGTTGTTAGTTTAACATGTATTAGCTCCTAAACACATGAATCGATTTGAATTTAGTTTTTTTGAAGTCACACTTCTTTACGCACGCTGGACTTGGGACTAAGCTGGTGTATGTGTAACATTACGAGGCAAACGGAAGAGGGAGAGGAAGATATAAGTTAGTGAAGATAGAAAGAGACAGAGTTACGTTTTTGAATTTGACAGACCATTGTTCGGCATTTGTTTAAGTTTTACTTCAGTCGTGTGGTCTAAAGCACACTCGTTTTTTTTTTTGAAGTGTGACTTGACCGCGAATGTTCTCAGCTATGATTCAACAAAATCTGTTCAGCTACCTACTTGAAGAGTTAGCAATGTGATAAAACAGTGCATTTGTGACTATGACAGCATCCATTTCTATGACTGTCAGTGGCTGAACATGAGATCTAGGTTCCATAACTGAAGATCTATTCAGAAGATATTTTTTTTAAACTTCTTTCGAATAACGATGTTGATACCAAACAAAAGAATAATCTCATTTAAGAAAACATGAATTAGTCATTCATTATTTTCTAGCATAAACAAATCATTGATAATAATATTATTTCGAACAATAACAATAAACTCTAGATACCAATGTATTTTTTGAAAAGAATGAGATAATAATCTAAAGATAAAACAAATAAAATAATCAACATTTATTATATTTAGCGCCACAGATATAACTTGTGGTCAGATAAAAAATACAGATTATTTGTTTAAGTAAACTGACCTATCTTATCAAAAACCTTGACGGATTGAAATGTTTATTTACATAACATAACATCACACCTGACGATCTGATCTCGTTTACGGGGCGATATCGCACAGGACAGAGACGTTTAGAAGGAGAAAGGGGAGGCCTTTGCCCAGCCGTAGCTTTGCACAAACAGGCTAACAAAAAAAAAAAAAACATCACGCCTTTAATTGCCAAAGAGCTATGCATAGATCCAGGTACCTAATAGTACACCACACAGTTTGCCCGTCTCATGTTATAGGGGACGAGCCTATTGCATCCGCCGGGCTCAAATCCAGACTCCGTGGCTGCTACCGAGAAATACTAACTGTTTCTTTAGTTAAATATTCATGGAAAATTTAAATGAATATGTTGTGTAGAAAGTTGTCATAAAAAATAGAGTTTGCATGTTTATAACTCACCTCACGCTTGAACGACTGGATGAATTTTGGTGAAATTCGGCGTCTATTGTAGACTGCGTTCAAATAAAGGGTCCGTTTAGTAGTTTCTATAGGATGCGAGTAAAACCGCGGGTAACACCTAGTTGTTTATTTCTAAGGATATACGTGACAAAGTGGTCGTAAACAGAACAGATAATGTTACTATCGCAGACTTACTTCCCGATTATAAAAAGATACATATATCTTTATCTTTTAGACAGATAGACGACTTCGATACGAGTATACAGTATATTACATAACACAAATAACAACATCACGCCTTGTCATCCTCGAAGGGTCAAGCAGAGATTAGACTAGGGATTAGAGTAGTATTAGGAGGCGAGCCTTTTACCATAAATCGGGCACAATTCCAAAAAAAGGCCGGGTTACCACTGAGATATTCCTAATAGAAAAACCTTTGCTTCATCTGAGAATCGAACCCAGGACCTTATGCCCAGCAGTACCTACTGTTTGCGACAACTGGACCAACGAGGATGTTATAATTGCAATGGAATGGCTTGTGAAACACTTGTAGAAACTACATACCTGCTCATTAACATGTCTACTAGACCTAAGATGGCATGTATGGGTCTCGAATGACTTTCCCAATATGGCGTGGTAAGACCGGAGTGTTGGCAGGTGTCGAAATAGGGAACCAAACTTGTTCATCCTACTACTTAGCTTATTTATCAGTACTTTTTAGGGTTCCGTAACCTAACCAACGAGACCCTATTACGAAGCTTCCGATGTCCGGCAGTTGAAATTTTCACAGTGCGTATTTCTGTTGCCGCTATAAGAACGAAAAAAAAATTAAAAGGGGCAAATCCGACTCGCACTTGGCAAGTTTTTAATCTTTGCAAGTAGGTAATTAATAAGCTAATTTAAAAAATACTTCACAAATATTTGTACCTCTTCAACAACAAAACATAGCGATCATTTCTCTATCTGTTTTGCACCCATCAATGTTTACAAAAAGTACTTTAACTTTGACTTTTGTGCAAATGCTTCATCGCTTATCCAGGGCCGCATTGTAGGGCCTGTTTTAAACAATGCAATCTTCCGTATTGTAGAACCATCGCGAACTAGATAGTCCAACAGAGTCGTAACGTCGCAGCACCACTCACTTGTAACTGTGTGCCTCGCTTATCAATCTCGAACATTCTCGCACACATAGCATAACCTACTAAAGTACATACTGGCACTCAGTCTCTCTAAACTCGTGTGCCTCAACCTCACACTCAGAAGCACCAGCACGAGCGCAACGTAACGTAGGTAATAAGAACGATTTTAAATTGAAAATACTCGTTTCAAAGATAACATTTACTTAATTTTAAGGATTTAATCATATAATTATGGTTGATACTACTTTTGTTTAAAAAAATAAGCATAATGCTATTAGCTAATTGTATTTTCAATTCAAAATCGTTCGTATTTACGTTCCGTTTACACCGCTCGCGCTACTGCCTCAGATATACGAGAAAATTCTAGAAATATGAACGGAAAATGCAACTGAGGTCGACCATGCGTGTCTATCGGTAATGTTTGATTGAGCAGAAACATAAATCGACGCCTTAGAGTGAAAACCTCGTAAGTGGAAAAGAAGTATTTTTCAGGAGGAATAAAAAACTGCGTGCTGTAAAATTTTTGTACAGCGTCTTTTATGTTTTTCTATTAATTTATTTAAGTATATATTTATTTTAAAAAAATCATAAAAGACGCCTTACAAAAATTTTGTTTACTGTTCGATGTATTTCAATAGTTCAGCACATACGCACCTAGTACCTACTTCATATTTTGCCTAAGCTGCATTTATGTCTAAGAAAACTTCAATGGCCGTATTATGAAAACAAAACAAGATTACGTCACGCCTGCATTTCCCGAAGGGTTAGGCAGAAATGCACATACGAGTACACCCACATGTTCCAGTTTTATTTAAGTACCATTTAATTGGGGGCGAGCCGTTTACCATCAATCGGGCACAAATTCAGACGGGCTGCTACTGAAACATTCCTAAAGGACAAAAACTCTTAAACACTTTAAACCTAAGACCTCATGTACAGCAGTAACTTTCGACCACTAGACCACTGAGGCACTTTCAGGGGTTGCAGTGGTTTGGGACCGTTTGGGAATAGTCTGGCGGGCTAGAGCAACGAGGCAGTGAGTGTAGATGTTAAAACAAAAAACAACTACAACATTAACAACAACAACAACTTAGGAAAAATCACCAATTCATCCAATTTTTTTTGTTATGAAATTGGAGATTTTCTAAGAACAGGTTCAACCAGTATTCAAAAACTAGAAAAGAAAGAAAACACATTTATTTAGCACATAAAACACACAACATATTTTACAAGATGTCACAGGAGATATACACGGAAAAAGATAAGAAGAACTAAAATAAAGGGTGTAAACAGACTCTTAACGAAGCCAAAAGGCACTTGTTCTCCCCGTCATTGCGATCATTTTTTTGTTCTAGACCATACCTGGGAACCTTTTAGTTACGGAGATATTGGGGGTCAAAGTTCCAACATTTTCTCAAGTTTTTTTTAAAATACATGTTTTTAATATAAGATTTTTACTTTAAACACCTCCAGGACCCCCTCACTATTCAATCCATCCATCAGCACAATGTTTTGAGTGCGTTACATTGAGTCCTACTGTAAAACGTGATTTATCAGCCCAAAAAAAAAGTTGTTTCCCAGCACTAATTATTGCGTAAAGTTACTTAATTTGATGTACATAATGCATGGTTGACGACTTCGTGAAGAGTCTGTTTACACCCTGTATATAAATGTGTAATTTGTACCTTGGTGGTACCCTTAACGAAGCCGAAATGCACTTACTTGTTCTCCATTTTACCATAGGTATGGTCCCCAAGGAAGGTTGCCAGGTGGGAACCTTCTAGTTACGGTGATATTGGGGGTCAAATTTTCTACTTTTTCACACGTTTTTTAAATACAAGTTTGTAATGTTATAACTGTACTTTAAATACCTCTACAAGTGTACACAGCACAATATTTTGAGTGCGTTACATCGTAAAAATAGATTTTTTACTCCAAAAAAAAGTCGTTTCCCAGCAATAACTTTCGCGTAAGGTTACTTAGTTTGATGTACAGAATACTTGGTTGACGACTTCGTGGAGGATCCGGTTACACCTTCTATAACAGTTTTGAATGAATCATTGAATTTGAGACCCACATTTGTACAATTTGTAGTAAAAACATCACTATCAAAACAAAACACACACCCACGTTCGAACTATACAAAAACTCCAAACTAATGAGCATTAATCAACTTTACACATTCAATTCTTGCGTTCTCATTCGAAAAATTCTTAACAAAACCATACACACACAGTTGTCCTTTAACACGAAAACATCTAAATACAGCCAAAGAAACCCTAACCAAATCCAGACGCGCCCCCCGCGAACGCAATATGGCAGGAAAAATATAAAGTACGAAGGTGTTCAACTTTACAACAGTCTACCGGCAGATATCAGGAACACATCTTCTTTCAACCTATTTAAAGCTAAACTCAGGCAGCACGTCACTAACAACACAAAACTATTAAGTTACTCACAATAATATGTCGACATCGTACCTACCTGTATTAAGCTAACAAAACTTTAACCTCTGGACTACAATTTACCTTAGTTATGTATTTATTCTGTAAGTGAACAATGTATGTTCTTCTAGAATAATTAAAGAATCTTTAAACCGAAGACTATCAGCATATTAAATCGGTTAATCAACAGTACTTATCGAAAATGTTCTAGATATTATTGCGTTACACTTACAATATCACGTAGGTAGTAATTATCAGCACTTGTTCCGATCAAACCGTTGAATAAACAATAAAATGATAATCGGATTTCAAATATAGATCGACCACCTAATGGTTTTACAGTTTTGAATGTAGTGTGCAGCTCGCCAACAACAATGTCCTAATCATCCACAGGTTGAATTCACCCACTACTAGGCCTCTTTTTTTGTGTGTCAATTTCCACGTTCATCATCATTATCATCCACAGCCGGACTAAACCCACCTGGACCTCTCTTGTGCCAGCCTCATCCAGTATATTCCTGCGACGGCAAAAATGGCGTCTATCCATCTTGCTGCCGGACGACCAACACGCTACTGTTACACAGCTTTACTTTACCTGCCATCGCGCCTTACTAGATGTTCTGCCCAACTCTATTTGAGTTCCTTCGTACGTCTTCGGATTTCGACGTTTGGAACTCGATCTAGTAGTTTTCATGTTCAGGTTTAATAATATCCAGTATGGCTGTGACTAACTTCGAAACCAACGCGCCTCCATCCTGTTTTTTCATAAGCATTACAGTGGAAACAATAATTTCACAAATGTTTACCAACATGGCACAAATGACAAAGATAATGTTTCTAGACCATTCCTCGACAAAAGGTCTAACAATAAAAGAGGCATCCCTCTTTTATTATTAGACCTTTTGTCTGCGCTACTTCGAGGGGTCGACTGCGACATAACATTCGCCGTCACCGATCCGTGGCATTTAAACTGGCTAATATAGCAGCTAGTCTGGAATAAAGGCAAGGGTTACAGACCTTTCCACCCCTCTGTAATTTTATTATTTATTCACCCTTCGTTTGTTGGCAAAGTCGAGGGGTTAGGCTGAACTTATCGATTGAAATATCTAGACCTAATATTTAACGAGGCGAATTTTAAGTTCGTTTTTATTGCTTAATGTACAATTGCATACCATAGTATTCAGATGAGAATATAACAGTTGATAGATGTTGAGGCGGCAAGTAAGACCAGAGAAAATATGAACAGCTTGCGCGATGAGTGGTATGAATGAAAAAATATTCATAGAAGGATAATGAAAGGGTTAACGGGAGAGAATAGAATTCGATGAATTCCTCATAAGATAGACACGAAGTTCTACCACAATGTACAAACCCACGTCAAACTCTATTTTTGCAGTGATTTTTGGTAGTGAATGCTTATAAAAGCATACGTCTTGGATGTATTACTTAGAGGCTGATTTTACTGGTTGTAAAGTAAAGGAATCGTGGTAAACACCCCAGACATACATATGATTAGTCCAAATCCGAATATCATTAATTATATTAGCATATGATGTGGCCGACGTAAACCTTGTAACCTTTGTTGCAGCTTTAAAGATACGTTGGTAAATCAACCGACAGTATCAGATAAGCTTGTATTCGCCCACTACCACTGAACCAGAACCGGTTATTTCAGTTCAAAGCTAACTTGATGGAGAACCATTGTAGAAAAATTGAACCAGTGCCGTGGAGTAAGTCTGCTTTAAGAAACCCCAATCCTGGAATAAGCTCGCGCATGCCGTGTTAGAACAATCTTTTGTGGATGTAAGCGGACTCTTCACGAAGCCGTCAAACAAGCATTATGTACATCAAACTAAGTAATTTACGCAAAAGTTATTGCAGGGAAACGTCTTTTTTGGGGGGTGAAAAATCAAGTTTAACGGTAGGACCCAATGTTACGCATTCAAAACATTGTGCTGATAGATGGGTTGAATAGTACGGGGGTCATGAAGGTGTCCTAAGTGAAAAAAATACATTAAAAAAAATATTTACAAAAAACAGTTGGAACTTTGAGACCCAATATCTCTGTAACTAGAAGGAACAAAAATTTAACGCAATAATGGGGAGAACAAGTGTCTTTCGGATTCGTTAAGAAATTTAACACCCTTTATAAAGAAGTAAAGGTCGTAAGTTTGGATGTAGGGTGTAATCTTCAGAACTACTGATTCTTCATCATCTTCTTCCTGCCCTTGGCCCATTCTATTTGGGGTCGGTGCAACACGTTTTCTTCTTCCGTTCTCCCCTGTCAGAACTACAGGGCCGATTTCGAAAATTCTTTCTCTAATGAAGAAGCTTCGTTATCACTTATCCCTGTCATATGTCTATGTCATAGCTTATATTGAAAACTAGTAACGAATAAAGTATGAGCAATCGTCATGTATGTACCAAAACCGGTACAGAGATTGTAATCCAAATAATTATGATAACAAACGCGAGTGATATGTACGTCATTGCGAATTTCTCTAAGTAAGGCTTTCTCTTTGAATATCGTCCAATCAAGACGGCTCTAAACCTCTGCGCCGGCGCCGGGTTCAGTTTCACTCGCGATATTGTAAGCCTCTGGCATTACTTTACAACCTTTCCAATTCATCAGGCTTTTATGCAACTAATTAGATAACTGAATCAATAAATTGTTATCAGTATCTAATGGTGCATTTAGAATTTGGTTTAAGAATTTTGATAAATGTAGAAACTTGGTTTGTTTGCAGAAATTTTGCTTATACATAACCTCATTTATATAGCTAATCCTTTTATTGTACTTAGCGTCCAAAATGAATAGCTGGTTACAGTAATGGCAAAATGGATGCATATTTTTGAATATTCAAAGTAATAAGCTATTTTGATATATTAAGGGAGAGCATTACACAATTCGGGTCCAAGTTGAAAAGTTAAGACCTCAAGTCATGTTACGACTAAACTAGTCTTCAAATGATCAATCATACTGATATTACCAACCTCTTTTTCGATTTTGCTTGCTACACATACCTTGTAACAAAGAGAGCCTTAATTGAGCTTGAAAAGCGGATTCTTTATCACAATTAGGTCGTCAGATGGTGCTAAGACCTAAGAGGGTACCTCCTAGGTACCGCTTGGCCTAATCCATTACCTGCCTACGGCCTAGGAACACCGTTACATAGCCTGTTTCCCTCCTACACAGATACATCTAGGAGCTATGTCGTTCATGCCTCCGCTTAGTGCCTTTGTATATTTAACAACTTCTAAATGTGATTCTATTTTAGTTTATAAACAGCAAACTATTCAAATAGAAAACCAGTTGTCATTCAATATTAATTAATGGTTTTTTCCATCGGTTAATAAAGATAATACAGTTTTTTTTTTCGGAGACAGCTGTTGTTGATTCAAGTTACTTTAAAAAAACTATATTTTTTATGATATAAGTATAATATCTGACTGCTCGTTGCTCGAGTGGTTGCAAGCGCGACTGCTGAGCATGAGGTCCTGGGTTCGATTCCCAGGTCGAGCAAAGTGCTATTGGGTTTTTCCATCAGGAATTTCTCAGTAGCAGCCACGGAGTCTGGATTTCTGCCCGGTTGATGGCAATAGGGTTGCCGCCTATTACATGGGACTTAAACATACCTAACTGGCGATGTGTGGATGTACTATTAGATACACCTCTGCCTAACCCTACGGGGATTACAGGCGTGATGTTATGTTATAAGTATAATAATGTACCTAACCGTGGCGTAGCTACCGCCGTATCAGTCGTATCGGGGCCACCGAGTAATAAAAACCCTCGACGAGTAGAATATTAACCACAAAATCTTCCTATAACATCAAATTATCAAATAAGAGGTTTCGTTATCGGTAATTAATGAAAATTTAACTCATCGTCACCCAAAAAGCTCAAATATGTAGAGCTGGCTTCGCTCGCTCTTCATATATAGCAATATAGTATATATCGCAATAAGTCTGCCTTTGACACGGACCTCAGACCAAATAAAAAACCAAGACATAGCACTGCGAACAATTCAGTGAAGCATGCGCAAAACCACGTCCCGCTCTGTGCATACACGCTCACACGCACACATTTACATCAAACTACAATTAAACTACGCTCAAAAACTAAGCTCACAGTGCACACATGTTTACGAAACCGGCTTCACGTCACTGTTGACAGTGCTGTGTAATAATTTTTTATTTGGTCTGAGACACGGACCAAGTAACTCAAATTTCCAAACTAGCTACGCTCGCTCTTCAATAAAAACTGTCCAGAAAGCTCAAATCGTTATTTCATCATCCTGTTGTTGGGCTTCGCCGCGCTCGGGTTCAAAGGGCCCCCATACATTGTTGATACAGGACCCTAATTAGGTAGGACTAGCTACTCCACTGGTTCCTAATGTAATGACAATGAGTGAAAATGAGTCTACATTTAGCTTTTAAAAAAATCGTTTTACATTCAATCCCATTGACTAAAAATGCCGACCATTATATAAGGTCCCATTAAAATAGATGGACTTTTAACACAGTGTTCAGTACGTCAAACCAAAGATGAGAAGAGAAGAGTATTAGAAGCAAAAAAAACACGTTTATGTCTAAATAATTAACGTATTTATTTTTAGTGTATTTTCGTTAGCTATTTTTTTTTCTTGTAAGTTATCTAATGTGTTTTTCTTATTATTTTGGTGGTCTGAATGATTTCTAAAAGTTTGTCCATCTATTTTAATGGGGCCTTATATTCGTACACTGTATTTGTGAGTTTTTAATTTATTTCAAACGCTGGAGAGAGGGGCGCCACTACCAAGTTTCTGAAAAATCGTAGATCCGAGAAATTCCTAATGCGGTAGCGTGGTCCTTAAAACGTAACACACAATATTATTTTTGTGAATTTATTCAGAAAGCAGGAAAATAAATCGATCCCGTCAGCATAATGAACAACAATAATACATAACATACTTTAAAACGTCTAATCAAGCAAAATATTGTTAAAGTTTGTTACACAATACAATGTTTATGTTTTTAAACTTTGTATTCTAGCACTTTCTTGGCTTCTGACAACAAAAATTAATGTAACTACATTACTTAGGAGTACCTAAGTATATTGCAAATATACTGTTAACCACACGACGTTACGCTTGTGGTTTTAATGGTTAGATAGGCAAGATATATTATCGTATACCCGACGTCGGCGGAAGAGCATTACACCAACACACAGCTTAGATACAAAATACAAATTGAAAACACAACGCAAATTCACAAATGAAATTCATTTATCGTTTATCACGTACTTTTCTTCCGGTTACCCCTGTCAGCTGTGAGGCTGTGACGGTGTCATTCTTTCCTTTGATAAGCATCATCAGGCTTCTAAAAAAAATCACCTGTTATAATAAATAGCCATAGCCCATTATAGCCCATTCCCCCTCGTAGAGAGGCGGCCTCCTCTCTACGAGGGGGCTCGTAGAGAGGAGGCCTGTGTCCCAGCAGTGGGAAAATTATAGGCTGAATAGATTATAATAAATAGAGATAGAATCCTATTTGAAGCCTAAGTTAAATACTTTACACATAGATCTATCTACCTATACAATGCTGCCTGGTCGCGACCGTTGATCTTTTGTTGGAACTTGGGCCTGAGTCATCAACATCATCATCATTTCAGCCGAAAGACGTCCAAAGCTGGACATAGGCCTCCCCCAAGTGTCGCCACATTGACCGGTCTCGTGCGACTCGCATCCAGCGGATCCCCGCAACCATTACCAGGTCATCGGTCCACCTAGTGGGAGGCCTTCCAACACAACGTCTTCCGGCTCACGGTCGCCACTCCAGAACTTTACGGCCCCATCGGCCATCCGTCGAAATCGCGTGGACCACCTCATTTCAGCTGCCCAGATAACCACAGCTGTACCTACACTAAATATTGAACCAAAAGCCAACGGATCTGCAACAGACAAAAATAGACTCCTTAAAATAACTTTGGGACTGTCTGTCTTGCTGTGAATATGTTATGAGGAGGGGTGAAACGTATGTGATTAAAATAATGATGAATATAAAGTTAGTGGATAAATGGATTTTGTGACAAATTATATAAAAGAAAAAAGAATACTTAAATGATAGCGTGAGTGTTGACAGGGGGAATCTAAGAAAAAGCTGTGGCGCTGACCAGAAAGATGATGTATCACGACTGTCATCCCCGAAGGGTTAGCCAGAGGTGTACCTGATATTACCGGTTTTTTTTCGGATGGGAAATCATCAAATGACTTCTCCCGCTCTGGGCAGAGCGGAAGGGAGTGTCAGACTTGTACTGACTAAAACCCATCCATGTTCCTTCCTTGCCCTTTGTGTTCCAGGGCCGCGGTATCTCTTTCGAACAGTCCCGCAGCCCTGGCAGGTACCTAATATTACCTTCACCCACATTTTGCCAGATTATGTTAAATCTTATGTAATATTGACATGCGCATGCCTATAGCCATGAACCGGATACCAACCCACACTCCGTGCCCACTTAAAAAAACCTGTTGGAAAAACCCAATAGGTAACAGTTTGACAACCTGGGAATCGAACCAAGGATCAACGAGGCAGTCACAATGTGTATTTGTTATAAATTACTCTAGAAATAAAACAATACCTAACAAATTATAATCAATTTTATCAGGTCCTCTGGCTGTTGGCGTGCCCGGTGAGCTCCGGGGCATGTGGGCAGCTCACCAGCGTTGGGGCAAGTTGCCCTGGGACAGTCTAATAGCCCCGAGTTTGGATCTGTGCAAGACCGGCTTCCCTATCTCCAAGGTCATGTACGACGCACTTGAGAGTGCTCCGTACATCAAAAATGATCCTCATCTCAGGTAAAATTATATTCTTCTTATTAATCTCAGATATCTCTAGATTCCGTGTAAATGCTCCGTGAAATGGTTCTGATCTTGATACCTTTTTATTACCGTAACATAATGGTAATCCTCAACTTCTTATAATTATATTATACAGCAGTAATAGCATATAACGTTCCAACTGCAGGGACTGGCCTCTTCTCTATGAGAGGTAGTTAGCCATAATAACCTGTTAAAATAAATGTATGTGTTAATGAATAAATTATATAATTCACTACGCGGTGGACCCGCGCGTATGTCTTCAATTTTATAGTTCTAGTTCATATCAGTTTCCTCCTGATGTTTTCCGTCACCTATATATACTTCTTTTGAATACTTTAGGAATTGAGAGTGTATCATGCTCTACAGAACTGGATACAAACCAAAGCCCAATAAACTGCTACGATATCACACACTAATACAATGCGTTGCTTAAAGGGTGTAAGCAGACTCTTAACGAAGCCGAAAGGCACTTGTTCTCCCCGTCATTGCGATCATTTTTTTGTTCTAGACCATACCTGGGAACCTTCTAGTTACGGTGATATTGGGGGTCAAAGATCCAACTTTTTCACAAGTTTTTTTTTAAATACATGTTTTTAATGTATGATTTTTACTTTAAACACCTCCAGGACCCCCGTACTATTCAATCCATCCATTAGCACAATGTTTTGAGTGCGTTACATTGAGTCCTACCGTAAAACGTGATTTTTCAATCCAAAAAAAAAAGGCGTTTCCCAGCACAAATTTTTGCGTAAAGTTACTTAGTTTGATGTGCATAATGCTTGGTTGACGGCTTCGTGAAGAGTTTGTTTACACCTTGTATATAACCCGTAATTCTCTTAGCACTGTTATTCTTTTCATCATTCTGCTACCTTTTATCTCATTTATTTGGGGTCGGCGCTCGTGGAGAGAGAAGAGCCCGTGACTAAATAATAACAGCCGCTCGGGCCGATCTTGAGGTTAAGCCGTGCTTGCCTAGGTTGGTCTGTGGATGGGTGACCACCCATTACATACCGAGTTTCCTTCGTGCCTCGGAAAGCACGTTAAGCCGTTGGTCCCGGCTGTCATTTGTACATCTTTGACAGTCGTTACAGGTAGTCAGTGGCCCAAAAAGTCTGACAACCAGTCTTACCCAGTACTAACTGGGTTGTGGAGGTCAGATAGGCAGTCGCTCCATTTAAAATAGGTACTGGTATTGAGCTGCATCCGGTTAGACTGGAAGCCGACCCCAAAATAGTTGTGAAAAGGCTATGCAGATGATGATTTGGGGTCGGTGCAGCACGTCTTCTTCTTCCATACTTCTCTATTACTCGTCCTCTCAGTCAACTCTTTTCTAGCTATATCATCGTTCACACATTCCATATTTTCTTTAGTCTTCCGCTACTTCTTCGAAATTCCTTAATCTAAGGGTCTTTTCAAGGTATTTCTGGGCAATGCAAGCGTCAGTCAAGTATTTCAGCTAGTATGTATTCTGTAGCGTAAACTTCGGCTTTGTTTTGATCACCTACTTCCTCCTGCTATAAATATACAACGCTTCCTCAACGCCGAGCTCATGTTAATTTATTGACACAAGTCTTGAAAATGTAGCGTTTATTTTAAGTAACACGGCGAATATTTAAATGATTTTCATCATTTACTTTACATTTCATTTGTGCATTATCGGCCCATGGAAACGGCCCTGACTTACGAGATGGAGGCTGTGGGTGGTAACCAGGCGGGCGCGCGGCTTTGTGCAATTTATTTCATCACCCCTGCTCTCAAAACGGAGAAGTAAAGCAGCTTGGGGAAAATGACATGTCCTGGAGTCAACAATTTGAAGACATGTGATATTTACCAACCCGCACTGGGCCCGCGTGGTGAATTACAGCCAACTCCATCTCCTAAATTGTAGGCCTGTGTCCCAGCAGTAAGAACATTACAGGGTAGCCAGTCGACATAATATACCTACTTACAATTGTTTTAATAACCAAACAAAAAGTATTGTCTACTACAGCTAATTAATTATGATAGCTGACAGACACAAAATAAAAGAATCGTTTCATAACTAATGGAGAAATTCATTATTTACGAAATAATAACGATTTAAACTAATCTATCAGATTACAAGCTCTTTGTACTGGCTGATGACAGAATAATTTAAAACGTTGCCCCACACTAGGAATTTCTCCTGTATCGTGGGTGCGTTCACAAACATTTAAACTCACATACACAAACAGCCGGAACAACTATCTGTAGGCCATACAAATATTTGTTCCGTGCGGGGATCGAACCCGCGACACGCAGCGCAGTAGTCAATCGCTCAACCACTGCGACAACCGTGCCGTCAAACAAACTACATAGGCGTTATGTCCAAAAACAACATAATTCCTTAAGCTTGATTTCTACAACCTACCTAACCCGGTTAACCTGGTTGTAGCTTTCAGTAGAACCCTACAATATCTACGATTTTACTCACATTGTAGTTTATTCCAATAAAAATACAATAATTTTATTATATTACTCCAAAAACAATAATCATATCATTGGCAAACATAACAGGCGCTTTCCGAGTCAAGAAAAAACTGTTCTATAGATACTTAATATAATAAATCTGGATAATTAGTTTGTGGTTTTGTTTGAACGAGCTAATATCTCTGGAACTACCGGTAGGATTTGAAAAAATATTTTTGTATTTGTTGGTCCAATTCATGAGGTAGGTTATATGCTATTAAACGCTGGGCAAAAATAATTAAAAATCAGAAACTGCTGGTAAGTGGTTTTACCAGGGCACATCTAGTACGAACATAATCCTTCTGTCCACGACCAAACATCATCTTCCTCTACCCATATAAAGTACTATTCGGAAGCTAACCAACTTCCTTATATCCATAGGAAAATGTACTTCAACACAGCCAAGGGTCAGTTTCACAAGCCTGGCATCATTGTGAAGCCCAGTGAGGCGCTATGCAACACCTTCCAGAAGATAGCAGAGAACGGAGGCGATGATCTGTATAACGGGACCCTTGCTGCCGACCTCCTGGATGACCTGGAGAGGGTTGGCAGCATCATCACTGCTGAGGATCTGAGGCAGTATCAGTAAGTGGATTTCGTGAGATTTAAAGCTGTTTGTCTTAAGGCGGTTGCGTCAGGATAGCCCGCGAAATTCAAAATTTTCTTACGTTTTTTGCAATTTGCTGGTCAGTGTCAGGTTGTACGTTGATGAAAAATGAGTCGCGCCAGTAACGCGTATGTAGTTACAGAATTACAATCGTAAAAATCCTCAATACAACCCTCTAAGTTCATGTAATCCTATTCAATGAATGTTTCATGAAAAAGTCATTCAATAGGATTAAATGGACTTACAGGGTTATATTGACGATTTTCATGGTTGTGATTCTATTATTCAATTTGCAGGTCATTATCTATAATATATAGATAATGACCTGCAAATTGCAAAAAAATGTAAGAAAATTTGAATTTCGCTGGTTACCCTGAAGTAACCACCTTAATTAGTTAGTTAGTTACTAGAGACACTCTTAATGCTACTTTTAGCGTTTTAATATGAGGCTCGATTGCACCACAAATCACGTATTACGTTTAACTAAACGAGTTTAAACTATCATTCTGTTGCTGTCAATCGTTTGAAGACAGAGTGATGTTTTTTTTTAATGTGTTTAGCACTACATGCATTTAGTTATTAATGGAGTCAGTACTTTAGTTAAGTCTTAAATATTAATCCTGTCACTGTCGTTTATCTGTCAACCTACAGGTACAAGATAAAGACGGGAACAAAACTAAGCTAAGCACGTTCTAAGTAACATTTATTAATCTCGGCGCAAGGGTCACGATGGTGGAGGTAATCAGGTAATAAGGGACAGTGACGGTTGACAACTTTTCAACCTTATAACTCAAGACAGAAGTGTGTAAAGTGTGACTTTTAATAACTTTTCCTCGAGAGCAAACAAGATGCAGTTATGGTAGTGCAAAAGGCCTTTGCCAAGGCGTTGTAGTGGCTAACTGTAGCAAACACCTAGATGCAGTTAATAATAGTTACAAGCACAATTAAAATCGTTAGATATTGGTGCCGATTCCCTTGTTCACAAACTAAACTAAATTTAAGTTGAGTACATCTTTTTCTTTCTGTTTCATTATGAAAAGGACAGAAGACAAGTATTAGTTTATTCCTGTCAAATTAGTCAGCACCTGATGTTATTTGATGTAATTTTAGTAGTCAACTTTTTTATCACGTCTAAACTTGTGTCAGGCGCTGGTTAGTTTGACAGGACTAAACTAAAATGTATCTTCTGTCCTTTTCTTAATGAAATAAAAAGAAAAAGATACACGGACCTTAAATTTGGTTTAGTTTGTAAACAATGGAATCGGCACCATTATGCTACCATCATAGTGTTGAATGCCGCATAGAGCGACAGATAATCTGATACAAATTTTAGCATAATTAAACGAGGCAATACTATTTCATACATAACATAACATCACCCCTGTAATCCCCGTAGGGTTAGGCAGAGGTGTACCTAATAGTACACCCTCATTTCGCCGGTTATGTTTAAGTCCCATGTCAAAGGGGGCGAGCCTATTGCCATCAACCGGGCACAATTTATTAAATTGTCAATAGGTAAACGAAACAGGAACGTAACCCTTTTTGATATACGCCGGACATTTTCCCTGAAATTTTGAAATACTTTAATAGCTAATTTTATTGAGTATAATTACATAAATTGACTCAAAACTCAAACTCAAAAGCATTTATTTCAATTAGACCCTTACAGGCACTTTTGAATGTCGGAAAAACAAAGAAGGCTAAGCTACAGTCACAGTCACAAGGCATAATAACTTGTGAAAGTACTGTAGTTGCCCATTCCAAAGCGTAGATCTCTATGGAGAAGAATGGGCAAGAAACTCCATGGACACTCTTTTCAATCAAAATATTATTACAAAATCTAACTGAATTAAAACCTTGATTGAAACAAACTTAGTGAAATTGTCATTGTTATAAGCAGCTACGTCACGAGTGATAAAAACAAGTTCAATAAAACAATGCATTTATTCTTAATGTATGTAAATGTAAATAAATGTAGGAACAACTAAAACGTAACGAAATGGTCGGAATTGGTTATCTACGGTGGTTCTACAGTAGTTTGTTTATTTTGGTTACTTACTGTTGTAAAAATGTAGTATTGGGGAATCGTCAATACTAATTGCTATAGACATAGAGGACTGCCTTTATACCAACATTAATTTAACCGGGTCAGCCTATAAGGTACCTAGTGTACTTACAGATAATGTCAAATTTCCATAATGATACTTACCTTCTGCTGGATCTAGGCAATTAGGAATGTCGCCTAAGTAACGCCAAAGCAACTGATCCATTTGTTCTCCTCGTCATCATTGCGATATTTTTTTGTTCTAGACCATACCTGGTAACCTTCTAGTTACGGAGATATTGGGGGTCAACATTCCAAATTTTTCACAAGTTTTTAAAAAAATACATACGATGTTTAATGTATTTTTTTTTACTTAAGACACCTTTCCGACCCCCGTACTATTCAATCCATCCATCAGCACAATGTTTTGAATGCGTTACATTGAGTCCTACCGTAAAACGTGGTTTTTCACCTAAAAAAAAAAGTCGTTTCCCAGCAATCATTTTTGCATAAAGTTACTTAGTTTGTACATACATAATGCTTGGTTGACGGCTTTGTGAAACGTCCGATTACAACCTCCTATATCTTTATTAATCAGGCCTAAATAGTACCAGTAATCTACAAAAAAAAGAAAAAATGTGGAAGAAATTAGGAATCTGGTGAGAAAATCTGTTTAAATATAACTGTTAATTTATACCACGACATTTTTAGTTAGGTATTTTTTAATCAGTTTCAATTTTGTATGGTCACCGACTCACCGTATCGCATGGCACGACTCAAGGTGACTTCTAGTTTCATAATACAATAACTAAGTAAATGCTAACTCGTAAAACGTTGTGGCATATGTTTCAATACGTTCGAGAAAATTCTAGAATTCTCACCTTGCTACTAATTCGTAATATTAAATGGCTTTAAAAAAGACTGGCGATTAAAGAAGTGTAATTAAATAATGCTTAATTAGCTCCTCAATCCTCAATTTAGGCTAAGACAACATTATAACATCACGCCTTAAATCCCCGAAGGAATACAGACAGATCAATCCCAAAATCGAATCATATTCTAATCAACATACAACCTGACACTGACCTGCAAATTGCAAAAAACTTAACAAAATTTCGATTTCGCGGGTTACCCTGGCGCTTCCCCTAAAGCCCCTTGTATATAGTATTGTCAAGCCTATTGGCCGGGCACAAATACGGAATCTCATCAAATTCTGATGGAAAAACCCAATAACACTACCGTCCCGGGGTCTGTAATGAGTAAAGCCAGTCTCTTGACTGCATTACTAGCTGACAGCGTTGAGGAAGAGTTTTTTGATGCCCTTTTTTAGATAATTGTTTGTTTAGTTTGGTTATTTTAGTTTATTTAATAGTTTTTTTTTTGTATTGTAAAATAAGTGATACTTTAACAAGAAAAAGTTATTAACAATATCGAACTGGTTAAACAACTTGATTTTGTTATGGATAATTATGGAAAAGTTAAATAGCAATACGATCAATAACATAAAAAAATACACAAGAAGGCTGTAAGAAATGCCATTGTTATACGTTCATTCGTACATTCGATATAACACAAAACAATGCATTATTAAAAATCCTCAGGCATCATTATTTTTCTGATAAGCAGGTCGGTACCTATATAATTGGTCGTGTTTTGTTTACAATCGAAGGGGCTCGACTATCCTCAAACATGTTTACTATATTATAAATACATTATTTATTATTTATTTATTTATTTATTATAAATATCTACGTACCTACATATACATACATTGGCATTATTCATCTTGCACTGACTTCCTCGTTGTCCTAGCCTAGTCGAGTGCTAGGCATAAACAGTTGATGTTTTTTATTCCTAGCTCGGACAAAGTGTTAAGTAGTTTGCCCGGTTGATGGCAATAGGCGCGCCCCCTTTTACATCGGACTTACATAACTTATGGGTGTACTATAGTTACACATCTGCCTAACACGTCGGAGCTCACAGGCGTGATGTTATGTTATTCTATAGAGCCTATACCACAACAAACAAACATAAAGGTAGCTATGTGCTTCTGCACTTATAAAAATACCGATGATTTCACCACCTGTATGTAAGAACAAAACCATTGTGTGACCGAGATGAACTTAGACTACAGAAAACATGTACGTAAGAAGTGATAATTATAACATGATGCAACGTGAATTTCGTCTCGAACTTCAAAAAATATGGCAGAACACATATAAAAAGAAGAGTAACTATGGAGTTCCTTGCCCATTCTTCTCCATACGCAACTACCGTTACAAAAGACAATTAGAATCAATTATTTTTCCTTGTTCTAAAGTTTGATGTTCAAAAGTGCCTATGGCCTATATAAAAATCAGTGATTAACTTTAAACTTTAACTCCGTATTTTTGTAATTTGGAAAAAAAGTTACCTAAGTTCAACCCGGGGAGTCCAATGTTAAAAGAGTGTGGCTTATCCAATTTAATTCAATTAAAACATTGCATTGTGTTAAAACAAGACAATAATACACCTGCAATATAACACAATCTCGATGCTTAATGATTATTTGTATTAGAAGAGGTCTTTTCCCTATAGCGAGGATTGAGAGTCGTTCAGAAGAAGCCTATCAAAATGATAAGCTTCTAGATATACCCAGTTTAAACAACAGAGTAGTAAGATATTTTAATTCATCATAGACACAGTTAGGTAGAACCTCTTACTTACTTATTCTCTGACAACCAGTCACCTCGTTGGACTAGCGGTCGCAAGCGCGACTGAGCATAAGGAGCTGGGTTCGAATCCCAGATCGAACCAAGTGTTATTGGGTTTTTCCACAAAGAATTTCTCAGTAGCAGTCACTGTCTGGATTTTCACACGGATGATGGCAATATTATTAAATAGCTATAAAAAAAAAAAAAAATGAAATTGAAATGAAACATGGAGGGTATTCCTCAAAGCGCAACTATTTTTGAGCGCCACTAACTAAGCGCTACTAAATTATTCCTCAAAGCGCAAACATTAGTTGCACTCACAAATTCAAATTGTTCAAATGGTTGCGCTTCGAGGAATAATTTAGTAGCGCTTAGTTGGTTGCGCACAAAAATAGTTGCGCTTTGAGGAATACCCCAAATGTGGGTGTACTATTAGGAACACCTCTGCCTTACTCTTAAGGGATTACAGACGTGATGTTCACCTACAGCACAGCTACAGCTAGGCAGGATAGGATTTACTTAAAACTTACTTATTACCTGACAAAGGCCACGGCCGTACTGTGAAAAGGATATTATCCCTTCGAGGTCAGAAGGTCAGCAGTTGGCAATAAACACTATTGTAAGAACAGGTTACACGAACTTGTGTGCTTGCTTAAGCTCGTGACTGATCGCTTTGTGTTAAGGTCTGGTGAAGCAGACACTATATTAAAAAACAAAATATTTTAAAAAATATATGTAAAATACACTACTGCCCATCATCTGCCGAGCCTTCTCCCAAACTATGGCGTCGGCCTACAGTCTGATCAGATGCAGCTCAATACTGCTCATCTGACCTCCACAACCCAGTTACTTGGAGATAGGATACCTCTTGGTGGGTAAGACTGATTGTCGGACTTTCGGGCCACTGAATACAGTCCTTTTGGAGTCCTTACCAATGGATTTGTATCCAACAAATTGAACAGGGTTTTTTCTTTCATAAAATGTATCAACATTCAACACACAAAATTCCAATGAACAATCATGAATTTCCTTCTACGGATTTTCCAGAAGTCGGTTAATAAAAATTCATTTCTGTTATCAAATTGCACAATTCTGAAACTACCAATGTGACCTTAGTCAGGGGTCTAAAATGGCCGCTTCAGCAGAACATAATAAGATAAGAATGTGAATCACGATAAAATTCTTAAAATGGTCACAGACGCAATTAATATTCTGAAATATCCATTTTACGAATTGTAACGTAATCGTTGTAACGTATTATATTTATATTTTCTATTTATATATTTTTTTCTATATATTATATATAATATTTTATATCCTTTATTTATCTATATACATATACTTTACATTTTTAAATATTTTAATATAAAACAATATAAAAAATAGCCCACCAGCATTGGGAACAGGGTCCGAGCTACCGGTGGTCAGGACTCTTGAGGGAGGAACGTCCTAACGATACGCACCGTGTCCAGAAGTACTGCTTTCTGGATCAACCCCTTGATCCAGTTGCCAAGCGAGAGCCTCCTCAGATGTTGTTCGAAGCTATTGACTATTAAGCCATTGGCTGACACGACTATCGGCACAATGACTGCTGTACTCAAGTCCAACATGTCGATAACCTCGCAAGCTATTATTTATTATATAAATTATATCCGTATCCATAATCCTATTATGATTCTGCTATAGCGGCCAGTGTAGGCCTCTTGAATACACAAGACAAGGATAACAACAACGAGGGTACAAGGGTATTTTTATCAACTCATTTACAAATAGTCTAATAAATTAAATTTATTAGTTTATTTGTTATCACGACTTTGTTTGTAATGTGTGCTACTTATATTTACCTGTCTTGTGCTAGAACACCTTAAATTATAATATACACTTCGTGTAGCGTATGGGTCACAGAGACACAGGCTGTGGTTAGTTTGGGACCAGCCGTTTGTAAAAAAATAATGTTAATTAAATTTTACAAATGGGAATACTTCCAATTTCGAAGTATTCCCATTTGAGCACCGATTCAAGAGCACCAAAGAGATTCTTTTTGAGCAACGAGAATATCTTTGGTGCTCTAAGCATCGGTGCTCTTGAAATCGGTGCTCAAATGGGAATACTTCACAATTTCATACCTATAGAATGTTTCTTTATTGTTGTTGTAAGTAAATAATAAATGCCTTGTCACAAACTGACAAGCCATTGTTACTTACCTCCGTTAAAGGACAATGTGTCAACTAAATGAATAAATTTGAATTTGAACATAACATTTCATTATTTCAGGCTAGGTATACCTTATAAATTAACATCCAACAATTCAACCAAGTACTAACGAAGTACCTACACGTAGGTACTTATCTACTTATACTATATTTTTATAGGTAGGTAGGTTCATATTTGAGTTATTGACTCACCTCAACTGGTTTTTAAACAATTCTCATACATATTGCATCATTGTTGACATTTGAACAGCTGTTATGTACTCCAGTCGTACATAACTTCTAGAACTTCGGAAAAATACTTTAATTTAAATTGAGTATTATGTCATGCAAGACAAAGATATTTGTTAACCCCAAATATGAACTGAGTCAGAAAATACATACATCGCAATAAAAATAAGACGTATTATGATGTTTAAATATTATTAATTGTTTTGCAATAATACCTCGTTGGTCACAAGCGCTATCTACTGCTGAGCATGAGTTCTTGGTTCAATTCCCAGGTCGGGAAAACGTTGTTGGAAATCAGAATAGCTTAATACCAACCTGGAGTCTGTATTTGGTCCCGTTCAATGGCAATAGACTCGCCCCTTTTATGAGACTAACCTTGTACTGACTAAAACCCATCCATGTTCCTTCCTTGCCCTTTGTGTTCCAGGACCGCGTATCTCTTTCGAACAGCCCGCAGTACGGGCGAAATATACTACAGGTACTTAAACCTCTACTTAACCCTTCAGGGATTACAAGCGTGATGTTAAGTAATGTCTTCTTATTATTAACAAAGGAGATAGGTAAAGGCACTACAGTGTACCAATATACAAACAAAGGTAGGCAGAATGCACTGCCAACTCCACGCATTGTAGTCTGACAAAACAGTTTTGTTCAAATAACAAAGCAAAACATCACGCCTGTAATCTCCGGAAGGTAAGGCAGAGGTGTACCTAATAGTACAAACATGGCTTATGTTTATGTCCTATGTATTAAGGGGTGAGCCTGGCTGGTACTAGTGCTACTAAGACACTTCTGGTGGAAAAACCCAATAACACTTTACCCGAACTGGGCATCGAACCCAGGACCTCATGGTCAGCAGTATCGCTTGCGAACACTCGACCTATAATAAACTTAAATTACTCAACTTTGGCCTTATAAAGTTGCTAAGTGCGTTATCTGCCTTAGACTACTTTCTTATCAAAATATTGTCTGAACTGTTGGAGTTCACCCAGTAAAGATTGGTCTCCGAACACCTACATATTATACGCATAACCAGCCAATAACGTTCCCACTACTGGGACACAAGCCTCTCTATGCGAGGGAGTGGGCTACCCACCACGCGGACCGCGTTGGTAGATATCACATGTCTTCGAACTTTTAGTTTTAGGACATGCCGGTTTCCTCACGATGTTTTTGTTCAGCAGTCGTGATTTTTGATGTTTTGGCGCGGTTGTCGCAGTTCGGGTTCGATTGCCGCAAGGAAGAAATATTTGTATGGCCTACAGGTAGTTGTTCCGGGTCTGGCCGTTTGTGAATGTGAGTTTTAAATGTTTGTAAATGCACGCACAATACAGGAGGAATTCCAAATGCGAGGCAAAGTTTAATTTAAAAAAAATGGTGATGAAATAATTTTTTCATCATCAATAATATTTATTCACATGCATAAATTTACACTCGGCCGAACGGAAAAAGTAATTTAAAAACATTCCAACAACTGATCATTCAATCATTACCTAACTCACCATAAATGTGACGAATGCCTGAAATTCGTTACGAATTCCTGAGTCGATAACATGAAAAGTTACTAATGCACGTTTTCGCCAACAATATAATACGCGGCTCCTGAATGGAGACTCAGCACCGAGAGCTGAAATACTAATAGTGAAATCTTTTGCAGGTATTCCTTTAGGCGTGGTTTAGTATTAGAGAAATCGAATTCAAAATATTTTTTTGTCTCTTCACAAACATGACTTATTATGTATATACAGCTTTAAATTACGGTAACTAGTTATGTTTGTGACAGACTGGTGTATGTACTAGGAAAAACATAGCAAATCACCAGGGTCCGACCACACGGTATACCGGGTGTAAACAGACTCTTCACGAAGCCGTCAACCAAGCATTACGTAGTACATCAAACTAAGTAACTTTACGCGAAAATTATTGCTGGGAAACGCCTTTTTTTTGGGGTGAAAAATCACGTTTTACGGTAGGATTCAATGTAACGCATTCAAAACATGCGGATGGATGGATTGAATAATATGGGGGTCGTGAAGGTGTCTTAAGTAAAAAAATTACATTAAAAACATGTATTTAAAAAAAAACTTGTAAAAACGTTGGAACTTTGACCCCCAATATCTCCGTAACTACTTAAAAGGTTCTCAGGTATGGTCTAGAACAAAAAAATGATCGCAATATCGGGGAGAACAAGTGCCTTTTGGCTTCGTTAAGTTTTTTTACACCCTTTATACACGTTTTAAGTCAACACAAGTTTTGTATTTACTTCATATATGTTAGTTTTATGGTATATATCAATGGGCCATTGCAGCCTGAAATAAATGATGATGTTGTTGTATATAGATTACATATAAACCGGACATAAGAATGACTTATGAATATACCTAATGGTCACCTACTAAAAATGTTTCACAATATGTACTACCGAGTTCACTAATGGTCGACCAATTTTCAACCTTATTACTTAGGCTATAAGAGTAAAAAGTGGCAAACCGTCAGTGCACTGTGTCACTTGTGTGCTGTCATTAAAAATATTTGAAACAATACATTGATAGAAATGAAAAGATAAAAATGTGACTCATCGAATTATATGGAAAAATATGAGTTATTAAGGACGTTGGAAAAACTAGTAGTACTTTGTTAATTGTAATCAGGTCACATAATGACATGACGCAGCTTGTGTCATCTTTTATTTTCTGTATTTAAAAACTAGCAAATATTATATCAAAACCTACAATTAATTCTGCCAAGCGATAATAGAGGCCTTGGTCAAATAATTAAATGCAACAGCAGGTTTTCTATAACTTTTACCTGACTACGCAACAATAATGTCTTTTGTATTTATTTATTTTAACTCATATTAAATACATTTTTGAATATTCAAATATAAAACAATATAAAAAAACATTTAAAAATATAAAAAATTGTAGCCCACCGGTATCGGGAACAGGGTCCAAGCTACCTCAGGGCTCCAGAGAGAGGAACCTCCTAACAATACGAGCCGTATCCAGGAGTACCGCTTTCTGAATCAAGCCCTTGATCCAGCTTCCTAACGAGAGCCTCCTCAGGTATTGGTCGAGGCTCATTTACATTATTATTATAACATTATTTACCGTACGCAAAATACGAGTATGTGCTTGGACGTGGAGTGGCTAACACCAGCCCGTTATTATACAATACATACAATACAATTCGACTGCTTCATTTGGTCTAGTGTTCGCAAGTACTAGATACTACTGAGCACGGGGTCGATTCCCATGTCGAGCCGAGTGTTATTGGGTTTTTCCCGTCAGGATTTTGTCTGTAGCACCCAGGAGTCTAGATCTGTGCCTGGTAGATGGCAATAGGCCTGCCCCCAAATAAAAATATTTGGCAAAATGTGAGTATGGTGTTAGGCAAAGCTATATCTGCCTAACCCTTCGGTATTTACAGGCGTGATGCTGTGCAACTGATAAATTCAACAAACGGTTTCACACTTTAACTAAAGGCATTCGTTATTGGTAGTAAATATGATCAAGAATAGATGTATGCCGGAAATAATCTGTTGGCTGTTGGCGAGGAGCGCAGGAATGCAATTTAAATTATGACATATTGATATTCATTACTTATTTAGTTATGCAACGTGTTGCTAACTGAGGACATGTTATTGGACGATTAACCTGTAATTTAAGAACAACAAAAGTGTAGAATTACTCATTTTAAAGTATACTTTGTTTTTTTTTTTAAATCATTCTATTAGTGTGTCTGGGTGAAGCACATCTTTTAAGGACATACACGATATACTTAGGATATGTAGCTATGTATTTCTGCAGTAGGTACATGCTTAAGTTATGAACAAAGTAATTAGTCAGACGCCTTGCATCCGGGAGAAAGCGCTACTCATACGGTTGATCACTTCATGCAGCGAACAAATTGAAAAAAACCAAAGCATACAAACTTCCAAAAGTCCGAAAAATGACGAATGACGAGTCGAAGCCATGAATGGGCTCTTCGTGCAAACATAGTCTCATTTATAATAGACGGTTTCGACTGTTTGCTTAACTACATCTTCTTTGTTTCACTTTTCGCTTCCAGTTGAGTTGGCTAGTTTAGGCTCAGCTGAACGATGGTATCAACTGTGTGACACCTTGTTACTTTAAAAACACCGTAATAGGGTTTTCATTTAAGTGTTTCCGTTTTTCTTTTCTAGGGCAAAAATCACAGATCCCATCGCGGTCCCCCTGAGCAACGGGGACATGTTCTACTCCGTGCCCCCTCCGAGCAGTGGCGCCATTCTCGTGAACATCCTCAACATCCTCAGTGGCTACAACTTCACCGCGTCCAGCATCAACACCACGGAAGACAAGATCCTCACCTACCACAGAATTATTGAAGCCTTCAAGTATGCGTACGCGACCAGGACTAAGCTAGGAGATTTAGATTTCTTGGATTTGTCTGAGGTGAGATGAGATTCTATTTTAAAACGGTTCGATCAATTCCTAACCACACCGGGCTCGATGGTCTTAGTGGTTGCAGGCGCTACTTCGGAACATGCGGTTCCTTTCCCAGGTCGGGCAGTGTTGGTGTTTTCTTACAGAAATTTCTCGAAGCCAGCCCGGAGTCTGAATTTGTACCCGGTTGATGGCAGTCAACTTGCAAATTCAAATTTGGAAAACGTTTCAATTTCATTACGTTTTCAGTAGTGGTCGCAAACGTAACTAGAGCTGTGTATATTTCTCAGGTTAGGTTAGGTTTCAATACCCGGAGTCTGGATTTGTGCACTGTTAAATAGCATTAGGCTCGCCAATTTACGAAATACGAGTGAAAACTGTTCATCTCTGCGTTTTCCTTCCTCATATCTGTGTGTTTATGAGGTGTTATGATCGAATTATATACTCAATATGTCGAAATAAATTGCGTCGCAAAATATTATATATATCGTTAAGCGAGCTAATATTGACAAATTTTAATGAGGAAGTGATTCGCAAATTGGGTCGATTATGAAATAGAATTGTCATTCGATAATAATTTATAGTTTTATATTGATATACTTACAGTAGGTATTAAAGCATAAATAACGTTGACCTTTTGACTGACTTTATCTGGCAATGGCTACGTAGCTCTGTACACTACACATAGCCAATGTAATGAATTTCTTAAGAAAGCCACTACAAAAAGCTAAGACCAAAGAAAAGCAGGGTACTGACTTTCTGTCGAGAATCATACATCTTATGGCTAGATACCTAGGTATATACGTACCAGTAGATTAACTGTAGTCTTCTTATAAAACGCTTGATTTATTTTTTCTCGTCATTCTTATTCAATTTTTATATTTTGTTAGGCCAAAACTTCGCTACTTCCACCGCGTCGTCGGTGACTGCACAAATGTCACTTCGGCTGCATACTTTTTTGGCTAAGAGGGCAGGATAGGTCATTCGTTCTCGTCATGAATTCCTTTAATAAATCATTATTGTTAATATTTGTCACAACAACAACATAATCAAATCGCGAATTCCCGAAGCGCAAAACTTTAAAAGCTCAAGTAGTTAGTTCATATCGCAGACGATTACCCTACCTTCTGTCCTGCTCCTTATGCAACTCCACCTGCACCTTAAGGGACCAGTCCGAGGCCACTACCTACGCTATCGATATGGTCTCGTCTTATTTAATTTTAAAGAAATCATCGACACGACGAAGAATACATTAATTTACTGTTGTCTATGTTACTTTAAGCTTATCCGTAACGTGACGACTCCAGAATACGGCACAGAGGTCCGTCTCCGCATCAATGACACAGCCACCAGCAACGACACGGCCGCCTACGGGGCCGAGACCTACAACCAGCCTGATGCTGGGACCGCTCACATATCTATCATCGCAGGCAATGGGGACGCCGTTTCGGTTACCAGTTCTGTCAACTATTAGTAAGTGCTCCAAGATTCCGATATTAAGGAATTCAGTTAGTCTATTGCATTTATTGTAAGATCTCGTATGAAATTGAGAGTGCTTTTTAAATTCTTTGCATGGGATCAGACATCAGTTACCATGTCAGACAAATACTCAGGCGGGATTTCGATAGGACGACTATTGAAAATCATTTAAAAGGTAAACTAAGAAGCAAAGGCATTTCCAATTCATTGGACTAACAGCCAGAAAACAGACAACAGAGATAAAACAATAAAATTACTGAATATGTCACACTATACAAAGTTTATTTCAGACTTCTTAATCACCAACATTCTATCTTTTGACAGCTACGGCGCCGGTTTCTCAACCCTTAAAACAGGCATTATAATGAACAACGTAATGGATGACTTCTCTTCTCCTGGCATCACCAACTTCTTCGGGCTGAAGCCATCTCCCGCAAACTTCATCGCGCCTCACAAACGGCCCATGTCTTCTATGAGCCCCAGTATCATCGTGGACAGAAATGGTAACGCTAAGCTAGTGATTGGAGCTTCTGGAGGAACTAAGATTACTACTTCTGTGGCTTTGGTGAGTTTAAGTCGAAATTAGTACAAAAAGACTGGTTATGTTAGCTGCTAATAAACTACAGAGCAGGCCATTCTTGATATTTTTGCTAACCACAACTAATGACCCGATTCGTCATTACTGTAACTTATTGAAGACCTCGCTGAACTTTGCGGGACGAGCTGGATAAAACCAACGACCAGTGGTCTCTAATTAGCCCTGGATCGAAAGCTCTAAATATCATGTAGAGAGGCCTTTGTCCAGCTGTAGGGTGATAGGCTAACAGAAACAGTCATAATATTAATTTCGAAATAATTATTATAAGAAGAAATATTTATTCATAATTATTATTTAAGCACTTTTTAGGCAACATTGAGTGGAAGGTACTGTCTATACACCTGACAAAATAATAATTAATAATTTGATCATCTTATCTAAAAAGGAGTGTAGGAGGTATAGGCACTCTTCAATAGAGACAGACTTCGAAATATTTTGTGCATAAAATAAAACTGATCATTCGTTTATAGGTGACAATACGCAAGCTGTGGTTTGACCAGTCAATAAAGGAAGCCGTGGACGAACCTCGAATCCATCATCAGATCACACCGATGCACGTGGATTATGAATTCGGTGTTACAGAGGTAATAAAACACACATTATTTACGTTGAGCATTAGGTTAGGGATTCTTTAGATTCGAAGCCTATCACAGAACCAAATCAACGCCATTTCTCGTCAAACGAGATTTTTGAGAGATTTTTGCAAGTCCCCCTGTAGGTAAATACCTCTCCGAATTCCTCTCATGGATTAGAATCCCAATTCTGGTGAAGCCTACCTACTTGAAGCCCATTTAACAGTGTCCCAGAACCACACTTCACCCATTTAATTTACATCCTATCCTACCGAAAAATAGTGATCATTGGACCTCTGCCACATGTCGGTATCAATCGCTAACGGTAGGTATATGGTCGGGGGTGCAGGCTGTGTGTGTATGGGTAATTGGGGCTGAATAAGCGTACGTGGCTGGCAGAAGAGTATGGAGTCAAACTCAAACTCAAACTCAAAAGCATTTATTTCAATTAGACCATTACAGGCACTTTTGAATGTCAGAAAAACAAATAAGGCTAAGCTACAGTCACAGACACAAGGCATAATAACTTGTGAAAGTACTGTAGTTGCCCATTCCAAAGCGTAGATCTCTATGGAGAAGAATGGGCAAGAAACTCCATGGACACTCTTTTCAATCAAAATATTGTACAAAATCTTGGTTACATCATTCATGTTGAGATTAAACATATGTGAGAACGATGTAGAAATACGTGCACGTTAAGAGCGTCCAGAGTAAAACATTATATCAACAATTTAAAAACAAAGTAAGTAGTTAAAATAAACCATGGCAGCCTAGAGATGACCAGTCCCAACTGACAGCGCCCGTTCACGAACATGACGCATGGATCAGACCCATTCAGCTCAACCATATTGAAGGGAGCTAAATGACCCGACACACCCGCCACCATCAGCGAGACATTTGAGTGAGCATGACATTCTCTCAGCCACCAGGGCAAATTCAAGTCAATGAAAGATAACTAAATGTAAATGGTAGCTTTACAGTACATAGTACTCACACATGTGCTATGCAATTATATAATACTAAGAGATTGAATTTATACAATGCAAAGATATTATTACAATCTTCTGCAGCTTCCACAATAACTTCACATGGTAATAAATTAGTTTGCCCCTATGCTTGTGGAGCAGGACCAGCAGTGAGCCAAGCATTTTTATCATCAATGTAATCCCCCAATTTATAATATGCTTGCCTACATAGTGTGCGTTTTATACAAGATTTAAATTTCGTCTCGTTTAGTTGTAGAATGTGGGGAGGTATTTTATTGTAACATTTTAAACAGTACCCCATGAAAGATGAGTCTACTTTAGCTAACCTAAAACCTGGCTGTACTAGTTCGTCCCTGTTTCTAGTACTATAGTGGTGCCTGTCACCTCTTTTACTAAATAAATGCAGATTTTTCCTAACGTACATGATGTTTTCATAGATGTATTGACAAGGTACTGTCATGATGTTAATTTCCTTAAACAGTTCTCTTAGAGAGTCACGCCTACGTAGATCATATAAGGCTCTGATAGCTCTTTTCTGCAGAATAAATATAGATTCGATGTCTGCAGCCCGTCCCCATAGTAAAATACCGTAAGACATAATACTATGAAAATAACTAAAATAGACCAGCCTCGCGGTATCTACATCAGTAAATTGACGGATTTTTCTAACAGCATATGCTGCTGAACTCAGCCGTCCTGCAAGAGATGTTATATGCGGACCCCATTGTAGGCTTGAGTCGAGCGTGATCCCCAGGAAAACAGTTTTTTCGACGAATTCTAGTTTCTCTTGATTCAATACTATGTCACTATTACTACTTTTGACATTCGGTAGAGCAAATCTGATGCACTTCGTTTTTTTCCCATTTAATACTAAATTATTCGCGGTGAACCAATTATGAACCTGTAGTAGAGCGTTATTTACGTCGTCAAGATTTGTAGCACGTCTGTTTATCTTAAATATTAAAGAGGTATCGTCAGCAAACAACACCATCTGTGGTTGGTTTTTAAATAAATGGGGGAGATCATTTATATAGACTAAAAAGAGGAAAGGACCTAATATCGAACCTTGCGGTACACCCATACTTACTTTTAAACCCATTGAATTGACACCATTTATTTGTACTTGCTGATGTCTATCGTTCAAATATGATTTCACTAAACTGAGCGCAAGTTTACCTAAACCGTAATGTGCAAGTTTTAAGAGTAGGGTTTCGTGGTTTACGCAATCAAATGCTTTCGAGAGGTCACAGAAGATTCCTATGGCATCTTGTGCCTCTTCCCACGCAGTAAATATGTGTTTTAATAAGGTTACACCGGCGTCAGTCGTGCAACGTCCTTTGGTGAAACCATACTGTTTCTCATGTAAAATTTTATTGAGTCACAAGGAAAGAGAGGCCTTATATCAAGCAGTGGGTGAAGTCGAAGAAGATGATGATGAAGCGTACTTGGGAGGCCTTTGGGCCGAAAACAGGTTCCTTAAAACGTAAAATCTTTCTTTCCACAGGAAATAGTGAAAGGTCTACAGGCGAAGGGCCACGGGATGGTCCGGTATAGGACCCGAGGCTCCATAATCTGCGCACTCTTTAGAAATAAAACCGCGATTTACGCCAACGCAGACTTCAGAAAGGGAGGTGACGTGGCCGGCATGGACTGATATCTCTGTGCCTAATTAAACAATAAGTATTACTATATTTATGTCGTGAATGAAACTTTAATATGAATCTGGTAGAATTAAGGATACAAGTGTGTTTATGCAAAAAAGAGAGCGTGTTTTGAAACGGTAATCGATGATGGTGGAAATTTAAAAAGCTGTAAAGGATATTAGCAAGCTGTTGGATTTGCAAAGTTCAGTGCAGCGCCCAAAGTTGAAAATCCATCGGTACGTTTCCTCTACCATCATTCGATATCAAGCATGATGAAAATTAAAATTAAACACCTGAAGTTGTCCATGGAACATGTTCTCTTTTTTCAAAAAGAGACTACTACAATATGGTGTGTAATCATGTAACTGGCATGTAAAGAAACTGTTATTGGTTAATTCAAGGAGTCGTTCGATGCCTGGCCTTAAACCTGCCGATCACAGTCCATAGTTTCATTCTTCAGCTTGATTTTACTGTAAGGGTTACGTGTGGTGACGCCACAATGATTGCCCGTTTCACTAACACTAGCCGAGAACTAAATGTCTAAATATTATTTTGTTTCGGTACTGCTACTGAGCCGAGCTTTGAAAATTCTGTAGGTATTTCGCTTTTATTTATGCATTACCTAAATTTAAGTTTCGCGTAGTGTCAGTGAAATCGGCAGTAGTCTCGAAGTATTAACGTAATATGGCGATACAATAAAAAGTAGGCATTAAGAAACTTATTACAAGAAAAATGTGATAGTAAATAAACGATAGTATAGATAGGATAACAAATATGGCCGTCTTCCTAAAAAAAAGCTATTGTTTATGGTCAGAACAGATGGCAAAATAAATAAATAAATGCATTCTTATAAAATTCAATAAAATAAATAATTAGCTGATCTAAAACAATAATTTTGGAATAAATGGGCTAGATACTTAATGATTGTATGTAACTAAAATGACATGACAGCATTTAAACCTAAGTAGAACAATGTTAGTTCATTTAGTTCCAATGTTTGTGAAATAATTATGTACCTACTACATCAATAAGGTAACTATAATGCAACGCTAAAAACACTTGAAAGTTATTTACATAATTGTAATACCTATGTTAGAAGCAATTTGACAAAGCGTGATCATATTACTTGATAATATACTCAAATATAATTCGACTAAGAAATTCCACATTAGATAAATTTAGTTAAGTTATCACAATTTTATTTATATTTCTTTATAATCTATGATAACTTCTTCTTAACTTTCTTTTTCTTAATACTCTTTTTAATCCACGCCTCTAATTTTGGCGCTATTTTAGCACAAACTTCAGATATTTTTCATTTCTTAATATGTTGCTAAGTATGTGTTTTTATTTCTTGACCAACTGCATTTATTGATGCCAATAAAACTAATCTGTCCAAACAGTAAAAGTATTTCTGAAATTAAAAAAAAATGACATTCCTTGGGCAAACAAAACACGAGTGTGTGTAGCTTTGTTTTTATTACTAATCCACCAATGATTTTAGCCTACTGTTAGCACTGAAAAACTGTCAGATTTTCAAGCCTGACAGTTGTCCAGTTTGTCGGTTCAACCATTGGTGAATTGAAAATAGATGTAATAATTTAACTGAAATGGGAGTGAACTGATTACTTAGATTTAGATATAAAATGGTCACAAACTAGTGTTTGCAAAATAAACTTTGAAACGTTATAAAATTATTTTTATTTACCTACCCTAGAAAACATAAAAATGGTTTCCGTGGTTTGAGAACTAAGCCGACCCCGTTAATCAGACCATAAGTTATACTCTAACCTTGGTTCAATTCCCGGAAAACTAAGTTTAAACAAAGTAAGTGTGGGACCTGGATGTCTGTGTACCACTTTGGAGGGTACATATAGGCGTGAGGAGTATTATAACGATGATATTATGTCATATTTATGCCCTGTGGCTGCACTGTAGCTTCATCTTCTTTTGACGATTAAAAAAGCGCATAAAAATTACATGAGTTTGAGGTAATTCTTGCTATGTCATCTGGTTGAGATAATAAAAAAAAACATTATCAAATGTACTTTCAAAACCTGAAAGATGGCAGATTTCTATATAAATAAAAATGATTTGCCACATATATGACAGCATATTATCGTATATCACTTGCTCGACCGATTTGGCTGTTTATTTTTGTTGTGTTGGTAATTGTCAGGACATGGTTCGCATAAAAGAATTAGCTAAGTATTCCTCATTATTTTTCTTCATTAGAAATTTGTACCCGTACGGGCCGCTAGTTTAGAATAAAAATATAAATTATAAAATCCATTTCAAGAATAATTGTATTTTATTTTGCATTGTAATTGCATTGCGTTATGCTTACATTTACATATTCTAATAATTAATGATGTACAGCTAAAATTGAAATAAAATCAACAAAATATTGAATAACATTGAAAAACTCTTAACACCTAATTCTAAGCGTTTGTGTCTTATACAAACCTTTAAACTATCTTTTACCGTATGAAGATCTAGATCATTAGAAATAAGTAAACTTCTTTATCAAAGATGGAAGGGACTTGACGCACAATCGGTTACCACGTATTCAGTATATCAGTCTTTCATTTTCAACGCTGACTTTAAAAAAAGAAACAACTTTTCCACATTTTGACTGTGTAGGTATTGCACTTTTGTGTTTTTTTGAAGTGAAACTTGTAATGCGACTTTCAACAAGGTTGCGTTAAACGTTTAACGCTACCATGGAGGGGGTATGAAAACACTGTTGCGTTTAACGTTCAACGCTCCTGGGGAGGGGGAATAGAAAGAGACAGAGCGAGAGTGAATGCGTCACATTACGAAGTGTCACTTCTTCCGCGCGGAAAAAAATATATATTTTTTTTAATTAACGATGAAAAATATGTGACGGAGGCCAGAATGATGTACTGAATGCATGGTGACCGTTTGTGCGTCAGTATTCTTCCACCTTGTATTGTAACAATAATTTGAATACGAACATCTTATTTATTTTATTTAATGTCAATTTTTATTATTATTGTATGTTTTTAAACGCTATCTAGCTGCAGCTATAATCATTTTAATAAAGTTTAACAAGGTCATCAGAAAGGCAAAAGCTATCTGTCTATGGGTAACATAACCAGCTATGGTATTAAACAATTTATTACTATCTACCAGTATTACATACCCAAAGACGTATTTCTAAAACGGTTTCTCCACTTGTAACATGTTTATACTGTCACTTACGGAATATTTTCCATGATTGTTCATAATTTTGAGCTCCCGATATTTCGACACTGTTGAAAATGCCATGAACAATCACGGAACACATCCCGTAAGTGACAGTATAAGTTTAGTTTTAAACCGTGAAAACTTAAAACAGTGTTTGTTACATGTTTCTCCAATAAAAATCATGTGGAACAAGAGTAGCAAGCCTTGACATCGCACAGCTATACAACACAACATACCAAATTCTTATAGAATGCTGTACTGTGTGTGAGCTGTGCCCCGCGGTTCCACCACCACCTGGCTTCTACGTGTCGTAGCGTGACCTTCCTTAAGAATCGGGCGCAAGTGCAGTTTTTTTTTATCGGAGTAATAGTTCTTGAGATTAACGCGTTTAAGCCAACAAACTCCTCAGCTTTATTATTATGCGTAACATGTTGGTCACTCAATTGAGAGATTTTTTGGCGTGACTATTACAGGTGGAGACACACGAAATAACAAAAAAAAAGTAATACTTTGTACGGAATTTATAATATCGATTCTATTATACAAACGTTTAAGCTAACATAAACAAAATCACTATCATAACCTTTACCAATAATTTAAAAATAGAATCCATAGTTCGTTTACACTATTTTTGGCCAAGGTATTTACTGTACAGCTTTAAAGCTCACTAAGCAAACTAGCGAGGCGTCGTGTCTTCGTTTGTGAGCGACGGTCCCAATAACCAAAACAGGTCTTGACTTCCTCTTTCTCGCGTCGCTATAATGGCAACACGTCCCTCATAGCTTCGACAGGGGTGACCAGCTTCGTGGAGCCGATCAGAACTGTGTTGTCGATACCGCTGGTGATCACGCTCCGATGCAAGCGTTTGCATTCTTCAGCTGTGATTCCGCCAACCACGAAAATGATTATAGTAGAATTGTCTAGAGGGTGTTTTGATTTTAGAGTCTTTTTGCTTGTTAATATACTGAAAAGGAAACAATCAAAAGAATTAGGTTTAAATTTTTCTCGTAAGCCCTTATTGCGTCTATTCACCACTAGATGGCGTTTTCCCAAATAGGTATTCTACTCGCCGCTAGATGGCGTTGTACGCAACGATCTACTATCAAAATGTCTTTTTCTTACTTGAGTCCGCTTCTTAGCAGATCCTTAATGCTGTCATTCCTGTATTTAAGGTCGGTCATGTCGGGCCGCTCTGTGTCCACCAGATCGTCCACCAACTGTTGGAGAACGCCTCGGTACTCGTGACCAACTCCCGTCTCGCATGGCTTCAATACGGAGTTGTATCTACGGAAATAAAATAGAAAATGAGAATTTAGTACTTTGTAAATGTGTACAGTAATGCGTTGACGCAAAAGACTGGAAAAAAATGCTGACTGATATATTGCTGACTGCAACAAATGATTTAGCAATATGACTCAGCACTGCAACCACACTGTTTACATCATATTAGCAAATACAGGGAACACCAATTACATTTTTCGATTTTCATACAATTTTAGGTCCAAAAGTATCTGCCGGATGAATTAAACAGAATTTATGACATTAAGGTTATTAACATAACATCACGCCTGTAATCCCCGAAAGCGTAAGCAGAGGTGTACCATAGTCCAACCACATTTCGCCAGTTATGTTTAAGTCCCGTGTGTAATAGGGGACGAGCCTATTGTCATCAAACATCACAATTCTAGACTCCGTGGCAGCTACAAAGAAATCACTGATAATAAAACCCAATAACCCTTTGCCCGACCTGGGAATCGAACCCAGGGGCTCATGGTCAATAGATGCGCTTGCGACCACTAATGGCTACACCACCTATGAGGCTATTAATGCTATAAACACACTCACTTGTGCAGAACCCTCCTCATCTGAGCAACATGCTTCAACTGGCTCATAACCATCTTCGAAGCCGCATCACAGTCCTCCGGAGTAACCATGCCTCCCGTCTCTACATTCTTCTGGAACAGACTCTTATGGTCTTCGAATATGGCCACGCTCAGCGTTTCTGTGAGGCTGTCCTCGTGTTGTTTGGAGAACGATACTTCTGTTCCAATGAGGGAGTAGACGTGGATGAGCAGGGCTAGTAGACTCTCGAGTGGCAGGTTTCTGTCCTTGCGGGTTTTTATTAGATGGGTGATCTGTATAAGGGAAATAGCTTTATTAGCAAATTGTACATGCTACAATATTGAATTAAGCTTAGTTCAGGTAGTCCAAATGGAAGGACATCACATAACAAGGTTGTTCCAATGTTTTCGCATTGTGTATTCTAAGTCGTGCGGTTTTAATCTATGAATGCCAATGATATATCTCATACTTTTATATCACATCAAGAAGAGAAGAGACAGTTATTTTCAATCCAGTGTGAGAAATGAGACAATCAGGACGTATAGCATCATTAACCGATTCCGTGCGGAGGTCTTTGTAGCAATCTTTAGTGCCTGGCGTCGAACAAAAATTCCGTGATACCTGTGGGGCACCAAGCGCCAGAGACTTTGATGATTCCCCTGGGGAATCATCCGCCGTGAATTGTAACTTTTAGCTTTTTTTCGTGTTTCCACTTGCTAAAGAGTCATTTGCCATTGGGTATCGAACGTAAACGGTCAGTAAATTCGTTCAGTGCGTGTAAAAGTAACTATCTGTGTGTTTTTATGGAAATGGAAGGTAAGTGACTAATTTCTATCAGGGGTTGTAAACCTTTTTGCATTATTTTATGAATTTATTTATTCAAAAGTGTTCTATAGAATTTGTTAATTTGTAAACAAAAAATAGTGTATTTATATTCACATAGAATTTACTGTGACAAAGTTACAATCAATTTCGCATACCCAGTAACATTCTCCATTTTCGGTCCGCGATCGTGTGTCTCATTCACACGTTAGCATTGGTGTCGAATTCGTATCGCTATCTCTCTCTAGAGTATGGACAGTCAAAGAAACAGACATTCCAGAAAGTTGGCTGTTAGAATAAAATTATAATCAATAATAAAATGGGAGTCGACCACTAGGTTTTCAACCCCTGAAGTCTGCTAATTTACGAAATTACTTGAAACGAACACTGTGGGCATGATATGGGTGACAAATAAAGACACATTTATTTACGGGACTCTTGACAAATATCGTTTTAGCCGAGTTTTTTATGTTTTAGTTTTGTATCCTCTCGGGCATCATACGCCATACGCAATACATTTACATGGTGCCTGTGCGGCATCATCCGCACGGAATCGGATAATGAATTTGACCCTTAAGAACCCTCCATCAACTACCATGACTCTTCCATTGCTAACAAGAAAATCGGAAAAGCTTTCTTACCTTGCATGACGCTAATTAAACATCTGGTTTTTTTTATAATAGAAATACTTTACCTGATACAGTACACTAGTCGAGTCCCGGCTTGCAGCAAGGTTCTGAAGCACCTGCTTCTCCAAACTCATGAGCAGGTCTTGCTGAACTCGCTTCGGGGACTTCAGTGTTTGCACCACGGCAAGCGCTTGCTGTAGCAGGCCTAGATGTTTGCCGATGACGTCGTAATTACCTGTAATTGTAAGTAATAATTAATTTCAGATAACAGGAAATAATCTATTTGTGGAGGCAGCTGGGCTGGTTGGAATGACCGACGCCGACCGCTTTGGCTTCCGTACAATGATCCACTCGAAGTATAGTGACGCGGAAACCAATCCCGTTAACATAGGAGACCTGTAATTTTTGCATTGACTTTGTAGCATATTATTATGGGTATGTGATGCAGAGGAATGAATAAAATGTAGTGCGGAAAGTTTTGAGCATGAATGTGGATGGTTATAAGAGTAGGGGAAGACCAAAGAATCGATGGACCGACTGTATGAAGGTCACTTCTTTTCTAGCTCATGGCTACAAAAGAAGAGACTTAATCTGAGATGGTGAGTAATAGAGGAGTGCGGAAGAAGGAGGTATGCTGCGCCGACCCCAAATAAATTGGAATGAGGGCAGGAAAATGATGAAAGATGTTAACTTTGTTGTGACCTTGAATTATTTGGAATTATTTGTGTAGTACTATTGAAGTCAATGATTTGAATTTATGATTACTGTTAGCTTCATTTGTTTTTCAACCAATTTGCTTCGGGTTTGCGGTAATCAATACAGTAAAAATAAGTACAAGCAAAAAATAAAGTTTGCTTATGTTTCAAAATTTTCAGTGAACACGAAAAAATTAACAAATTTTTCTGCATGTTTAGTGATTTAACTTGGGCAGTGTCAGCATTTGTTACTTACAAAATCTTGAAAATAATAGGTCTGTTTTGCATTAAAACAAAACAGTTATTATGTGTGTGGAGAACACACAGCATCGATTGAAGAGGCATCATAAATAATACCTTTGGACGTCTTATGATAATGCATTTATATCTCTTACCTTGTTCCTTTTTGTGTTACCTCTGTCTTTCACCCTTATGCAGAATGGCGCCCACTTTCGAAACTGGAGCGCATCTGTCACTTGCTTGTCATAGTCTTCAAACACCAGCAAGCACCTTGCTTCGATGCTGTGTGTTCTCCACACACATAATAACTGTTTTGTTTTAATGCAAAACAGACCTATTATGTGTGTTTCTAACACACAGCATCGATTGAAGACCTGTTTGCTCTCTGCTGGTGAAAGAATATCTGAAGGATTTAGATGCTATGTGAATTATATATAGTATAAACGAATATTTCGTTGTTTATCTGTTAAATGCTGATACTAAAAACAATAAAACATTAAAAGTTCTCAATCTAGTGATCCTAGAAAATGTTAAAATGAACATGTTTTCCATAACATGTTATAAATAATATCATGGCAAATGAATATACTTATGCCTTATTTATAAGGTACACATAAAATATAAAATACTTTAACAACTGATAATTGAAATTCAGTGAGACTTAAGCTGAAATAAAATATTAAACTCCTTGTTATTTAAGGAATTCACACATGTATTTAACTGACAACCAGCTAGGAAATATACACGAATGATTAAATATTCTTGAATCCCTTCGAAAATATCAAGGTGTGGGAATACTAAATAAAGAACAACTTCAATTAACAATCAACTTCAAACACGAAGTATATGATTAGGTAGCAATGCATATAAATGATCTAACATGAGGTATTCAAGTCTACTACTTGTACCCTGTGCATCCTTGTGTTTCTGATGGGCGCTACCGAAAGCGCCAAACTAGTAGCTCAGTTCTGGCCCGAAACAATCTAGATTGCCATTGACACGCCAAGAGATCTTGTAAATGCACATAATGTTTTGATGACAAAAAATATCCTCTCGCTCACAGAGAAGAGACCTGTGGCCCAAGAGTGGAAAATAAGAAAATTTACAAATTTAAATTCTCTTGAGAGAGTTCTCACTCCTATGACTGTACCTACATTAGTAGCACCCTTGGAAGACTCTCTGCTCCTCCAATCAAATTTCAACCAGTGGTCTATTCTTCAGTCAGCCTCCCGAAGGCTAGTAGCACGGACCACACGCTTCCTGCTACAAGCAGGCAAGCTCCTAAATCTCGGTCTATTTGAATATGGATTTAGTCCATCCATAAGAGAGACAATATTTAATTTATATACCTAATTATAATTTTAAGCAGGCTTCGACATACTAGCTCCTGTAAACAAAGTAAGTAAGCAACCCTGTCTACCGAGGTCTATGAGCCATACATTGCAATGTTACGTTATTCAACATACACAAATATTTGGTCATTTCAATTCTCTGCGAATCAAATCAAGGGGTAGTTCCGTATCCCCAACAAGTGGTCTTTCAGGCAGTGGTTTAACTAAGTAGATCCTCAATAATTTTGAAATTAACATTAGGTCAAAAAATAAAATTCGTATATTGTGCACTATAAGTGTACAATTTGCAAATCTGTGTCAACAGATAGTGCTTTAAGCATTACTATTCGGATCCCATTATTTAGGCTGAATGTCATGAAATCTACACCATGACAAATCTTAGAGAAGATAACTCTTTAGGTTATTATGGATCTACTCCAATCACCATATAACAAGCCTCTTTCTTCTGCTGACAACCTTCCTTTGCAACATGGCTGCCCCCCCCCCCCTAAATTTTACAAGCTAAGAATGAATCTATTTTGCAGCTTGTTAGATATCAGGAGTTCGGACTCTGGCTCTGATAGCTCTCGTCTCGAAGGCTGGGAACCATATTATACATAGTACGTACCCACTTCTGAGTTTAAGTGATTGAGTACTCGTTGTTAAATAGGGAAGAGAAAAGCATGCCAGTCCATAATTTCATCTCCGAATGTAAACATTGCAGAAGCTTGCCAAGCCGTCGTTTGAGTCCCATGTAACGTACAGTCGCTCACAGGCCGACTAAACTGACATGAAAAAACATTTCACGTTGGGACACCCCACTTTCAAAAACATGACCTCCGAGGCCTGGGGTTTGGGGCAACAGAGGCCAATCTGGCTAGTCTGTTCCTAGTTAAGCGGTCGGCTAAGCCGGTATATCAATTTAACAACTCCCCGGGAGGTAAACCGCTGATAGAGTAATATTCAGCTAATCTGCTAGCCTTGACACTTTTCGGGTTCACTTATGGAGCGCTAGGGATCGTGTCCGAGCAGGGTGGCGTGCTATTGGAGAGCCTATGTCCAGCAGTAGACTGCCATGGGCTGATGATGAAACTACAATATGCACATATTCAAGGAAGGTTGACTCTGGCTGCTAATTATTGCATATATGGCCAAAAAAACTCTGTGTAGATGGCAAAACAAACTCTGAGTAGATGGCAAAACAAACTCTGTGTATATGGCAAAAAACAACTCTTAAGTTAGAATACCAGTCTGATCTGGCTTAGTTAACAAGTTCCTGATGATGAGAGTTTTTCACTTGGGATCTTAACCTTCCCCCACAGCCAGTGTGGACAAGGAAGTAGATTTAACCTCACCCATGTCTAGAGGAAACTGAGTGGTCTATCAATAGTTTTATGGCACCACCAAAAACAAAAAATAAACTCTTGGCAAAACCAGCGCCACCTCTTTCGTTACTTTTGGTCAAAAACAAATTCTGATTGTCTCATGACAACATAGGCATAACCTTATAGGCAGACTTCTGAACTTGTTACACGTCAGCTGTTCACATGTTTGCTTTGTTAGAAATTCCAGTCTCCGAGACATAGGATTATGATGACTTGTGGTCATAGGACAGCAAAACATAATCTAAAGTAACAAACAATAATGCAGAAACCACAGGCTCAAAGCTCAAGGCAGGCAAAGTCTTTGCCAATTGGTTACTGCTGCAAATATTCAGAGAACTGTCAATTTTCATACTTTTAGTTGTTTCTCAGCAGTTATTGATGTGACCAATGTCATTAACTGCATATAACATTGCTTCTGTTTTACTCCTTAGTAATTAAGAGTGTAAACAATATGCTCTTTGATTCTATTGTCATAATCTTGGA
The DNA here is from genome assembly GCA_950005105.1 of Lycophotia porphyrea. Classification (NCBI taxonomy): domain Eukaryota; kingdom Metazoa; phylum Arthropoda; class Insecta; order Lepidoptera; family Noctuidae; genus Lycophotia; species Lycophotia porphyrea. Next base: position 12,659,068 of record OX465396.1, on the reverse strand, counting down.
TTAATATGGTTTAAAGAGAAAACTATTATGAAGGAGGTTTAGCTTTCTGTCATTAACTTCAGTATTAACAAAATCAGGTTTGTATTAATTAATTCTACAGCTTTTCTTAGTTATTTAGGGTGTCCTCCTAAAAATTCTGAAGCTTGGCAGAGTTATTTCAATCCCTGATCCTCATTCTGCTATAAAAAACTTTGGTTTTTCTAACAAAAAAAGATAATTTCCATAAATGATTTGTTCATGCACTATATGGACACCGCTGTCAGTGATATAATGCAAGACCATAATCTATGTTTCATATACTTTATAACAAATCTCCATGATTATAATTACAGGCTATGTTCAATAAACATGTCTAAAACTAGAAAAATTCATATCTCAGACAAGAGCACTCTTCCCTTACAGTAATACATCTGAAAAAACCGCTAGTGTGGCTTAAAAACAATAATGTATGGTGTTATTGCAATAACTAGATCTTATTAGTATTTTCAGTATTAAACTGATTAGTTGTTGTTTCATATTCTATCCTCAATCTGTACATTTATTTTCTTTCCTTTCTTGGGGATATTTATAAGAGTAATCAATGGTGATATTTACAAAAAAAAAAAAAAAAAATCTTCGTAAACCAAAACAATAGAAATATATTATCCTGTTAGTTCAATTTCTTTTAATTAGCTCTATAACCTTAATGTTATAATGAACTAGTCATTTTTATTTATAAGTAATTTTGAATATAAAATTTAATTAAAATAAATATATTTATTTATTGACCCTGATTTCAAATGTCCTCATTGTACCCAGAGACACATTGTTCAGTACACAGATTTGAATTGTATGTACAATCCATCTAAAGTACTTCTTGTACAGGACTAGTCAGGCTTGCTTTCAAAATAAAATTCAAAATAAGTGTTTGTTGCTCGGTTAAAAAGTCAATGCATGCCATAGCCTTCAGCTGCTCTTTAGCAGTCCGCTCTTTCTGATAGGGACTAACATTAGAGATCACAGACAAAAAAAAAAAATCCCTCCATCAGGGTTTAATAGTCCATAGTTTGGTTTAGTATTATAACAACTCGTCTACCTATACCGTGTGCTATCTAGGAAGACTGAGATTAACTGTAAGGTTTCCCCAGGTTTCTAACAGATTCTATTCCATGTTAGAATTTCTGCCAAGTTTACTTTAGGAATAACTCCCTAAATTCATCATATCTTACACTGAAATATTATAGTTGTGTAGTATTTCTGTCTCTTGCGACAAGAAAAGGGTTGTTAAGGAAAACTGCAATGCGCTTCTGAAAGACGCAATATCAACACTTGATTAGCTAACTTATAATAAGTTAGAAGCAGTTTCTGTTTCCGAGTTGTGTCATGTAAAAAGATTCAACACTTACTTGCGACTCACACATTATTAGTGTGTAGTTTATGTAAAAGAAACTTCTCGATAACAAGAGGTTAGACTCTTGTTCGGCGGATGGGAAAAACACATCCATAGTCATACTAGAAGTGCTCTAAACATATCCTCCGAGGATCGCACTCTAGCACTTAGGTAGACTTGGTTTGCTCTCAGAATCGTGATCTCTGAGAATACTATCGATTTCCCTCTCGGTGAGACGTTAACCCACAATCAGGGTGAACACTAAAACACTACCACGAGCACCAATATTCACTTTCTGTAAAGTTTTCAGAAAGATGTTATAATTTTATAGGAAAATTAAAGAGAGAAAAAATTTTGCGTCCATTTCGCGGCAAAATTTAGATGCTATGACAAGCAAGTGACAGATGCGCTCCAGTTTCGAAAGTGGGCGCCATTCTGCATAAGGGTGAAAGACAGAGGTAACACAAAAAGGAACAAGGTAAGAGATATAAATGCATTATCATAAGACGTCCAAAGGTATTATTTATGATGCCTCTTCAATCGATGCTGTGTGTTAGAAACACACATAATAAGCAATTATGCAAGACTGATAAACGGACAAACAGGCGAAGTAGCACCAATTTTATCAATTAGGTTTGGAACCCTAACCAAAACCTGTTGTATGTTTCCGATAATTAATGAATAGACAGGTGCGGCACAGTAATTGCAACACTAGTCACAAGGGCTTGCTAGTATGACAGGATGAATGAGCGAGGATGAAGTAAGAAGAGTATCAGTGGATCGATCGAGGAAGGAGACTTTCTGTATGTTCAAGTATGAATTTAAATTTAATTTATTTTTTAAAACTAACTTTAATCATGGATAAACTAACTATACATTAATAATTAAAAATTATTAAATAAATTAAAATAAATAAACTAGCAACAAACTAAAAAGGGGTATCGAAAAACTCCTCCTCAATGTTGTCAGCTGGTAATGTGCCCAAGAGACTGGCGGCGTTGCCACGTTGTATGGCAACACTTAGCCTCTGACCAAGGTAAAAGCCAGCCCTTGGGTCACGGGAAGCGTCAACAAGGCGATTCGAAATTTCCTGAGCACTCGGACCCAAAAAAAATAGTATAAATTGAAAAAAATATATATTTTCTTACAATACCTTTAGAAGCCGTGACGATTCTTGAGACTGGACTATGGACGTCGACCTTGGACAGTTTGTTGTAGAGGTCGAACATGACCTCCTTGTGCAACATGACACATCATGTATTCTTAAGCTAACAGCTTTTATTTATTTACCTTTAGAAGCCGTCACGATCTTCTCAACACTTTGCGGCGTCACCTTCAGGAGAGTCTTGGGACTAGGCGACTTCTGTACGTCAATCTTGGACAGTTTGTTGTAGAGGTCGAACATGACCTCCTTGTGCGACTTGTTGATCATGTGCTCGTATGTCTGCACGCACGCTTCGTCGTTCGCGTGGTACAGGCAGCCCGGACTTAGCTGCACGTCATCGGGGTGGTTTATACTAAAAATTTAAGGTTGGATAGTGTAACGCGATTAATGTTTAACAAACGGTTTTTAAATTAAAAGGAACATTAATTAATCTTATAATAAGTTACACCCAGCTAACAGCTCAGATACGTAATTACATGAAATATGCATGAATAAGGCTGTTTTAAGAGGATGTTGTCCTGTGTTTTAGCTAGGAAGAACAAGTAAAATAGTCCTTAAAAATTTCCCAGACATCAGCCAGCTAGGTGTCTGTCTGATAAATTCTTGATCTTTGTGGAATATAAATGGATTACTTTCTTTCTTTGATAGCAGAGTGTAACTAGAGTTATGTAGTGTTTGTGTACAAAGTTGCGTGTTTTTAAAACTGTATTAGGTTTCAACAATGATGATAATGATCACGATCAAGTTTCATTGAAAAGGACTGCAAAATTCATTCTTACACATTAGCCTCGCAAATCGGCGACATATCGACGGCGACTTCATTGGAATGTCCTGGAAACCTGGGTAGTGCCGATATGATCTTGTCTAGTACTGACTCCGTGGAGTAGCTGGTCACGCCGCACAAGTCCAAGGTACGGTCCACGATGATCAGGGACGCAGGGTGTAGGCAATTCTGAAAAAAAAACATAGTATTAAACTCAAAAATCATTTACACTAAATGTTTGCATGGTTAAACAAGTCTCCACAAATTGCTTTTCTAGATAGTATTTTAGAAATACTATAACAATGTATGGGGCAGACTGTGGTCCTGATTGGGAGAAGCCTATATTCAGTATAAGACTGCATTAGGCTGAGTAGTTCACAATGTATGGTACATACAGTTCTAGGATAAAGTTTTTAGGGACATTTTAACCAAGCATATGAGGAAAACTAAGGGAACAGAATATGCACAAAATATTCAATGAAAAAATATAGAAAGTACAGTCAAATATTTGACAAAACTTACCTTTCTTCTCGAAACACTAACAGGTGAATTCTCTAAAATGCCAGCCAACAATGAGCCATAAGTGCCAAGATAGAAGATATCCTCCTTCAAATTCATTGAATCCAGCATATTGTTAATTCCGCTGGCCAGTCTTCTTGCTTGAGACCGCTCCTCATGAGACAAGGTAAGCAGGTCTATTGATGGTGTATCCGGTATTAACTTCTCGCGAAACAGTGGATATATGTTGCGGTATGGGGGAGTGACAAACACTACACTGGTTAAAGCTATGGTGAATATTGGTATGTGTACTACTTCCACTGCGCTTTGCTGAAATAAAGAATATAATAATTTATAACTAGCTGATAATCATCTTAAGGTATTATTAAAGTAGAATAAGATTGATATATAACAAATTAAACTAAGTTATTAGCCAGCTGCAGATTGGCTGTTTTTTCTCCAATATCCGCAACTTGAGTTATGGAAAACACGGTGGTTTTTTACATGATCTGTATACTTAACATCTAGGTTTGGAAGGAGAAAGGGGAGGGGTTTGCCCAGCTCTTGAAAGGCAAACCAAAAAAAATAGTTATTGAATAATAATGTTTTACCGTTTTCCCAATCCAACCAACCAGCATCATCTCAAGCTGTTTCGTAGCCTCTGTTGGTCCTCGCCCCGAAGAGATGATATCGCTGACATCTCTCCCCTCATTCACTTCTAAGTACACCACATCCAGGCTCATGCATGATATGAGAATGCAGTGTGTTAAGTCACTGTGACGAATTATCTCAGATATTGTTTGCAGCTGCGTGTTTGTTGTTTGCGTTATAAACACTGCCTTCTTCTGGTCCTTCTTGCAAACCTGTAACAATGAAGGGATTCGTAGAATTTTGTTAAACAATGGAGATGCAATGTTATTACATTGTTTGTTTAATAAATCTCCATGAAATGTTATACCTGGAGTATAAGTTATGCACACTGACACTTTCATAACTAAACTGTATTCCATCACTAGTTTCAAATTTTGAATGATCAGAACGGTCAGGGCGTCATCTTAGCTAATCAAATAACGAGGAAACCAAGTGGAAACAAAAAACCAGCCACTCAACGAAATATAATATTTACCTCAAATGGAGATAAACTCTTTACAGCGACCGCACCTCCGGACAGCAGATTGAACAGACCACCATCCCAGTGGAGGCACTCTGCACTAGCATCGTCAATAAACACCACAGCACCGATTATTCTGTTGTACACCTCTGACCACCATGCCTTTCCAAATTCTCTCACCGAAGCACTCGACATGTTGGAATTTAATAAGAAGAATGTTAGTTTATCTCATTTTTTGAATTTGGTTTATGAAGTAGCCAATATACAGTCAGGAAAGTGAAATTTAACAATTTATTTACACATCCATGTTGCCAATCGATTTTGCAATTTTTTGACACAGACAGATGTCAAGTCGTTCAAAAACATCGTCAGTGTAGAAAAAATAAAGTTCTTCGCTTTCTTAACTGATTTTTATTTTTCTATAATAAATAAGCCATTTTACTAGCCTTAAAATATTGCACAATTGAAATTAACTAAACCAAATTGTATTTTGTATTTTTTTTTGTAATTATTAGAGAGTGATTAGTGATTACTGATGAAACTAGTTTTACCTAATCCAAGGATCCCACACATAACATAATATCACACCTGTAATCCCAGCAGGGTTAGGCAGAGGTAAGGCGGCCAACCGTCCCGCATTCTGCGGGTCCGTCCCGTAATGACAGTTATAATTCCACATTGCAATATTTAATAAAATTGTCCCGCAATTCGTCTCTTCCGTCCCGCATCGGTAAATTAATTATTTTTTACATAAAGCGCGGGGGGCAGCTTTGCCAGCGCGCGCGCTGTCAAGCGGTTGTTTTCCAATATCTTGGTCCAATATTATAAATGACAGATACACAATAGAATCCCATTCTATACATTTGGTGAAGTCATCCAATTTCTTTGATCAAATGTATACATTGGCCCCCAGCCTTCCCCGTCGTCAAGCCTGAATAACCTGCATAGCCTTTTTTAAAAGTTGGCCGCCTTAGGCAGAGGTGTACCTACCTAATAGTACACCCACATATAGCCAGTTATGTTATGGCTCCCACACAAATCTAGCGATGTCGTTTCTTGACGCAGAAATACACGGCGCGCTGCAAAATTGTGCAAAAACTTGGTATTCCAAGACTCGAGACTCGTTCTTATTTGACTCGAGTCGTGCATTTCTGCGACATTATGTTACACTTAGTGACAACATTTTAGCGGAACAGGAGTTCTTCCCTTGTACGATCGTTTTTGTAGACATGTTGATAACAAACATAAAAGCTCTTCAAATGAATATAAGCTCATTCTAAAATACTCAAAAAAAATATCTTCTTCTGTTCTCAAAGCGTAGTATTTTCGAATAAAATAGTTCCTAATCTTCTTCTTTTTCTATATCTATTTAACAATAACAGCAGTGCAATACTCTTGCGATCCATGACACTTCGTCCAGTACTAGTCGAAGGTATGGTCACTTGAGCCAAAGCTTTGTCGCACGAAATCGCGTCCTGCTACGGCTACTGTGTGGGAGCCCTAAATCCATCTCATCCTTCTTAGTGGTTAAATTTTTCTACGAATGGATACCGTGCTTAACGTGATTACCTATTGCGCCGAAGTAATTTGACAAGACATCCCATCAACATGAATGAAGCAGAATAAAGATACACAAGTACATTTTCAATCAATTTATTTTTTGTTTCTTATCACAATACAATATTTTGTAATCTAAGCGTGTTTGCACAATTGCACTAACATTTTATGATGAACAATAATTAGTGCTCGTAGCCACTGGGGAGAGCATTGACATGGGGGTTGTGGAAGAGGGACTTCTGGCCATCACCCCATGGGAAACGCTGAAATCAAACAAAAATAAATACATCAGTGATAGAGCATAGTCAAAGTAACCTCTGATTAATTGCCATAACAGAAAACATCTGAGGGCTATTTAGGGCCACTAGTAATATCACTACATCACTCCGTCCTCCACCCATCTGTCTGTTTGTTCGTGATAAATTAAAAAATGACTGCACCGATTTTTATGCTGTTTTCTCCAATGGATAGAGTGGTTCTCAAGGAAGGTTTTAGTATATAATTTGTCAAGTTTTTGCTGCGGGAATGCGATCAAAATTTCATAATTACTTTTAGTCTGACATCCATGCAGGCGAAGCCGTGGGCATCAGCTAGTTTAGAATTAAACCTATTTAGGATTGCTTCCATTGTTTCAAGTGTTTATTATTATTAGAACCTTTCCACTGTTTTGAGAATCTCAGTCATTATAATTAAAATTGTTATTGTTCAGTTATGAACTCATAATTGAACAATTTACGAACAGTGTGTGTGCACATCATAATCTCTTGAGTCAGCATCTGCCTACATTTTCCCAACTATGTTGAGTTGGCTTTCGGTCTAACTGGATGCACCAGAATATCAGTATTTTACATGGAGCAACTGCCTATCTGTCCTCCATCTTTGAGATCAATAAAAAGAAATATGAGTAACTATACCTTGGAGCGAATGCGCAGGTAGTCATAGGGCACAAATTCTGGGGGTGCTTCATGGGCATGCTCCTGGTGGGCCAGATAGGCATTGATCATGCCAAGACCGACTGCGGGGAATGCTACGAAGAAAGTCATCTTTTTCCACATCTTGTAGCCTCCTGTAAACATTTGTATGATTGATTTTTAGTATACTCTTTAGTCTTTACCTGAACAGTACAAACGCAGTGAAACAAATACAGAACATCCTTGCTTTATTAAAAGATTTCAAACAACTATCTTAAATTTAGTTTTATGTTTGGATATTTTCTAAAACATGTATTTGATTTTATCTAGTAGGCCACATTGTAGCAAGCAAGCAAGGAGACACATTTAAATTCTAGTCATAATTTTAGATCATTCAAATATGCATGAAACGTATAGTCATTGAAAGTAGTTATGATAATAGGAAATTTATAAATCAACACTTTGGTAGTATTCATTTTAAATTTTAAATTAACAACCACTACAGGAAAAATATACATATTCTTAATACCATACATGGTAACCAACAGTAGATATTACTGCTGGTTTAGGCATAGTTCAATGAATTATGGCATTTTATAAAGTAAATGGGCAGGTAGATAAGGCCCTTCTTTAGGTTATCTGATTACATAATTTTGTGTTTTCCAAAATATATCTCACCTCCATGGCCTCCAGCGGTAGCAGCGTGGGTAGAAGAACGTGCATTAGTCTTCAAGTATTGGATCGCAGCCTTCCTCAACAGGGAATTCATTTTGCTTGAAAATTTATGACGAACAACCAGATTACTGCAGCACTTGTCAAATTGTCGATCTGAAAATTTTGTCAACTTGACATAAATTGAAAATGTTGTCATATTTAAGAAAGATCAATAAATCGAGAGCTCCATGTCGATTGTCTATGGTTTTTGCGATTAACGCGGAATCAAACCAAGGCGACAATGTAGGAACGTCCGTTTCACGATCAACAAGAATCATCATTAGAACTCGGGATAAAGCTATCTTTTTCAATCGTGTTCAGTGGCTAGTCGACCACCGACAAAGTGGTGGAAGTGGCGAAGTAAAAAAATACAAAATTTGTTGCGCTAGCGATACGACGAGGAAGAAGTGGGTCGTCTTAGTCGTAAGTCCACGCAGCCATAAAAGACTGGCACAGCCTTAATTTTCTAGCCAGGTTACCTTGATGTTGTACGAAAAGCCCGTTCAAAAAACACTTAAAATATCAGTTAGTTCCAATTAACGCCATCAGATTAGATAGGGTTGTGACACTATATTTGCTTGATTGCTATTACAGTTTGAAAATTTAATGTACGTGTGGCAAGGGCAACGTGCATCAATAACATAAATGAAAGAAAGAATACTGTCAAAAGCTTTATTACGATTTGATCCCTAAAAAGACGACACAAAAATAACCTACTTTCATAATTGCTTGAGATTCTTATACAATGTAATAACATGGTTAATTTCAGATCTACTTGTGATTTTCCATTACAACATTCGGCACCCGAAAGCGACATAGATTACGGCGGGGGTTAACAGCATTATACGCATACAACAAACTTTTAATAGCTACCATCACCTAACGAATTATAACGTTTACTAAAATAAATCTACGTTATTCTAATCTAACGGAATGTATTTCATTTGAATGATTCCTTAACATGAACACAAATAATAATTGATTAGGTCAGGGGTTCCCAAACTGTTCGCCGCGGCACCTTAGTCCGCCGCGCGCCGCCGTCGTAGAGAGTGAAGAGGGGAGCCGTGAGGCGTTTCTGTTTACTATTCTCCGGAATCTATACTTATGTATTCGATAAAAATCTAATGAGCTCGTTGTCTCACAAGACTTAATGTCCCTTTGCACGGAACACCTTTCGAAGCTCACTTAATGATTTTTGAAATACTTTGCCGAAGACGATGTCGAAAAATTTGCGTGAATCCAAAATCCTTTCCGTGCACAAGATTGACCAGAATTTATTCACAACGCAAGAAGAAGAAAGTCGTTTTGAACTCTCTTGCGACAGCAGCTTTCAAAAAGATTCACATGTACCGATTTGATGGCGTTTTGGATATCGGTCGAAAATGAATATCAAACTTTAAATTCAAAATCTCTAAGAATTCTGACTGCCTCGCTTGTCTAGTGGTCGCAAGCGCAACTGCTGAGCATGAGGTTCTGGGTTTTCAGGTCGGGCAAAGTGTTATTAGCTTTTTCCACCAGGAATTTCTCAGTAGCAGCCACGGAGTCTGGATTCGTGCCCGGTAGATGGCGATAGGGTCGCTCCCCTGGGACTTAAACATAATTAGCTAAATGTGGGTGTACTTGCTAGATACCTCTGCCTAACTCTTCGGGGATTACAAAGCGTGATGTTATGATAACCTCTAAAAAATTTCATTCCCTTGTCAACATCTTATTTACGTAAAGCTGGATTTTCAAATGTATCCGTGTATGTGTGTCAAACTCATCTTTTTAACCATCTAGGGTGCCGAGATAAAATACTAAACCTGTCTGTGCGCCGCGAACTGAAAAAGTTTGGGAACCCCTGAATTAGGTAATACTGCAGGTTAAGACTGACATCACAATTATAATACTTATTGAATGAATGCATACATATTAATACATTAAGTGTAAGTAATACTGTATGTTACATTATGATTATTGTCTGATTATCCCAGAATCAAAGCTAATCCATACAGTTAACAATTGATGATATCCCGGTCATCTGTCAGCTTAATGGTCTAGGTAAATATAATGCTGCATGTTTCTTTTGGCGGTTAAATGTCATTGTCTAGAGGACACTGCTGGTAAAGGTCTTTGAGAAAACAAAATGACAGCGTTATTTCCGACTATGGCCCCGCGCCAAAAAAACGTGGCATTGCCAGGTAGGAAATATGTAGTTCCGCGTTTCGCCACCATCTAAGCTTTATTATCGGGCTGTACACTATACGATTACATGGCGTTGCAGCGCACTTAGTTACGAATTCACCTCAATGGTAGCCCGCGAAATTCGTACTATTTTTAAATACTTAGCTGATATTGTTGGTAAATTATTGATTTTAAATATCTTAACTCTGTAAATACTTATTTGTAACGGCAGCGACAGGTATTTTGATCAACATAACCTTCTACTTATGAATACTGGCATTCATGACCTCTTGAACTGACCTGTAAATAGAAAAAAAAACACGCAATAATTTCGCGGGTTAACCTAGCACTTTCGTAAGATATAAATCGATGTTTTAGGATTTTCTTTGATGGATCTTATTCTGATATTGAAGCCGGTTGATCAAATGCCGAAAACGAGATCTGGCTAGCCATTTGAAGATTATCAGCTGGAGATCCCATAGCACCATTAGGAAAGTGTCGCTCCAGAATAGATCTTGGCGATACCTGGAAGGAGAAATATAAACATACTTAAATTGAAATTGGAACATTCAAAAGACACAAAATGTTTAGGCAGATGTAAAATTACATCACGACGGTTACTATCTTAAGCAGATACTTATACTTCTTACTTACTACAATCGCATAAGTTCTAAATTTTGTGAGGATTGATGGATGTTTGTTACCCTTTCACGTAAAAATTACTGAACGGATTTTGATGAAACTTTACAGTAGTGCGCTATTCTGATGTAAAAACTATATTATTTTAAAATAACATAGGCTAAAATATATAATGATAATTTGTATAAAAAAATAATTTACACGGGCGAACCCGCAGGCGGAAGATATTATTTAGATAATTAAATCCATGCGATAAAATCTTTACCTAAAGCTAATACTTACAAAACTCTGCATGGTTAAATTTCATCATCATCATCACCCTTTCAGCCGAAAGACGTCCACTGCTGGACGTAGGCCTCCCCGAAAGGAGTTTTTTTCTCATAATCGCCACGCTTGGCAGGCGGGTTGGCGATCGCAGTACGGTTGTTACAAAAGAACAGAGAACGCTGGTGCCCATTCTCTGGTAAGTCCCTTAGTCGCCTCTTACGACACCCACGGGAAGATATGGGTGGTGCTATTCTTTACGTCCGTCCGATTCCGACTGCCTAATTTAAGGTGGGATACGTCAGGGTAGCTCCCGAATTTAAAATTTTCTTACTTTTTTCAGTGATAAGTTGTATGTTGATGAAAAATGCGTCGCGCCAGTAACACGTATGTAGTTACAGAATCACCATCATAAAAATCATCAATATAACCCTGTAAGTCCATTTAATCCTAATGAATGACTTTTTCATGAAATATTCATTGAATAGGATTACACGAACTTATCTGCAAATTGCAAAAAACGTAAGAAAACTTGAAATTCGCGGGCTACCCTGACGCAACCACCGTAAGATTATATATTCTAATTTAGGATTTATGATGATATGTTCTAATTAAGGATTTATGGCTGTACTGGTCTAATTTTGGTTTATTTGAACTAATATTACCTACAAGTACTCTTTCGAAATATCATTTGCATTCATTACTCACCTTCTTCATTTTTACATGCTCGAAATTAAACTTCATATAAAAAGCCGACTGTTGAAGTTGTCTCAAGTTTCTGATGCGGACCCGCGGATCTCGTTCTAGTAAACGCATGAGTAGACCTCGGGCTGCGTTCGACAAAGAAATTGCGCTGTCAGGCAGATGGCCCGCGGCTGGCTGAATGTGATGCTGCCGTTGTTCTAGAAGGCTAAAGCAAAACCTTGATTTTGGTGGTCACAGATAAAAATCGTTGATTGCAAAAAAAACTAGCTTTTTCAGGTATTATACTAGATTATTAAATATTGGTAAGTTTGGCTATCGGCCTTTCATCATCATAATTTCAGCCGAAAGACGTCCACTGCTGAACATAGGCCTCCCCCAAGAGTCGCCACATTGACCGGTCCCGTGTGACTCGCATCCAGCGGATCCCCGCAACCTTCACCATGTCATCGGTCCACCTAGTGGGAGGCCTTCCAACGAAACGTCTTCCGGTTCGCGGTCGCCACTCCAGAAATTTTCGGCCATTACGAATTGATAATAAGTTACTTCTCAACGAAAAAAATAAAAAATTCGCTCAATCATCTCACCTTTTTTCGATGGAGGACAACGCCACTTTTTCGGGGCCCCTAGCAGCGCATTTCGTTACTTCATCGTTGTCAGTAGTTGTAGTTGCTCTTTTACCAATCGCAGGCGTAGGATACTAGAATTACAACGTTTTATATTACTTCACTTTAAATTACGAAACATAAAGTTGAAGCTACGTTAATCTTAAAATGATCATCTCTGCTCGCCAATATTTTTATAAAAATAAAAAAAAATATTCGAAACACTCTCCTCCAATCACAAAAGGTAGTTCAAAATCAATCGCAAAAGCATACGGGCATGTTTAATTTATAATCAGGAGAACCCATCTCTGTCGTACACGAATACCTCGGTACTTATGTAGGCGCCCTAAGGTTTAAGGGGAACGACACCGCAACCCGTCCCCGCGCCTCGTTTGAAAAGAAAAAAGTCAACATCACTCGTCCGGCTAAAAATAGGGAGCCAGCCCCTTAATTGCACACTTGGAATTTACTGCACGATTTAATGATTGTGTAGGGACTCCAGAGCGGCTTAACGAGAGGGCGGAGTAATGGAAGCAAAGATTGGGAACGTAATTAGTATATTGTTGCACATAAAAATGTTATTACGGCGACGAAAAAACGCAACTTTCTAAATAAGATTGAAAGTCATAAAATGAAAATTTATGGCAATGAAATTTCATGGCTTTGCGAAATTACTCGTATTTTCCATTAATAGCGCATTTGAGGATAGGTAGTTGATGCTAATAGTTGAATCGTTGTTCCTGTGCACCGTGACCTAGGTTAGCAGATCATAAAGAAGATCGTTTATTACTAATTGCATCGACCTCTACAATGCCAATGCATTCAACTATGGACGGGCACACCCTAAACGACTGTCCATGTCCAGTCCTGCTGATCAGTATTGCAACCTTATAGAGTTGAACTACGAGTGCTATATAAAAAATAAAAAAAAAACTACTGTCCACTAGCGCACCGTATAGAAAACTTGAAAAGAATAAGTTAAACCAGTTCTATTTTAGAAAAATAAGTAAAAAAAAGCTTGTTTTTGGCACGAGGCATCAGGTTATAATCTGAGGCGCTTAAGAGCCTGTTTTATTCTCTTTCCGTTGTGTGCCAGCTGATAAATGTCAGTAGCTGTCACTCAAACGACAATTAAGAACAAAGCTCCGTTAGAATCACCGCTCTGACTACTAATCATTTCTTATCTTTATCAGTTCGCCGCCTCCGAATACGGGGGTATAATAATGTTTATATTTTGTTCTGGTCGCGATTCGACCGCTTTTGTGAATAGAAATGGTTACTTAAATATGTATTATATTACTTTAGATTCATCCTACCCGGAAAGTCTAGATAATGCCCGATGCTTCAATTCAATTTTTAATTTCCTGCAAGGTTTATACAATACAATACAACATACAAATAAATAATATTGAAGTGTCTGTTTGTAATATTAAAATTACAGCTTTTTACTGAATGCTTGTAAAAATATATACGGCAATTATAATAAAAACTATTTTTTTTTTTTCAATTTTTGTCTGTCTGTCGGTTCGTTTCGGGTAATCTCCGACACGGCTGGAACAATTTTGACGGGACTTTTACTGGCAGATAGCTGATGTTATAAGGTCTAACATAGGCTAATTTTATTTTAGAGAAATAATAGGGTTCCTTGGTAAAAATTCGATTCAAATAGGGAAATGCCTATAATAATGAGGATTTTTTATAATAACTATTCACGCGAACGAAGTAGTAGGCAACACGTAGTATTAGAATAATAGCGGAATACCTACTTAGTAGATAAGAATGAATTATTACCTAGTATGTCTAGAGCTACCAACTGGCAAAGTAACCTATCCCACATTCCTTTGTTTTAATAATTACCTACTTCATGCCAATACTAACAACCGCATCAAAGGTTATTTATATCTATTCACAAAATAATACCTGACTTGATATTACTTAATTTTCCAGAAGTTGTTACACATGTTTTATGATAAAGTCGCTTTTCGTGATTAGGCTGTGTGACTGCGTTGTTTTTCAACTACACAGCGGATATCGCAACTATTTTCTGTAAATTACGGTTTACGTGTAATACAGGGTGTAAAAAGACTCTTCACGAAGCCGTCATCACCCAAGCATTCTGCAGATCAAACTAAGTACCTACGCAAAAATTATTGCTGGGAAACGACGTTTTTTTTTTGGGTTAAAAATCACGTTTTATGGTAGGATTCAATGTAACGCACTCAAAACATTGTGCTGATGGATGGATTGAATAGTACGGGGGTCGGTCGTGGAGGTGTTAAAAAATAAAAACATGTATATAAAAAAAATACTTTAAAAAAGTTGGAAATTTGGCCCCCAATATCTCCGTAACTAGAAGGTTCCCAGGTCCAGGACGGTCTAGGACAAAAAAAAAGATCGCAATGACGGGGAGAACAAGTGCCTTTCGGCTTCGTTAACAGTCTTATTACACCTTTTATAAAGAAGTAAAGCTTATAAGTATGGATGTAGGGTGTAATCTTCAGAACTAGGTCCTGATTATCATCTTCCTGCCCTTGTCCCATGTTACTTGGGGTCGACGCAACACGTTTTTTTATTCTATTCTCCCCTGTCAATCGCCTGTCATTCTCTCCTCACACAATCCATCCATCTTTTCTTTGGACTTCCTTTCCCTCTCCATCTATCAACACTTATATTCATCATTTATGTTCATCTCCAAGAGTCACCCAAACAGTCAATTGGTAAAACGTAATAGTCAACTCGACTAAAATAAGTTTCATCGTTGTAGATTCTCTTAAACATTTTTCAACGACATTAATCATTCTAAAAAAAAAACAAATGCAGGAAAATAAAAACTTCTTTTTCCTCTATTTATAAAAAAAATAGTTACACAGTGATTCCTACACTGTAATTAGTTTTTGTAGGATAAAAAACCCATTTCGTGTTTTTTTTTTAACTAAATTGTTCTAATCAACGGATTTATCCGATTACAATACAAAAAAATCTTCTTGGTAATGGGTCTATTACTAAATTCGCTAAAGGTCATCTTGAACATCTGTTATTGAAAAAGGTGTTGATTAAGTAAATCTTTTTAAATCATTTTACCTCTAATCTATACCAATAAATAAAATTGAAGTGTCCGTTTGTTATTTTATAATAACAGCTTTTTACTAAATGAAAGTGTATGTGCACTTATAACAAAAAACATTTTTTTATTATTTTTGTATTTCTGTCTGTCTGTTTGTTACAGCTAATCTCCGAAACGGCTAACAGATGGATTTACTGGAAGATAGCTGGTGTTATAAAGAGTAACTTAGGCTACTTTCATTTTAGAAAAATATAAGAGTTCCGTGCAAAAATATTAAAACGCTTGAAATTGTTACCAAAATCCGACTCAAAAAGGGAAGTAACATTTTTATAATAATTTCATGCAAATGAAGGTGGCGGGCAGCCCGCTAGTACCCGCGGCTTTGCCCGCGTTGATTTCGGTATATGTCC
Organism: Lycophotia porphyrea; assembly: GCA_950005105.1. NCBI lineage: Eukaryota > Metazoa > Arthropoda > Insecta > Lepidoptera > Noctuidae > Lycophotia > Lycophotia porphyrea. The sequence goes on along the minus strand of OX465396.1, from coordinate 12,643,133 downwards.
CCCGGGACCGTACTACCAGAATAAAAAGTATCGTAAGTATGTGATAAAAAGTTTCCAGAAAAAAAAGTCTGTGTGCCAGTTTTCATCCAAATTCGTTCATTAGTTTTTGCGTGAAAGTCTGAAAGAGTAACAATCATCCATCCATTTCCATACATCCATCCTTACAAACTTATTAAGTATAGCCTTTCTTTGTTTCCAGGCAGTTACAGTTAGTTACATCCATTTACACATCCCTGTCAAATAATTAATTTAAAATTTTATTAAAAGTTAATTTGGTTTCTACTGCGTTTGTTTCTGTTTCGAATAATAATTGGTAATCTATTTACAGTATAATCGACTGTAAAAGCTATATTATAAGATTCTAATATTGCTTCAAGAAAATGAGCTACTGGTTTTCAGTTTTTCATGAGTAATGAAAATTAGTATATATTTATCTATGACTTAGCTACAGGTGGATACCCTGAGCCATTAAATACGAAGAAAAACCAATCATCTTATGTGTCATATAAATTTTACTTACTTACAGACATAAATAATGCAAATTGTCACATGTAACAACTTAACACTATTGAGTGATCACTACATAGTATAAAACAAAGTCGCTTTCTCTGTCCCTATGTCCCTTTGTATGCTTAAATCTTTGAAACTAAGCAACGGATCTTGATGCGGTTTTTTTTAATAGATAGAGTGATTCAAGAGGAAGGTTTATATGTATAATAACATCCATTAAATAGTGGAGAAGTACTGTTATTTTTGAGGTTTCTAATGTGATGTCGTAAATAATTACATTTTTTCCGCTTACATTGCAAACGCAGGCTGAACCCTACGAGTTTTATCAAAATAATGTACTAAGTATTGTACACATTGAGAAGGTCTACAGAAAAGTCCGTGATGGTATATGTCTATCTCTTATGGATAACCCACAATAACTTTTTTTTGTCATTTACTTTTTACGACAAATAATGGCTAATTTTCGAAGCGATTTTAACCATACAGCATAAATCCTTAACCAATTAAATACCTTGAATACATTGTTCATTTAATATAGATCTATATGGCTCTTTACACTGTATGATTTAAGTGAATATTTTCGAAGATATTACAGATTTAAAAATTGCGGGACGTAGCGTTTGCGGCGGTACCGGCCGGCCGCCCCCCGGTGCGGCAAGAGCGTGCCTATAAATAGCGCGTCTGAGGCCGCGGTTTTCCCATCACTCAGATCCAGCCTGTCCCTTTGCTGTCCTCTCCCAGCGACGCCCTGAGCCGAGGTCCGTACCACACAGGGGCTGCCCTTAGTGCGTAGTCGCTTAGTTTGTAAGTTGCTCTGGCTGGAGGCCTTAATTTCGAGGCATCCACAGAAAAGCCCGGTTAAGCAGTCGACAACCTCCCTAGGTTGAACTGCGAGAAGCCCTTCACAAAAAAAAAAAAAAAAACGCGGTTTTCCCTGTAGCACTTTGAATTTAGCAGCGATCGGACGCGTTTATTATAAACGTTTATTAAAACGTGCTTTTCAGCACGACAACGTATCAGTAATTATAAGTAAGTTACGATAAATAATTGTATGATAGTAGTTTTAAAATATAAATTATATTCTATTCTAAGGTTAATTTTTAAATCGCACTTATAGTAATTATAAGTACCTACATAAGGTGAGATAAGATGAGATTAAATAAAACCATAATTTATGGATTGCAATTTTCTATTGAGATCTTGATTAAAATTTACAGTTAGATCAATTTAATATTAGGGAAATTATTTTCAAAAATCGTGATTTAAGGTGAGATATGTAAGTTCAGAAAAAGTACTTAATAGAATAGCAATCAGAATAGAATCTTTTGTTGTTGATGATTGTTGATTATCTTTTGTTTTTAGTCGCACGAATAGCAAATTATTTTTTAAGTACTTTTAATTTAATTAAAATCGTTGTTTAAGTTGAGGTATTTTAGTAAAAAAAAAAGAACTGAATAGAATAGGTATCTTTTGTTTTTTATGATTGTTGATTATCTTTTGTTTCTAAATGGTAAGAATTTAGATATTTTTTACTGCGGCACATACTAATAATATGGCAATTTGTGCATAGGTAATCATACATATAGAACTGAGTAAATTTTGTACATTTTGTACAGAAATTATAAAGTCATGTCTGGAAGACGTCGTCGTTCGAACATAGGTCGTAGTACAGTGAATGCCAGAAGAGTACGTTCAGGCCGGAGCGGGCCGCTATGTTTTTATATACAACGTTCACAGTTTTTATGTAGTGTATTTAGTATCAGCATTGCACCCGTGCGAAGCCGGGGCGGGTCGCTAGTTACCAATAAATATGCAACAGAATTCCCGTTTAGGAATATGTAAATTAAATATCTCAGACGATAATTAGAATTATTGATTCATTGAATTCATTCCACTCAATGAGTGTTAGTTGCTTTTTACAATCTTCGTAGAAAAGGAAGTACAGTCAAGTTGAAAAATATGTACAAACGCCTGAACATCAAGCTACTATAATCTGTCAATTTTTTTTGATAGATTTTCAATTTTATCGCTAAAGCATTAGGTTCAGGTTTGATTGGGAAACTTTGCCAGTTTTGGGTAGATTGTCTGTACCTAAACGTATCTACAGTAACTACCTGTTTCTTATATTTCTATGGTAATGACAACAAATATGTGCAGTTAGCAAAATCCTACTAATCTTACTAATACTAATATTATAAATGCGAAAGTTTGCGAGATGTTTGGATGGATGGTTGTTCCCCCTTTCATGCAAAAACTACTGAACGCATTTAAGTTAAACTTTACAATAATATAGCTTATACATTAGAATAACACTGATAGAGAGATATTGTGTAAAACAATGAATTTACGCGGGCGGAAACCAATACGATTATAATTGCAGTTTATTTATTTTTAGTAGGTTGCTGATAAATACCCGCGTCTTCATTTGGGATTGGGACCGATTTCAAGAGCACCAAAGATTTTCCCTTTTGAGCAAAGGGAATATCTTTGGCTCTAAGCATGGTGCTCTTGAAATCGGTGCTCAAATGGGTATACTCCTTCATTTGCGTGTATTTTGTATTTCATCATTTTTACCATCTATATTATTGTCCAGTCGTTAATTACTCAGTGGCCAAAAGTCTGACAACCAGTTTTACCGAGGGGTATCGTATAACCCAGTATTAACTGGGTTGTGGAGGTGAGATAGGCATGGTCGCTCCATGTAAAATACTGGTACTCGACTGAATCCGGTAAGACTGGAAGCCGACCCCAGCATATTTGGCCGAGGTTAAGCAGATGATGATGATCCTTGTAAGAATAGACTAAATGTTTTAGGTTTAGACACCACACACAGTTACTTTCGCGCTTATAATATTTGACAGAACCAATATAATAAAAGAAATGAGAAATTGATCCGTTTTGACAATAGGATTTACATAAGTTTATAATGGTTTACTAATCAATTATTACAGACATAAAGGGTAAACAAACCACTTATCTTATTTTTAGAAATAAACATACTTTTAATAATATCAATTACGTAAGTAAACACTAAAAACAAATTGAAGATTGATTCTCGTGATCATTTATAATTTTGTTGTTTGACTTGAGAGCAATTTTTTTTCTTAGTATTTTCGTATTTTTTTTTTACAAATGTTTACCTAAAACTGGTATTTTATTTACATATTTTTAGTAACCTTTTATAGCATAGATTGTAGGTAAATAAAGTGATTAGAACCAGCAAACGTTCCGTCACTGCAATCATTTTATTTTTCATTTTCTGTTATATCCTCATTCGGGAAAAAAGTTGATCAGCTAGATTTTTTAGGGTTTCGTAGCCAAATGGCTAAAATGGAACCCTTACAGGTTTACCCTATCCGTCCGTATGTCACAATTAGTTTACTCTGAGACTGTTAGCTCCGCACAGATGACACCTACTCTCCGAATTTCATATTCGGAGAGTAGGTGTCATCTATGAACTGCTACGCGGTGATTTGAAATTATGAAAAAAAATAGGGGTGGCTTTCCATACATGTAACTGAGGGTTGAAAAAAAATCAATGTATCGTTGTATGGGGTGTCTATCAGCTCTTAGAAAATGGTATAAAGTTTTTTCAAAGACTGATTTTCTTTTAAGTGATTGATGAGATATTAATTGCTTCTTGTTCCGTAAAAAATGTGTCCCTTGCCTCTAATTTCTAAAGAAGAGGAAAATTCTGAAAAAAAATTGTTTTGTAGAAAATAAGAAGACCTTTCAGCGAAAATTGGTTTGAATAAGATTTGATATTTATTTTTTGAGTTATGGGACTTTTTGTTTTTCATTTAAATACTATGAAAAAAATAGTCTATTGTTATTGAGTGTGAATTTACATATAAATAAATGAGCGTTAAAATATTGTATGATGCGTGAGTCGGAATCGCACACACAGGGTTCCGTAAACCCTGTGTGTTCGAGTCCGACTCGTACTTGGCTGGTTTTTTTATTCATAAATGTCTACACAAAATTAATTGACATCAACAAAAACATCTTTATGTAGTAAAACCAGAAACATACAGTCGTTTCTTAGTTTCCAGACAGTTTCTATTAGTTCCTTCAGTTGTAATAAATATTTGCGGCGCTACGTATTTAATTACTACAAGGTTTTATTAACAGCTTGTTAATTAGCTGTTAGTTTGGGTAAATGTTAATAACTTTCAGACGGCATGAATGATGATGCAGGGGTTTAGATATTTAAACGATAAGGTAAATTATTAGCACCTTTTAAAACATTGATCTATACTAATATTATAAAGAGGAAAGATTTGTATGTAACGAATAAACTTAAAAACTAATGGACCGATTTGAAAAATTCTTTCAGCAATGGATAGCTTCATTATCAGCGAGTAACATACGCTCTATTTTATCCCCGTACTCCCATGAGACCGGGAACTAGGCGGGTGAAACCGCGTGACGTCCGCTAGTAATATTATAAAGAGGTAAAAAAAAAACTACCGATAAGTAAAGCCGCCAGCGCATCAAGTAACCACACACTGTCAAATTTTGTTTGTAAGTTTGTATGTAGGTGGTAATCTCCGGAACTAAAGATCCACTTCTAAAAAATATTTCACTGGCAGAAAGCTGCATTATTCGTAGGCTATAAATTATATCTAAATCATGAATATTAGCCGAGCTATCACAATGGTTGCGGGCGAAGTGCTAGTTACCTATAATTATAGGTAATACGATGTGCTGTCCAACTCGTGAGATTCCGGTGATGCAAGTATTGTCAAGTCAAAAATTCAATAAAAGAATGAATAGAATAACAAAACTGACAGTATTTCTTCGAACAATTTTCCTGTTGTTTGAACCAAATTCTTGAGGTTTTGAGCTTCTACTTTTAAAAAGAGTTTGGATTGAGGCGCAACTTGGTAAGGTGTATGGAGATGATGCTAGCGTAGGAAGTAGAAAGGTGATCTAGTCCAGTAAAGCTCAAACACAGCAGAACAGGAGGGATCTTTACCATATAAAGTCAATTCTCGCATGATGGCTCGGAATGTTACTTACATTCCAGACCTTTTTATTCCTTTTTAATCACGCTTTAGTATTCTATTATAAACGTCACTTTTGGCCTTGATACATGGAAACTTGATCAATGACTGTCAGTGGAAGTGTGCATGACCTTTACATCATCATTCGGTGGAATAATGTATCAGCATGTGAGCTTTACACTGCTACACCAATAGTGTCGTAATTCCAGCACAATGACAGTTAATTAAAAAGCTATTTGAAGAATGATTGCGTAGTCTGATAGTGTGACAGTCCCGGGATCTCGAGACCTTGACTCCTACTCCGTGATCGATCGATGTTCGCGATGGCAGTTGTGAAATTTTACCAAAATAATATGTAATATTATTGTTGTTAATGTCTTCAGACAATATTCTTTATACATTTTCAATGTCACGTCCAAAGCATTTGTATTGAATCGAAATTCAATTGACGTCAACTGTTTATAATAAAACATTGACTACTGTAACTAATAAAATAAATATTCACGAAAATCTGGACCGTAAAGCATTCATCTTAACGCGGCAGGAATATTAATAAATCTGAATAAAATCGGAAATAAGCACATCACATCTCGACAGCAGAAGTACACCTTTATCCTAAAAATAATAAAACATTATGTCCGTTCAGACTTCAGAGACAAGTTATTATTGGACGAAGTAACCGCAAAAGCAGTTTTGCATTTCGGCCAGGTAGAGCGGTACAGCAGATGTTTTGCATACCCCGTGTGATGTCCCAAAATGTCATTGACTTCCATTAGATATAACAAAAAGATTCTAACAGGTTTAAAAAGGTTACCCGAAGAAATATTCTTGCAGGTGTTTTATTGTCACTCTCCAGGGTCTAGGAAAAGGCTCGAAGAAGTAACCTATAGTCATGTTTCTAGTATTTATAATCAAAATTGATAAAACGATTGCCTCTTGTTCTTCTTCATTAGTGACCCTCAATGATTCTTCTAAACAGGTTTTCTATCTGGTTTTTTAGTTCTGACTTACTAAATTAATGACGCAAGAAATAGAATAGATTTCTTATCATATGCGGAAGGCTGATGATGACCTAACAAATCGTCGCTTATGTTCTAATACCGCGTAAGTCAAAAAGAGCAACTTTACTGGAGAGTGAAAAAACTGCAGTGAAAATACCATTTTATAATTTGTGATCACTTTAAATTACATAGAGACATTACTTATTTCTGATTGGCTAAACAACGCGTATTCCAATTCTCTAGCAAACTGCATTAAATTGTCAAAACCGCCAAAAATTGACTTACGCGGTGTTAGAACTTAAACGGCGAAATACTAATTTAAGTTTTAACCTTTTTTTCTCGACCAAAAGAAAGGGTTATGATTTTAATGTATTTATTTATTTCTATATACCTAGCTGTGTTGTGGTTGTACGGAAAAACGTCCAGGGTGTGCATAGCCCCTGTCTCTCAGGGTTATGATTAAAACGCCGCATGTGTCTGTTATTTCACCGAAGCGACATGATTCCTCTCCAAACCAGAATACAACAGTGTTGCTTGGCGACGGACACGAGATTGTATGATGATAGTGATTTCCCGGCCGCTCTTTTTTCACTCAACCAATAGTAGTGTAATTACTACACAGTTCTCAAATCTCCTGAGCAGTTTTATGTGGTAGGTACACCAATTATTTTGCTAAGTCTTTTTTTCTGGTGTGTGAAAGAGCTAAGGATGTACGTGTAATTTTTTTCAAGACCCTAATTCTCAACAATATTTCAGACAGTGTTATTTTTTCTTATTAGTGAGTTATTTTTCTAAAATGTTGTCGGCACGTAACCGGCCGTGCAATCGGCAATTAACCTCGAGAGGTCAACCCGTACAAGCCCGTTAGGCCAGTCACAGGTCCAGTTTGTCATGCTGTTACTTTTGTAGCAGCTTCTTTTTGTCTAATCATAAAGGATTAAAAAAAAATAAAGGATAATAATAAAGGAGGTAAAAATAAAAGACCTAACCAACACCACAGCAATCGAATCGTCGACTCATCGACGAATCGAAGTCTTGAAGTCACTACAAAAAACATGTTTAGTTGAAATTCAGTCCAGAAACATTATGTTCCGTTAGCTGAAGCAAGTATGCTAGCAGAAATAAAATAAGTATCGTATTATCTTATTGTGATGAGCTGAGAGGCATTAAGACACCATGCAGCAGTAAACATTCCCGTTGTAACTTGCAGACGGAAATATTAATATCGTGTGATGAATGGTCACTTGCAACAAGCCGTGGGGAAAATAGATACCCACAAGACATACGTTCGGTCCGAGGGCAGACTGCTTCAATGTGTTTTATTTAATAACATAGATGCACGGGCAATTTGTTCAAGTTCGTGCAGCATGGCAGAGCGAAATTACAATGCGTACTTTAGATCGTATTACTTCCACAAATTGTTGTGTAGTTGCTCGTAAATGGATAAATCTATGTATTGGTAACCAAGAAATTGAGGAAAATACGAGTTTTAAATAACTTTGTCAAGAAAATTACCATAATATTATGATGTTATTAGTTAAGGTTAAGAAAATGTTCCCTCCGTATAGAGTCGCTTGAATTCGTTTGCGGCCGAAAAATTAAACCAATTTCTGCCTCTACCTATGCTTCATTAACTCAACGGTAAGTTCAAATAGGTAGACGACCTAAGAAATAATTACAAAGTAATTATAAAAACTGAACTTACTGTCCTCAAATATAAGGTAGGGGTAGAAGACAGAATCTTGCTGTCTTCATTCGTAAACAAAGAACCTATAGGTTTTTTGTTCTTCCACCGTATAATCATTTACAGTTAATTTAACTCTGAAAACAACATCTAAATCTAGGTATTCACCGACTATTCTCGCAAAGCGGCCAACGTCCTACTAATTCGCAAAAAAAATGCAACTAAAAAGTAGCCGCCGCTATGCTGTCAGATTTGTAAAATGGTAGTGATGTGTTATATAAAAAGATTTCAGAACTGCATTGCATTTAGATTACTCATTAAAGAAATATGTTGTATTTCTGACTGGAAAAAGCTGCACGTGCGTGGTAAAAAGTTGTGTTTTAATAAGTCTTGTATGTTAAACATAATACTTACCTACCTTGTTCTTTCCGTTAGCTACACTAACACAATCCACAACACCATAATCATAAATATCATTAACCACAGCGACCAGACTTCAGAAGATTACCTGACCAACGTTTTATACTATTCCAAATAAGTTATAGGAAAATAAAACACAAGTCCCTATAAATATAGGAATTAATGTCTCAGTATATTTCCAAGATGCCTTTTCCTGTTGCTTGGAGGCTGATTAGGAGGATCTGCATTTCATATGAGATTAATGATGAGCTTAGGGAAAAATATGGGTCCTTAAGTTCTCGGGAAGGGTCTTATTTCAGTTTAGGACCGTCAGCTTAAAACGTATGTCCTCATTTCATCAATTTTGAATCAGTGAGCAAAGACGTTTATTGAACTGACGTTTCAATAAATATTGCTGTCGGATCAAGACGAAAGCAACATTTCTGAGTGGCTTTAGCTTTTTTTTTTTGGCGCCGACAAACTGTTCCGCAGTTTGGTGGGTGCATAAAATGTACAAAATATTTGGTCCTAATTAAATGATTTATTTATTTTTTACTCGCGGCTTCTGGCCGAGGTCGGAAATAACCCCATGAGAACGTACCATCGGGATGAACCTATATTATTATATCCTATGCCGGTCATGGTCGAACCGTTTTCCATATCACACCCAGCAAATTCATTCAACAGTTACTGTGTGAAACGGTAACAGACAAACAGCCAGGCGCAGACCAACTTTCGCATTTATTATAATTTATGACCGATGTAGATCACTGCGTTTGCGCACAAATAACGTGTGTCAGGGAGGCTCGAGTGCGCTAACGTCGGCTCGCGGGTCGCGGTCAACGGCCATGACATTGTACCCGTTTTGTGTTAACATCTTATTTGTATTCTTTAGCCACACGCATAATTATCGTCATTTAATGCAATGTAGTCACGTGGAGAAACTTTATAGCTGTTGTAAATAAACAGTCGTTGTATGAGCTTTTCAGTAAAGTGTTGTTATTTATTCAGCAGCAGTTTGAACCCAGACGGCGGCATACATTACAATTTAAGACGATTTTAACGCCACTTGGAGAGACCTCACCAGCCGTTAATAAAGACGACCTTTGGTTTCTTTTCCGCTGCTCTCGTACAGTCGTAATCATCTTAGTTTACCAAACAAAGGGTATAGGCACAGCATCCAAATAGCGTTGCGTAGTCTAAAAACTGTTATAATTAGTTCAAATAACTGCTGCACATTAGTAGTTTCTATAACCAAGATAATATTACAAAATCAGCTTAATTTTTATCGAGGTCGTGGGCTTTTGGAATGTATATTTATTTTTCTAACACTTGGAACTCATAGATTCAACTTTAAAATTCGGCCAGACATGTTTCCCCCATAATTAAAGTTGAATGAGGTCGATTCAACACTGAATACCAAAAGACAGAGCTGCAGTATTTTACTTGTGAATGGATTTGAATAAGTTAGAAATAATTTACAGATTTTGTTACTTTTTCATGATAACTAGCCTGTGCACCAAAGAACAGACAGTCAGACACAAGTAATATGCTTATTACAAGGCGCTATGTAAAAAACTACCTAAGCAGGTATTACAAGCACGTAGCTGAATGATGATCATGACAGTGTATTCACACACGCTTTTAAAGAGTTTCTGCATAGTTAATTAGGTACCATTTTTAAAGATTTTAAGAAAATACTAAATAGGCTTGCGTTTGGCCGCAACTCGTAGTAAAATTATGTTAATAAAGTTAATTTGACGTCAGTTCATTTAGCACACAGAATAAACAAAGATACAAAAAATAAATGACGAATTAAAAAAAAAAGAAAGTACATAAGTACCTATGTGCTGTGTGCCTCACGGCTGCGCCAAAAATGCATATGGCATCTTTCAATTTCCCATAACATTCTTTCTTTTTCGCCCATTATCTTGAAAGTCTAACTCGATCATAATATACAATATTCCATTCACTTGTACATATCTACCATGGAAAGGAGCAAACCGTTGCCCGCTAGTAGGAAACAGAGTGAACCAAATATGTATTAAAATTCCAAGTACCTACCTAGGCACGACTGCTTACCGCAAAGACAAAGTACTCGTGGTCAACGTTTACTAGTTAGCTTAATGCTTCCATTGAGGGCAACACTGAACGCTGCGAAGGTTCTATGCGACACGAAGAATGCTTATGTAACTGCGAAAGATATTCCGGTCTAAGACTGTTGTTTTAGTATCACGGGAGGATCTCAATGTTGTCAGGCCAGTGCTGTTGTCAAGCGACATATTTTATTTCTAAAAATATTGGAATTCTACCGCTGTTACTAAGTAAACAAGAAAGTTCGATAGGAATGAGCGCAATCGATTCTCAAGACTGCATCTCTCCAAAACTTGAACTCGTATGTCACGAAAAGAAACACCAATGTTTTGCTTTTAATTTGGCCGTATTTTTTTGCACCAGCTGTCTACAAATCTGCTCTTGCTAGGCGCAAACAAAATAATTCTTTAAGCAAGAATTTCCCTACAATAAGTTAAATAAAATCCATACTAGAACAGCGTATACGGGACACACCACACACAATAATCGTTCATCTCCGTCCTCCTACAGTCCACTTCTGCATTAAACAATGAGTGACAACACCAACCGAGCTGGACGTCGAGTGTTGCCATCTTTTGGCCGCAAATGCTTCAACGACGCGGAAGCAACCTTCCTGTCATTATGAATCGTTAACTTGAGGGGTGATTACCTATAATAAGTGTGGGCAAACGCCACAGCTTCCCAAGACCTGTTTATTTGCACAAACTTAGCGTAAGCGTCCAGGATTAGCTCCTGGCTAGCAATTGACGACGCTATATTTAGATGCTCAACCAATACTACCGTTCTTCGAACTCATTTTTCGAATGTCGGAATTTTGAATAAGCGGTAACAATTAATGACGTCTATTAATTAAAGTAACTAACTGTTCATTAAGAACTTTTTATGAGCTTGATAGGAATTAAAAAAAGCATTTAATTAATAATAGATTCACACAAGCAAATTGCTCCAGTTCAAAAACTTGTTTTACTGGTAATGTTAGATGGAACCAAAACACATGTAGGTATTCTAGAAAGCTCTAATAAATCGAGATCAGTTAGTAGTATCGCCGGTAAAGTCATTAGTCCGTAAATTCATTGGCATTACCTCGTAGCGCCTGCGCCGGCGCCGATCGGCTCCGTAAAAAAGGACGATACAAATAGCAATTTTATGTGTTTTTAACTGTACTTAGTTGATCAATAAAGTGTATTTAATTTATGATTGGGCTTTTCAATATGCGTGTATCAATAGGTAATAACATAGTTGTTTTCTGGGATATTATAACAATTTCCTAAGATAAGGAAAACTCGGAAACTGCTTATAAATTGAGAGGATAATGTATAATAATCATGGTATATATGATTATGATAGTGCTTATAGTATTCAGTATTTTATAATGAGAGGGATAAATAGTATTTCAAGAATGATGTCAAATAGACGTTTTTGATATTTCTCATTTGTCAGAAAAAAACAACATCGGAAAGGACCTAATTGGCCATCACCGGTATGACTGCTGCTGAATTAAAAGATAATGCTACTGTCAGAGTACTATGAGAAAAGTCCAATGATCTGGACTTTTTTAAATTACTCAATAATAATGATGAAACACAAAGACCAGCATAACAACACAACAGGGATAATAATATTTAGGAGCAAAAAAGCAAGCATAATTGCAAAGCTGAACAAATTCTCAGAGACAGTTGGTTAAACCCCGTCATAAATACAGCTTCGATTATGAGTTTTTGCGGTTTCAGAGCTTCTGGCTGTTCAATTTAGAGTCTAAATTCTTTCTTCTTGGTGCTTTGTTTTGACTTTATCGATTAATAAATTCAAGGAAAACGTTTTTCAGTTAATCGTGTAGTATCAGTAATTTCTTTGATAAATAGAAACCTGTATAAAAATTATGTTGAAAATTAATTAATGGGTTAGTATAGTCTTCAAAGGACGTCGGGCGTTTTGCCTTGACCCATACGAATTAAATTATACACTCAACATTTACAAAGTGTCACCTTTATCCATTGACGGTTTAACTTCGCTCATTGTAAGAATCAGTTTTTGGAGGAGGCCTTCAATGGGCTGGTGACGTATTTGGACCCGTAATGAATCAAGAGTTCACGACATAACAATAAACCAAGAATAAGGTTCACCATAACGATAGTCTTTTATTTAACTATCCTACCTATATGATTTGGACGATGACTATCTACATAGAATACGTCTTTTAGCTCAAAATCTTCCATCATGGGTTTCTCGGAACTATTTTGTTGATCCTAAATTAGAAGATTAGCTGCTATGTAGTCACGATTTTTTTTACTGCTGCGGTAATGAGCGTTACTTCCGAGATGTTTCCTTATTTAAGTTCTTAGTTTAAATAATAGCATTGGTATGAGTCATACGTCTAATAATGTGGTTTTCAGAATGCCTTGAATTTCACAAAAACATCTCGTTTGATTTATTTCTACTAATTGGTGTGGTTTTTTTTTATAGTCCCTTTATAATACGGTGCTAGTTAAAAAACTGCACGTACAAATGCATCCAAAATTTTACAATTTGGAGTTCGTAGTAAGAATGTCGGAACACTGTAAGATAATTAACCTTAAATGACGGAAACATACCGTTTATGCAGCAGTTGCTAAATGAGTCGTGCTTACAATTAAAACCGAGACGGAATTACCCTTAGCTTTAGTACCATGGAACTTCTTTATGTCTTTGAATAAGACCTCCCAAATTGGTAACAGATGGTATTCAACGATAACATTTTGGACTAAAGAAAGCTTCATTGTTTCGAAAGTTTTTCGCAGTATACAATCTCATTTCAGGTTTTAAAAAGTGAAACCCCGTGTTTTGCTTAGACATGGAAATACCTAAAAAACAAGAATAATAAATTAATATTTGAAAGTCTGACAACCGATAATTAACAAACAACAAAATCAACATCAATTAGCTCAGACAGCACTTAAAATATTTATTGAGCACACAAAAATAATCTATGTCAGGCAGGCGGCGCCGGCGCAAAACCGAAAACCGGAATACTTAGCGGTGATAGTTCATTCTTACTATGATTGACGTCTAATCACCATCGGATAGACTGGACAGGGGTAGGGTTGCCACACACCCGGTTTTTTCCGGAACGGAATTTCCAAAAATGAAACGAGACAATTCTAAAAAAATCTAAAATATTTTTTATTAAAATCAATACTATCACCGGTTTATATACATAAATGTAAGTAGTGTTTATGATTTATATTTTATACAGCCGGCAATTTTCTGCAACAAAATTCTTTTTCAGTTACTTTTGTAAAAAAAAACACATGAAATAAAATCATACAGCACAGAAAAGAAAAGAAAAGTCCGGATTTTGCTGCTAAAGTCCGAAATTTTCTTCAAAAGTCCGGAATTTTCTCCAATAAACTTATTTATAGATCTGGGAACCCTGGACAGGCGCGAGCTGAGCCGCTCCGAAAAGCGATTAAGTAACATTAACGGTTTGTGCTCGGTTAACGGTTAAACCGGAACACATAATTACATTTCTAGTCGAATGTCGTGCCGTTGTTTCAGGCAGGTTTAATTCATGCAGTTTAGTGCTTGCTGTTGGACATCACTCAGGGAGTACGGTATACTAATGAGTTAAAGCCTTCTGGCTGCATTTCATGGTCTGCAGGTGTGGCTTCGAGACTTTATTATTTTGACTTTCATTTGAAAGAATGAAAGATGTACCTTAGCATTTGTGGTGACTTTGTGTATACTTATATATCTTATACTTATACTTATATATATCTTATACTTATATATCTGCGGGGAGTCGAACAGTCCCATGGGATCGTACAACCGGATTTAAAAGTATACCTATATTATGGTTTAGATTATACAGGGTGTAAACAGGCTCTTCACGAAGCCGTCAACCAAGCATTATGTACGTCAAACTAAGTAACTTTACGCTAAAATTAGTGCTGGGAAACGACTTTTTTTTTGGGCTGAAAAATCACGTTTTATAGCAAGACTCAATGTAACGCACTCAAAACATTGTGCTGATGGATGGATTGAATAGTAAGGGGGTCCTGGAGGTGATTAAAGTAACAATCTTACATCAAAAACATGTATTTAAAAAAAAAAAAAACTTGTGAAAAAGTTGGTACTTTGACCCCCAATATCTCCGTAACTAGAAGGTTCCCAGGTATGAACAAAAAAATGATCGCAATGACGGGGAGAACAAGTGCCTTTTGGCTTCGTTAAGAGTCTGTTTACACCCTTTATGTTAATCCGGGTTATAAATTGTATGTGTTATTTGTTTCTATCTGTCTACGTTATTTCATCCAAAATTCGTTCCATAGTTTTTTCGTAAAAGGGTAACAAACTTCCATCCATCCATCCAGATAAAATTATAAAAGCTGTATGTTTGGGTGTACGGGGTAATCTTTGGAACTGCTGATCCGATTCTTGACTTGGCCTATAAAGAAAGTGCCCCTAAATTCGATGTAACGGGTTCTTATTCTTAGCACCTTTCGTTGGTTCTTATTAAGTAAATATCATGCCAACTTGAATACTGTGATGTTGATTATTGTGATACTCAAATATGTAGTCGAAACTGTCTCTCCTAAATACGGATTGCTCAGCTATCTAGCTAGGAGAGCAGCGATTCACTCAACATGTAATTATTAATTCTTACTTTGTAAATCTCTATGTAATTCAAACTTTTATATACCTTAATAAATTTATTATATTATATTACCCATTACCAGGAGGATTTCAAGAATGCTATTGCTAATTGTAGTAAACTGTCTACATACTACAGACATGTGAGGAAAGATAAAACTAGATAGTTATCATAATTAATAATCGATAGTTCCCAGATTCGTCTGCCTCGTTGGCCTAGTGTGGTCGCAAGTGCGAATGCTGTGCATGAGGTCCTGGGTTCGATTCCCGGGTCGGGCAGTGCAAATAAATAACTACTTACTAAGAAGAAGACTAAAGTGGACATGGAAATGGTCATGATAAGAGGGAAGGATAAATGGAACAAAATAATCACCCAGTGGTATCCAAGAAACGTTAACAGAAAGAG
Organism: Lycophotia porphyrea; assembly: GCA_950005105.1. NCBI lineage: Eukaryota > Metazoa > Arthropoda > Insecta > Lepidoptera > Noctuidae > Lycophotia > Lycophotia porphyrea. The sequence goes on along the minus strand of OX465396.1, from coordinate 12,627,404 downwards.
ATGTAGTCCATGATGGCCCACCTTGGCCATCTTGGCATCATGGCCCATCTTGCATCGCATATCCTGTCAACTGTGCAGTTGATGACAAATGGGGCAATAGTATAATATTCAATATTCACCCAGTGGGCCCAAGAAACGGAAAAGAAATGCAGGAAGACCACAATGACCCACCTTTAATGACTATTGACTGGGTTCGACATCAGTGAACGGAGTTCAGGTAGCTGAATGTTGTGCAAAATATGTTTGAACTTTTAGCCATAGATAAGCTGCCTGCCAGGGCTGCGGGACTATTCGAAAGAAATACCGCGGCCCTGGAACACGAAGGGCAAGGAAGGAACATGGATGGGTTTTAGTCAGTACAAGTCTGACACTCCCTTCCGCTCTGCCCGGAGCGGGAGAAGTCATTTGATGATTTCCCATCCGTAAAAAAAAAGTCATAGATACGCTAAAAACAAGAACCACAAAAGATGGGACGATGAAATTAGACAGGTCGTCGGAACATCACGGGGTAAGGTGACCTTTACCGCCTGGCAGACGGTTTTTCTTGTTCTAACCTGGTGTCTGAGTTTTTATGCCACCTTAAGGCCTCTGACTTTGGCGTTACATGCCGTCGAGAAGTATTTCTCTGGCATGTTTTCGTTCACTGAGGCAAGTGACAAGTGACTGAGTGAGTGAAGGGCAGACGGTCATACATAACATAAACAAACGGCAACAGGAGACTGATGAGTACACTAATCATCATCATCATCTGCCTAGCCTTTTCCCAACTATGTTGGGGTCGGCTTCCAGTCTAACCGGATGCAGCTGAATACCAGTATTTTACATGGAGCGACTGCCTATATTAGCTCCACAACCCAGTTAGTACTGGGTAATACGATACCCCTTGGTAAGACTGGATGTCTTTTTTTGATGACTACACTAATGTTTGTTCGAAATACCTTCCAATAATATAAAATACAGTACACTCACCTCCGTGCGTCAGATTTGCACAAGTTTCCAGAAAATCACAGAGACGGATAGATTCTAGGTTTTTAAAAGAATGAAAAACTGTTCTCCACAAAAAGGAACTATAAATTCCACATATCATCGGTTATGTCTAACAGATTGTTTAGGTAACCTTCTGAGAATATGAGTAGCACCTACTTTTTCCATTTCGGAACTGAAATTAATCAAAGAAATAAGAACCAAATACTCCTTGTATTTAATCCTTTATCCTCTCTCGCGTATATGACCGGATATTGACTGATTTGAATTTTAATGTTAAAATTTTATTATCATTATTTATTTTGATATTAAGTTGAATTTTCATTCTTATTTTATTGTGTCTTTCTATTATTATTTGATTTAATGCTAATATTCATTTTTTATTTAATTTAGATTTAATATAATTTTTATTTATATTTTGGTATTGATTTTGAATTTGATTTTAGTGTTAAATTTCTAACTTATGTATTGTTAATTTAAACCGGCAGAGCGGATGTACCTAATACAAGCATTTTTTTGCTTAAATGTACTTCCCATCATTTGATTGTTATTTACATAAGTCTTAGAAATAAACTTTTTTTTATATTATGAACATGGACAAGGCGAAAGAAATATGTGAGGATCGTAGGAGATGGCGTTCTATAGCTTCTGCCTACTCCCATTGGAAAAAGGCGTGAGTACATGAATTTAAGTACCTATCCTGTCTTTATGAGTTTAAACAATAGCACATAACACCCAACGAGAACTAACAGTCAAGTGGTCAATGATTATAACCGTAGTCCTGACTTCGTATAACTACGTTTACTATCAAATAAATTTAACATTTATAACTACTTACTGTAGTCTTAAATTCCTGAATCAAGAGCATGAGAAGTGTTGTTGTATGAGATGCTATGATAATACTGGAACGTCTTCGTCTGAAAAAATGCTGATGATAATATTTACATATTTAAGTGTCGGATTTCATTATAAACTGGCTATTGGATACGGACTGTTATATAATAAAGTTTTTCAAACATCGGATTCATTTCCCTGAAGAATTCTCAATAGAAACATATGCAGCGTGAAGGTAAGTTGTTTTTAAGATCTTTTAATTATAGAATATAAATCCATTTTTTTACTCTAATATTTTAAATGCACAAGTGATTCTGTCCATCTGTCCCTTTGCACGCCTTTTCGGTGGAACCACTCAGATAATAAAATCGGTAGATCAGCAGCTTGGCCATGAACTGGGTTAGGGCAAAGGATACTTTTTATCCCTGTAGACCGTAGTATGGTAGTGGGATAATTTACGGACCTCTACGCGAGTCGCAGGCCAAATGTAGTAGTATCATAAATCAAAAGAAGAACGACCTATTACTTATACAAAGGTAGTTTATGAAACAAGTGACACCCGGCTTCAAATTGAATTATGTACCTATACATATATTTAATCTCCTTTTAATTTCCCTCATTTTGATACCCTACTCTATAAAAAAAATCTTTAAGATTTACAATTTTGCGCGAGAAATCCGCCATTTTGTATTTTTTTAAACGCCTATCTGAGGACACTTGTGTTTTTGAAACAATTCGAATGATACCTTAATCGTCGAAATCCATCCAGTCATTTGGAACATACGAGGTAATAAAGAAATTTACAAACAAATAAACATATTAAATACGCACGAAAAACATAACCCTTCCATGGCAGTCGGTATAAGCCCACGTAGGTAGACAAACTCCGAGTGATGACGCAAATTATTTGCGTGCCATTTCTAGATATTTGGCTCGTGATTTTCTTCAGTATTTTCAGTTAACTGGGAGCTTTTACTTGTGTTTTCATAGATTACAGTGAAAAGTGATTAAAAAGGAGGTCCGATGCAGTCTTTAGTAAGTTATTTGTGACCGTTTAAACTTTGCAAAGTATCATCTATACAATTACTTAATAAAATTGAAGTGTCTGTTACTTCAAAATCACAGCTTTTTACTAAATGCATATGAAAATACGGTAATTCTAACAATTTTTTTTTGTCTGTCTGTTTGTTCCGGCTAATCTCCGAAACATAATAAGTGGTTCCGTGCAAAAAATAAAACCCTTGAAATTGTTAACAAAATCCTATACAATTAAGGGAATAATATTTTTATGATAATATCACATGAACAGAGGTCGCTTGGCCGCGGCCGACAGCTAGTATATAATATATTCAAGTGTAAAATTTCGCAAAATACTTGAGTGTTTTTCCGTTGTTACAAACTGTTTACCTTCACGTAGGTATATAATGTCCTATATTTCCCGCTATCCACTTATTAGACACTAATATTGTCTTTAAAAGGCAAGCACGAGTGTAAAGACGACAATATTATGTTAATTCAATTTGTAATTTCAATTTTGACGATAGTTTCTATCTATCAAATCGCAAAGAAATAAGTATTATGTTTCATACAAGATGTAAGCACGTGTATAATTTCGTATATTTTCTTGTTTTCCTTCAATAATCTTATTAACTTCCTTATGTTCTAGGAGTAATAGGTACCCTTCAATCTTCCCACGTACTACTCACCCACCTAATTATTACTAAGGTAAAAAAAAACATTTTTATGTTAAATGTCGGAAATTCGCAATAAAGGTACAGTTCTGAAGACGACGGCAAACGGCGCGGACGGCATTGCTCGTGCCTGCCGCAGAGTGTCTCACAACCGCATTCTTCTCTCTTTATCTTCAGGTGTCGAGAGTTTTTATGCCACCCATGGGTCTCTGACTTGGCTTTACATACCATCGAGAAATATCTCTCAATTTTTTACTTCACCGAAACAAGTGATATTTATACAATACGCACATAAATCTGAAAAATCAGTCGAAGACGACTGATTTTTCAGATTTATGTGCGTTTGAATCCAAGAGGATTCAAACTAAAAACTGAAAACGGTTGTAGGTCTCGACCTACAATCGCATTGACAGACTGCAATTTGAATGTTGAACTGTACTGTGATGGTGACTGTGCCACCTCCTGTCCACCCGCTGTCAGTGACTATCGCGAACAGAGCGAATAGTGTTTCGATTTGATTAAATAAGTTTTGCGTAACTTTATATGAGAATAGAGCCGTTGCCAACGTAGAAGAAACGTCGTCTTCAAAATCAGAACTACAGCGGCACTGACATTTGCGTTTATTGTCAACCACAAGAGAGCATCGCCCCTGCCGTCTGCGGCTTGCTGTCGTGTTGGAATTATACCTTAATAGATGTCTGACGTAATCGGTACAAGCGCGAATCGCGTTTCGGGTCGTTGCATTTCATCCGTTGTTGATGAGCTATTCATGAACGTCAGAGGCACACGTCACTGAAACTACCAGCTAACACAAACTGGTAGATTTACTAAAATTCAGAAATGGTAAAGCAGCTTCCGATAAAGGCAAAGAAATTACTGCTTTATAAACACAGTGAATGTTGCTAACATTTGACATGGTTCCCTTTGCAAATCTCAAGCCGTTGCCAAATGTGTTAAAAAAACATCCACGTCTGCGAAAAAACCAACAATGATAAGACAAACAAGTAATTATCATCAGACGTTAATGGATTTTGCAAAGGTAATTTTGTGATTGAAAACGTTGTTGTCAAATTCGACGCCTATTCTTTCTGATTTGCAAATTTTTTCAAGCGAACGCGTGAAAATTTAAAAAAAACCTTTTGATGTAACAAATTCACAACTGACTTCAACATGTTGGATCTGTATAATATATGTTAATTTTCTTTACTTACAAAAAAAACGTATACAGAAGATGTCACTTGACTGCGGAAGGTAAAAGTTAAGAGGATGTAGAAGTAAAGTTGTGGTCAATCAAAGTGAAATGAAAAGTTAAAGAAAAGAGGCAGACTTGAGACTATAGACAACACAAACTATGGATAGATTGCGGTAAAGATGTTATTATGGATATATAAAAACGGCAAAAAATCACGTTTTTTGTACGGGGTACCCACTTAAATATTTATTTTATTCTGTTTTTAGTATTTTTTTTGTTATAGCGGCAATAGACATACATCATCATCTGCCTAGCCTTTTCCCACTATGTTGGGGTCGGCTTCCAGTCTAACCGGATGCAGCTAAATACCAGTATTTTACATGGAGCGACTGCCTATCTGACCTCCACAACCCAGTTACTACTGGGAAATACGATACCCCTTGGTAAGACTGGTTGTCAGACTTTTTGGGCCACTGACTACTTTAACGACTGTCAAAGATCTTCAAATGACAGCCGGGACCAACGGCTTAACGTGCTTTCCGAGGCACGGAGGAAACTCGGTATGTAATGAGTGGTCACCCATCCACAGACCAACCTAGGCAAGCACGGCTTAACCTAAAGATCGACCCGAGCGGCTGTTATTGTTTAGCCACGTCTCCACACGGCAATAGACATACATCATCTTTGAAAATTTCAACAGTCTAGCTATCACGGTTCATAAGTTACAGCTTGGTGACAGACGGACAGACAGACAGTCGGACGGACAGTGGAGTCTTAGTAATAGGGTCCCGTTTTACACTTTGGGTACGGAACCCTAAAAACCGTAGCGTTAACCTCTCCGACGCACCGTAGACCAACGAGGAGTATGTATTTATTAAAAGTTAATTGGCTACACTCACATCAAAAGCTTGAATCTGATTGTCTCCTTAACATTCTGCATCTCCGAAGTAAGGTCATCTTTTCAATTTATGTTTTTATGAGCATTACTAATATTATTTAATTTCTTGTATTGTTTGGAGGCTAATGACGTTTCCTTTAAATACTTATGTTTAGAGCTAAACGTATGTATTTATTTTTTGTCGTCTCCAATACAACATTGGACGATTCTTTTGCGAATAAAATATTAGTGTTAATTACCCTTCTAAAATTTGTTGTTTACAGATAATTGTATTGTATACAGATATTTGTCATTTGCTTTGATTAAGGGACGTTATCTGGGGCATAGAGTTATAATCATAATCATGCATGTAGTACCTAATAATAAAAATTTGTGTTGCTATTCCATGCATCGTGGAATACGATCGGTACCTGTGATATAACTGCCTAAAGTGTAGGCTCGCTACGTCATCAATTTCGCGGATTCCCTCCCTATGGTCCTCAGGTCCCAGTTATTTCCTATTTCCCCAATATATTGCAGTAGTTTCTGCCCGCGGCCTCGCCCGCGTGCGGCTATGACACTCGGTAATAATGCAGTGTTCTATCAGTGAAAGAATTTTGAAATCGGATCAGTAGTTTCGGAAATTACCTCCTCAATCCAAACTTTAGCTCGTTATAATATTATTAAAGAAGTTTAGATTTTCCTAATGATTCAGCTGTATTATTCTATCGAACACTCGAAGTCATTGAAGCGGATATTGTTGTCAGAGTCTCAAAAACTGTTCAATAATCACCTGACGATGGATGCACCCAGCTGCCACAGACCGTGAATGATGTTTTTTTACCTAACGTAACGAACCAATGACTGCATGATTCTAAAATTAGTAACAAATTAAACCTTCGATGGAACTTTATGAATGACAGATCAATAACAACTTGTGTTTGGTGTATTTTTAGCTGTACTAATTGATTGATTGCAACTACAAGTGGCTGCAATTAAAATGGTTCAGGAGTTTCAGGAAAAGTTCGTCCAGACTATTTTTGCTCTAGTACTTATCTAATCTGTGGTTCTACTGTCAGACATTTATCTGTATGACAGGCTCTTTCTATAGTGTCGTATTTTCTACACCTGACCTTATTGGTGAGGTTCTTTAGATAGGTCAGGGGCGTGGTATTCGCAACTGGCGTGCCTTTATCACCAGGTTCATGAATGCGGAATGGGTATGTATGGAACGTAGCAGTTGGCGTTCTGTGGTTTCTGCCTACCCCATGTACGTGGGTACGTGTGCGTGGGGCCGAGAGGCGTGAATTTATGTACTTATATATGTAAGCTATCCCTATGGACTATATACGTCATTCAAGTTGAATAAAAGTTACATAGCATCGCATGACACGTAATCCGAGTTGAAAATAAAATTTACAGTTTTTCAGCATGTTGAACAGCCTATTTTTAGCTCTTTCACATAATTATGCACATGGCTTGGCTTCGAGCGATTATTTCGTGTGACGTTGATTTGCCATTGGCGTAAGTTGTAATGTCAACGTATGAATAAATGAGTCAGCGTAGACGCAGATGACGTGGATTGCATGCAAATTGCAGACAAATGTTTTATTAGGTATTTTGAAAACCATACGATCATCGCTTTACATGGCGGTAATAAGATTGATACTGACTACCTATACATTGTAAAAATATATTCAATACGTGATCACGCTTGAAGGAAATAGGAAAGAAAAAATGCAACGGTTCAAACAGATGGTAATATTATACATAATTGCGACAGTTTGTCATTGACACTTAAACGGCTAAACAGATTTCGATAACACTTGGAAGAATCATGACCTGGGATTAGACGTAGGATACATTTTATACCCGTGTTACGCAGATGAAGCCGTGGGCAGAAGCTAATCACTATCACTACTTAGTATAAAACAAAGTCGCTTCCCGCTGTCTGTCCATATGTATGCTTAGATCTTTAAAACTACGTAACGGATTTTGATGCGGGTTTTTTTTAATAGATAGAGTGTTCCAAGAGGAAGGTTTATATCTATATTGCACCCGTGCGAAGCCGGGGTGGGTCACTAGTCTTATTAAAATACCGAAATGTAAATGAATGTAACACCACATTCTTTTCTTGTATGCGTCGAGCTATAAACTCCCCATAAAGTCACGAATGGCTATAATGACAAGATTTATAATAGTAATACATAACACTGTATTATTATTTCCTTTATTTATTTATATACATATGTTTTACATTTTCAAATATTTAAATATAAAACGACATAAAAAAACATTTAAAAATATAAAAAATAGTAGCCCACCGGTATCGGGAATAGGGTCCAAGCTACCGGCGGTCAGGGCTCCAGAGAGAGGAACCTCCTAACAATACGAGCCGTGTCCAGGAGTACCGCTTTCTGAATCAAGCCCTTGATCCAGCTGCCTAACGAGAGCCTCCTCAGGTGTTGGTCGAGGCTCTTGGCAATTAAGCCATGGGCTGATACGACTACCGGCACAATGATCGCTGAGTCCACATCCCACATGTCGACAACCTCGCGAGCTAAGTCAAGATACTTGATTTGTTTATCTTTCTCGGCTTTCACGAGGTTCTCGTCATGCGGGACCGTAATGTCAACAATCATTGCGCGCCGCTCTGATCGATCCACCACCACTATATCAGGCTTATTGGCTACAATAGTCCTGTCAGTGATGATGGATCGATCCCAGTACAGTGTGATATTGCCATTATCGAGAACTGGATCGGGCACATACCTATAGTACGGCACTTCCGATTCCACAAGGCTGTATTTTAGAGCAAGTTGCTGATGGATAATCCTGGCTACAAGGTTGTGTCTATGCAAGTACTCTCCGTTAGCCAGACGAGAACACCCGGAGATAATGTGACGGATTGATTCGCCTGGACGGTGGCATGCCCGACATATGTCAACCGTGCCGTCCTTCACAATAAATCTCCGGTAGTTATTCGTCATCATAACTTCATCCATAATTGCACAGACAAAACCTTCGGTTTCTCCAAAGAGGTCCCCGGAACGTAGCCAGGCTACGGACGCTGATAGGTCTACATCGGGCCCATGCAGTGCCCGGAAAAAGCGTCCGTGAAGCTCCTTACTCTGCCATACTCCCCTGCGGTCGTTAGTGTCAAGTACTACAGGTTTGCGCCAGTTCTCTTTAGCCAAGGAGAGCGGGGTGAGGCCCTTGTCCACCGCGACCACATCTCGATGCATCCCCACGTCGGCTTCTAGGAAATATTCCCTGAGACTGCATATCTCGCGATTGTGAAGAGTCTTAGCATTTAAAAAGCCTCGACCCCCACACTTCCGCGGGATATACAGTCTCATAACCGAAGAACGTGGGTGATGCATTCGAAATGCCGTCAACAATTTGCGGACCTTCACATCCAAGGCGTCTAGTTCTGTTTGAGTCCATTTGAGTATGCCAAAAGAGTACATCAAAACCGGCATGACCCAACCGTTGAAGGCACGCACCTTATTTCCGCCTGACAAAAGACTATTAAATACTTTTTTCAGGCGGCCAAAGAAGCGCTCCTTCAACGATTGCTTCATGTCAGCAACATTGATGCCCAGCGCTTCTGACATACCCAAATACTTATAGGTTTCGGTTGCTGAGAGGGATCTAAGATTTATGGAATCCGTGAGCTTGGTTCCCACAGATTCCACAATCTCCCCTCGCTTTACATGCATGACCGCACATTTGTCCACACCAAATTCCATCCTGATGGCACTACTGAAAGTTTCAGTTACCTTCAGTAGCTCCATCAGTTGCAAATCGTTGGGGGCAAAGAGTTTCAGGTCATCCATGTAAAGGAGGTGAGATATAACTTGACCACCTCTCTTCAACCGATAGCCTAGCCCTGAATCCTCCAGCAGTGTGCTTAGAGGATTCAAGGCCAAGCAGAACCAAAGCGGACTCAAACTATCGCCCTGAAATATTCCTCGCTCTATATTTATCGGTTCGCTATTCCTCTGGATTTGCCGACATCCTGGATAGCGAAGAACTGTCCTCCATTGCCCCATACATGATATCAGGAAGGTGCGCAGAGTTGCATCAACTTTATACAACTCTAGCACCCTCATGAGCCATGTATGTGGCACCGAGTCATAGGCCTTCTTATAGTCTATCCAACATGTCGACAGATCCTTTCGTGAACGGCGAACCTGTTGACTAATGGCCATATCAATGAGGAGTAGCTCCTTAGTACCGCGGGACCCGTTCCTACATCCATTTTGAGAAGCAGACATAACAGAATTTTCGTCAATATGTTTAGAGATTTTAGCTCTCAAAATGGAGGTAAGAACTTTATAGACCGTCGGGAGACACGTAATAGGTCTATAATTTTTGGGTTCCGCAGTACTACCTGATTTATGGAGCAGGTGGGTTATTCCAGTCGTCAGGAACTCGGGAAGCGACCCTGACTCTAAGGCTGACTGAAATAGGGCTGCCAAGCGAGCGTGCGACCTCTGGATCCATTTAATCCAGAAGTTATACAGCCCGTCCGGTCCTGGAGATTTCCAATTGGGTAACGGACGGACTGCACGAGCTACATCTTGGGGGCTGATTGTGATCGCCCCCATTTCTGGTATTGAATCGCACGCTCGCTCGACCTCCCGAGTCCATTCACCCTCGGTATGACTGACAGGCACCGACCAGATGCTGCGCCAGAAAGAGCACATGGCGTCATCATCCGGTAGACACGTGTCAGACACACCTTGGTCCGGTCGCTCCCATGCTCTATAAACCCACCTTTCATCGCTTTGGAATGTGCGATTCTGAGTGTATCGTTCCACCCGCCGTTTATACCTACGAATACGGTTTGCCCATGCATACACTTTCTGCCTCAGGAAGTCGATGCGCTCTGTGATACGGGACATATAGTCTTGAGGACTGATTTCAGTCCCCGCAAATGCCCGCTTCACAAAGCGCATAACTCGAGGGCGAGTGTTGCCCCCCCTGAAGCAGATTAGTTTGCCGATGAGCGTTCTGGCCCCACCAATACGTCGTTCAATCCTGTACTGCCAAGCTGGTACGGCTGGTTTCGGTCGTTTAGCTCTGTCATCTGGAAATTTGACTTGAGCTAAACGACATGCCGCAACAGCCGCACAATACAGGATTGAATGAGCATCAGTGAGGTTTTCGCAGTTATCAAAATAGTTTGACAACTGCGAATCCAGAACGGCCACCAGCATCCTATTTTTATTATGCATGGGCAAACGAGGTAAGCGTGGTCTAAGTTCGGGTGTCATGAACCTATATTCTCGAATCGCACCCTCCAAAGCACTCCTCATATCCTCACTGCACTGGGTACTTACATTAGTAACCATGTCATTACTCACGTCGTTATCGCGATTTCGTGTTGTGGTGGTAGATGGTAGTGGGACCATACCCTGCGACGGCGTGGCAATGACATGGCTACTCTGCATTTCAATCCGCAAGCGATCAAGCACGGTGTCATCCAACATACGATTACGCTGGATGACTCGCACCTGATCCGATAGTCGTTGTGCCGACACGTTGACAGCTGGCTCAAGCACCTGAAACAGAGAGAGCATCCGAACACGGTACGCGGTCAGATTGTTTCCCCCCTCTGTAGCCCCATAGTATGCGCGCATGACGTTTTCATTAATGGATTGCGTCCATCGCATGCGCTGCACACTTCCGCCGGGAGCTGGGACCCTATCAGAGGCCGGTGGGCCTCGAGGTCCTAAGCCGTCCGGTGGCCGGCGTCCTCCCCGTCGACGAGCAGGTGGTGGCGTCGTTGGCGGAGAGAAATACTCGTCGCTGGAGCTCGACGCAACTGCCACGGCCGGTGTCACAGCACTCACGATGGGGCTGGATTCCGGCGGCGGCGAGGCGGAGCTGAGCGGCGGGTCCGGAGGTGGTATGCGTGCACGTCGAGCAGCTGATCTCGTCAACATTTTCATCATTTCATTTTCATCTTTCTGTTAGTTATTAATTTTATCATTTTCATTTTGACATATGTCGTATGTCACTTGGTATCCACAAATTTCTTGTAAAAAGTATATTGTAATAACATGGGTTTATCTTGCTGTTTTTGAAGAAATGGAAATCTAATATGTTCAAAAAAAGGGAGAGGATGTGCCAGACTGTTAAAATTTAAGTTTAAATATAAAAATTGCAAAAAAAAATTGAGATAAAAATTTAAAGATGCTGTTGACATTAGTGTTGCCAGATTATTATTATTATAATAACAGATAACTAGGCAAAGAATCATAGTACATAATTTGGCTAAGAAAATTGATTTTTGAGTTTTGCGTGGGAAAACAAGAATTTTAAAGTTCGATAAACAAAACAACTTTTAATGTTTATCTTGTTTTCGTTCTGTTCCTTTTTTATGGTGGACTGCCATGTTGATCTCGCGGTCGCAAGCCCTACTGCTAAAAATGGACTCTTTTTTTTGGATCGGATGATTAATCGTCATATGTCTTCTCCGGAACCGAGCAGAAAGCGCAAGCGGAAGCGAGTGTCAGACTTGTACTGACTAAAACTCATCCATGTTCCTTCCTTGCCCTTTACGTTCCAGGGCCGCAGTATCTCTTTCGAATTGTCCCCCAGCCCTTCGAACAGTTCCGCAGCCCAAACATGGAGTCTTATATTCGCTTTCCAAGTCGGTCTATGTGTTGTTAGTCGGCCCCATCAGGAATTTCTAAGTCGCAGCCCGGAGTCTGGATTTATGCTCGGTTGATGTCGACAGGCTCGCCCTTTCTTTCATGGGACTATACAAATCTTGCGAAAAGTGTCCGTTGGGTAATGTTGAAAAATAGGAATTCCTGATGGATGGACGCTCTTTTCCAACATTTTTGAAGGACACAAAACATGAGATAATATTTATACCTCTGTAAAATTTACTTCGCATAGCACAACAGTGGAAAACAGATTTGTTTATTGATAATTCTAGAAAAGTAACAGACCCCAGAAATAAAGGATTCATATTTTTTTTATTTGAACTATGAACCCATTCACTGCCCAGTAATCCGCGAAAACTTCGTGAATTTCGTTCGCGTGCCCACAACCCGTATCAGAGTCGTCGTTTTAACTATAGATGTTATTTATTGTTCGACTTATATGCTGGGTTCTGGGCACTGAATGGGTCTTTGGTTCTTATTCAGAAAACGTATTGCGCCAACCCCAAGTAACATATTTAGGACGAGGGCAGGAAAATGACGATGAATTTGTTCCTTATTTCTTAGCAATACGATACAAAGTCGCTTATCTGTTAGCAAAACGTAGCATTTTAACATTCCTGAACACAGGATAAATAAATAGTTGATTTATAAGCTATATATACACGCTGATTTTAATGAACTATGGCTATCGACAACTGAAATCAGTATGAACGGATTTAGTTGCGGTCAAGATCACTAACACTATGTATAATCACAATACATAGTAAGTATGTAGGAACGTAAATTTTAATTACATTTCTAGCACATAATAATGCATAAGATATATGTATGAACTCGCATTATTCGAAAATAACACAGACCTCTATTGTATCAAATGATGTCAGCCTGTGTCTTAAGGTCGTCGAATTTTTGTTTCTAGAATATGCCAGTTTTCTAATGAGGTTTTTGCTTTTCAATTATGTAAATAAATGATGTAATAACATAATTGCACTTTTTCGCGCATCTTGGACTGGCAATGTTACGAGTATATTCGAATTAAATAGATAATTAGCTATAATACCACACCAAATCTAGAGCTCTATATATTGCACAAATTCTATTGCTTTTACAAGCCCTTTGTTGCACAACAACTCTCACCCCCACCGCTGAACAGTTACCAGGCGCCCGGATCAATTAATAAATGATAGTATGGCATACTAACTAGAGGGACCTTATTTCGTTGCTCTATAAATTGCAATAGTATTCCCGTTGGTAGCTCTTAGACTAAATAAGTCATCACTGATTCTGCTTGTCTACCACGGTTCACTTACATCTTTCAATTAGAACGAAGCAACCAAATTGAATCGTAACCTTCGGCCATGTAAGATGGCATAAAGGTGCTCAAGTAATAAGATCTTTCAAAATATATTTTTCCTGTTTACTGTACATTATAATAAGAATTACATTAGTTACTGTTTTCCTGTAATAACAACACAATAGGTCGTCTTAATAATGAGCTGAAATCTTTTCAATACTCAAAACGTCCCAAGCCTTTTAAAAACTAATAAATTGCTGACACAATAATTGAAAACGTTGGCAAGTTAAAGTGAATTGAGTTATTTTCCGAAATTTAAGAGATAAACATGAGAATACTTCTTTAAATATATTGTTGTAGTTTATTAATAGGATCTTATTTTTAACTTATAAGGAGACGGCAAGGGTCAAAAAGGGTCCTCAAATCAAACGGAGGTTCCGCGTGTAGTAGTACTCAGTGAGTTTATTCAGCTACTCAAACCCTATTGGTCAATAATGTATAAAAGTTCAAAAGAAATGGTGTATAACGATTTATTAGATTGTAATACAAAAAAAAATCTTTTTTCAAACTTCAGGATTTTTTTTTCGGCAATGGCTAAGTAGTGCGCTCTAGGGTTTGAGCATATGAATACACTCACTGAGTGCTAACTACACGCGGAACCTCCGTTTGATTTGAGGACCGTCTCCTTGTTGGTGTATTTCGAAAGACCATAATGAAATGCACGTAAGCAAAAATTACGTCGTATTCCCAGCTTTTTTTTGCCAACAAACGTATTTTTTTTAAAACGTGTCAATATTACTCTGTCTCTGTTATACTTCTGTCGTGACCTTTGCAATTACGTTCAAACTTACCTAAAATAATCCAACTATTCAACACCGTAAGGGTCTTTGATTGGATCATGTTTAGAGCCATTAATTAGTACCGTCCAAGTTGGTAAATATCGAGAAGGTGCTAAAAGAAAAGCAAAGAACAATACAGAGCCACTAACAAATCAACAAGTCATGTGCTAGTTATACTGAAGCACCGGAGATTCTCTAGAAATACAATTCATCTACAATGATCAAAAGGTTTGGTCCTTCGAGCCGGATATTAAAATAAATTGCATGTTGCAAAAAGTTGGACATCGCAGTTGCACGTATTTTTTCTGGGCAATTACAAAACTACCCACATCCTACAAAGGCTGCTTTATTACGATATCTTTTCAGTTCACAGCCAATCTTCTTCAATTTGTCGTTAATAAGGTACATCAAAAAATGTAAATAAGAAAATTGCACAATGACCACATACCTGTATCATACAAAAATAACGCCATTTTGTATTATTCTGATTACGTCCATATTAGAACCAAGACCAAGATTTTGTCAAAGCAAGCAAACGTGCAAATTTTCATTCTGTTTGTGTTAAACAATGTGGCCTTCATGGTGTGGAAAATTCGTTTCATTGGAAATATATACTCGTTTCAAATGTCTATACTGTTTTTTTGTTGGATTCATTTTAATTGTAATTACCACAGAAAACACTTTTCTTCTATCTTTTTATTACCTATAACTTGGTATAGGTAATTAGGTAGATACATATTAAGTGTAATTTCAACGAGAAATAAGAGATAAAAAGATGGAAAAACCACTTATAAGAAGACCGGCAAATTAGAAAATATTATAATAGCTTATTTTATGTGAAAATATAAGAATACTATACTTTTATGAGGTTCATTAATGCGTTGAAATGCTCCAATGCAAGTCAATAATATATGTCGTTATATGCCCCTAATGTATTTAATGGCAGTAGAAGTGTAGATGCATTTTTTAAAACCACTTATTCTAAATAATTTTATCGATATCGGTGGTACTAGCCATAAATCGAATCAATATTATCACACAGGTTTTAAAGGTATAATGTTTTTAAGATATGCAAATAGGCTCATGAAAGCAAGGCTTAAGAAGTACCTAAAATTTATTATAATTTGTAATTTCTGGTTTGCCCCCTACTAACTTGATTGATGATGATGTGGTCTTTGTTCCATCAACATCATCTGCCTAACCTCTTCCCAACTATGTTGGGGTCGGATACGATAACCCTTGATGAAACTGATTGTCAGACTTTCGGGCCACTGACTACCTGTAACGACTGTCAAAGACATCTGGGACCAACGGCTAATAAATTGTTTTTGTTCCGTCAACAAAAACAATAATTATTATTGGCTTATATACCGTTTAGACATAGTTAAAATATTGAATAAGTACCTACTGGGAAGTCTTTGATACTCTGTCTCCTTTTATTTAATATTTTAACAGCGAAAATCTCAAAAAAAAACGATGAATGGCCAATAGTCTTGGATCAATGTAAACGGGCCAACCTGTCCAAGTCCTAATTTTGATACCACAGGAATTAAGTCCAGTAAGTTTACAGAAAGGAATGTTTCCAGATTATCGAAAACTGTTTCCAAATTTCTAATCAATCTAAGACTCTCGAATATTTTCTATTAATCGCTTTCACAGTTATTTTATTAACATACGCGTGTGACTAATATATTTTTGTATAAACTACGTACATATTTACATGGCGTAGGTATAAAAATGTATAGGTAATCGCAGTAACCGAACTATGCAATAACACTGTTGTATAACACTGAACAATTCATATAATATACTTTTCGAATTGATATTGACTGATAGTAATAATTGAATCAGTCTTTACCTACGCAAATGGCCTAGACTTGCGAAGCCTTCGAAGACTTGATGTTTGGACTAAAATTTTAGCAAAGAATAGGCACATAGGTGTTTGGGGTAATACAGGCTGATTTATAAGTTATTTGAGCTTGCCAGCTGTTACGGCGCTATTTTTCACTATATCAAAATTGGTAAGTCAAGAAAGATCATGAGATTTTTCAATCCCTCCCTGAAAAATATAGCCAATGATATCAAAGTACAGACGCCAGCAGGTCAAGATACCCGAAACTGTCAGATTTTCCCAACCAACCTTGAACCTAATACTTTACAGATAAAGTTGAAAATCTATTAAAGAAATTTGACAGATTGTAGTAGCTTGATGTGCTGGCGTCTGTACATATAATCTCATCGACTTTTTAATCGTCCTACTTTTTAATTACAACACTTCTTGATTATGAAACTGTAACCCGAAATTTCACTATCTACAACCAATCAATAAATTAGATTAGGTACGTACTACCGAGTCCACTGATCATCATCATCATCATCATTTCAGCCGAAAGACGTCCACTGCTGGACATAGGCCTCCCCCAAATGTCGCCACATTGGCCGGTCCCGTGCGACTCGCATCCAGCGGATCCCCGCAACCTTCACCAGGTCATCGGTCCACCTAGTGGGAGGCCTTCCAACGCAACGTCTTCCGGAGTCCACTAATGGTCTGCCAGTTTTCTCCTGCTTATGCTTTAAGTTATAAGGTTGAAAAATGGTCGACCATCAGTGAACTCAGTGGTAGTAGATACCTATAAAACTCACCACATGGTCCACAAGTGCTCAACTTATTTCGATATCCCACAAAAAGCGTCCTTAATCAATAGCCAGTCGAAAGCGGTTTGTTTCGAAAATCGATTAACACGTATTGCTAAAACATGGTATTTCTGTTAAATGTATAAGGATACCATGCCTATGACCTTCCCACAGGCACTGCTACGACACAGGCCTCCTCCCTAACAAGCGAGGGAGTGGGCCAAGGGAGTAGGCCGTGAGGGTCGGTGGAAGTCACGTCTTCGAATTTTGGTTCTTTGACGTGCCAGTTTCCTCACGATGTTTTCCTTCACAGTTTTGAGAGCAATGTCGAAAAAAAAAAAGTAAAATGTTTAAATGCGCGACGGGTTCAAACCCCCTGCCTACAATTTGTAAGTCTGACAGTTACCACTGCTCTCAAAATGCTGTGAGATAAATGAGTAATGCTGCTACAAAGAGATTAATTGCCCATGTCCACTTTACGAGCGAAACCTGTTTAGCATTAAAAATGTTCGTCTCCAAAATTCATGACTTTTCGGTTTTTTCCTTGTTTACAACAACAATGCACCCAAAAAATTCCTATAGGCATACTCCATAGTATTTGTCTCAATCGGAAAGACGAGTCATGTTTCAAGAAACTGTTGTAAGTGCGGAATTGATCAGTTTTAAACCCCCATTGAAGTTTTTTCTTATATCTATTGTCCTTCTAGTGAGACTAATTGGTATAAAACTGATGATCACGCACTAAACGTATATTTTTTTACGTGTCTATGCGGGTACTATATCGTATCAATTTCTTTGTAATGTGACTGTAAAATACATGCGGAAACTATGGTCTCTGGTTAAAACTTTAGAACTAAACAAACCTATAAAACTACTCAAACCATAGACAAACAGAAACACATTTAAACATAAAGTCTATGAGTGACCTTGGGTTGGTTATCGAAGGCGTTCACGACTCACGACGCATAGAAAGTTCAAATGATCATTCGAACTGGTAATCGAATCCAGAATTTAAATGCTTGGTCCGTTTTACCATTGGAATAAGAGAATTTTGTGATATGCGCCTACGCAGTGTTGTTCCTATGACCTTCGTCCGTGATGTGATGGTCGTTTTATGGTCTTTCGACCGGTAATAATCTGGACACGTAACATTACTTAACACTGATAAACGGTAGTACACCAATACGATACTTTCACATCTCAAAAAGAAATGTCAAGGTCAGTCAAAGACGCACGCAGCGATACCAACATTTTTGTTTTGGTATCGATATCCACTGTTTGACGCTTGTTGAAGTATACGGTCACTCACTGCGCCCGCGCCGCTGTTCACCGATTATGCTTTTGTAAAGAAAGATTGAAGCGTCAGCCAATAATGTTCCCACTGCTGGGACACAGGCCTCCTCTCTATGAGCCCTATCGTGGGCTGTAATCGACCACGCGGGCCCAGTGTGGGTTGGTAGACTATGGTGCCGATTCCCTTGTTCACAAACTAAACTAAATTTAAGTTGAGTGCATCTTTTTCTTTCTATTTCATTAAGAAAAGGACAGAAGATAAATAAAAAAAAAAGATGCTCTGAACTTAAATTTGGTTTAGTTTGTAAACAAGGGTATCGGCACCTATATCTTAGAATTGTTTGGTTCTAGGATATGCTGGTTTCCTCGTCATGTTTTCTTTTACCGTTAGATTGAAGGATAGCATCTAATGAACATTCATTCATTAGATGAGGTTCTATGCCAATCACGTGTTGTCTATTGCTAATTAATGAATTCTTAACAGACACGTGCAGGCTAATTTTAGAGTTGTCTATATTTAATTCACTTGAGAACAGCAAGTGACAGAATTATTAATTACAATATTAGGAATAATAACATTTGTGTTCAATAACGCTTAGTCACGGCCTGGTTGGTCTAGTGGTTGCAAGAGCGACTGCTGAGCATGGGTTCGATTCCCGGGTCGGACAAAATGTTACTGGATTTTTCCATCAGTAATTTCTCAGCAGCAGCCAGGAAGTCTGGATTTGTGCCCGGTTGATGTCAATAAGCTCGCCCCCTATTACATGGGACTTAAACATAACTGGCGAAATGTGGGTATACTATTAGGGACACTTCTGCCTAACCCTTCGGGGATTACAGGCGTGATATTATGTTACTACCGCTTAGTTTTTACGGCTGCATTCAGGATAACGTAAAATACTTCCAAATACGACGAGCTTCAGTAACATCTGGTTTTCTAATACATGAAAGTTTGCCCCAGAATTCGATTTGGCCTTTCTTTTTATTAGTTTTGTTTCGTCTATGATGTTACACGCCCGTTCGGTGTAATAATTTGTTGACCTTAAAACGGACATCTTACCTTAGTCATCACAATTACAAATGCTGCAGGTCTCGGTATTCGCGGGATCCTGCTCAATTTATTAATCTCGTAAAAAATTGAGGCGTCTCGGTATTTCGAGATCCTGAATTGCATTTATTAGGGACTACTAGATGAAGATGATAACGATCAAACTAAAAGTTCATAATTATGAATGATTAACTGCTGCCAGAGACCTTATAAAAATATTACTTTAACATTTTCAAGGGTTTTAATTTTTTTGCACGGAACCCTAATTCTTTTCCTAAAATAAAAGTAGCCTGAGTTACTCTTTATAACATCAGCTATCTGCCAGTAAAAGTCCCGTCAAAATGGATCCAGCCGTTTCGGAGATTAGCCGGAAAAAACAGACAGACAAAAATAAAAAGTTGTATGTACCAGATATACTTTCATATTATGCATTTAGTACAAAGCTATTTCAATTTTATTTATTTGTATCTATATAGATATTATTCTTTCAATCAAAACATACGAAGACGAGCCTCCGACGATATTTGCATAGACTCACGTACATACCTACGTACTAAGATACAGCCCGACAAGGTAACAGCCAATCCAAGTGGAAGATTTACGTCGCCACAATTATGCTATCAGAACATCAACAACATTAGATATTAAGATTAAACACGTCACGAGACCTATAAGAACAATTTTTGTGAGAATTTGATTAAGTAGTATGATCATGGAAAGTTTGGTTGATGATTAAAATCAAAACTACATAATATGTTAACATTTAGCCTGTATTTCTCGAACGGTATATACTAACATGCATATTTCGCCAATTATGTTTTAGCAGCATATCATTAATTGGCGGCGCGGTAATGCTATTGCCGCTATACATCTCTATAAATTTATATATACGTATATATAAATATCTATACATCTATACAAATAGATACTACACATTTTTTTTTTAATTTTGTCTGTCTGTTTGTTCCGGCTTATCTCCGAAACGGCTGGTCCGATTTTGACGGGACTTTTACTGGACAGATAGCTGATCTTATAAGGTCTAACATAGACTTTTATACTTTTATTGTAGTATAATAGGGTTCCGTGTAAAAAAAATAAAACCCTTTACATTGGTTACAAAATTCGATTCAAATAGGGAAGTGCATTTAATAATGGGGATTTTTTTTTATAAAAAATTAACCAACGAAGGTCGCGGCCAACAGCTATTTGAACATAAAATCGAACCCCCAGGCTGTATCTTAACCTAATAACACTTAACCTGGGGGGTTACTATGAAGTCTTAAAGCAGTTGTAATTCCAGTGTGGGAAAGAGACAGAGGTATACAGGTTGTCTAGCGCCATCTCTTCCACCAGACTAGGCCACCAGACCTGGGAGTCCAATATAAAACTCACGCGCAGCAATCGTGACCACTACATCAACAAGGAATATGTATGTCGAGCTTCATTTGCTATTAAATTCATGACATACAAACGCACTTACCGAGTTTTTGCAAAACATGTACTTACATAGGTACCACAAAATACATCTGCCTGTACCAATATTGGAAAAAGACTCGGTGTTTTGCCGTTGCCCATGACGTAGTCGGAAACTGCAAAACATCGAATCCACCTAGTTCAAAACATAGACATAGACAAAGCAAACTCTATTTAAATAAAGCGATAATACAACAAACAAAGGACCATCGTAGGTACATAAACATTTCAGAAAATAAACAAAAACATTAGCTATTTCGATTGCTCAGTAAATGAACCATACCGCAACGTTTTAGGTTCTGATAATTAAACTTAAGGCCTATTTCACGAGGTCCGAATAGCCACTACTTACTGAATAAATTCAAAAATGGAACATAATTTGTATGAAATTATTTGCCAAGTTTAACGGGAACTTAATCGTAAGTGGTGAAACAGGCCCTTACTATTATTAGACAGACTAAGGGCCAAGTTCACCGACAAGATAACGGTCTGATTATCTGAAAACAGCTGTTTACCATGAATTTTCGTGTTCAAAAAAGCAAATCTGATGATTAAGGGCCATGTTCACCGACATTGAATTAGCGATAACAGTTGATTACTCTGTTTAATCATCAGATTTGCTGTCGGGAACACGAAAATTCATGGTAAACCGCTGTTTTCAGATAATCAGACCGTTATCTTGTCGGTGAACTTGGCCCTTAGTCAATTTTTCATAGGTACGCGGGTATTACCCACTTGACTATGTCTTTAAGCTGGTAGCAGCAGCGTCTCTCTTCATAAATGTAAATTATGAGTTTCCATTTATTTAAAAAAGAAAATTATGCGGTGAGCAGTTAAATAAATGAAAGTAAAAAATAAATTGCCGTAGTAAGGCTTAATTTATGAATTAATGTTTGACTTTCAGTTTCAGGCAGTGTAAATTTATTTCTTATGTTGGTAGTTGAGTAAACTCAGATTTCGTAGCAACAGTTACGGACAAATTTCAGTACAGGAACTAAATTTTACGAATAGTCGTTCTGTCGGAAAAAATATTTTGGCCGAGACCGATACTTTAGTTAGCCATGAGGGTTAGAAATCTCGGAAGATCCGTACGTACAAAAAATAAATGTTCTTTTTATGTTTCCTTATTAGTAAGTCATGTTTCCGTCAATTTATATTTGTTTATGCGTGAAATATAAAAAGGTGAGTTTTTTACCTTGTTTGGAGAACCGAAGCCAAATGTGCCGAGACAAAATTTTACATTAGGACCAAAATATGTACTTAAGTATTTAAAATTCTTGAAAGACCAATGACGGAGCATGACAATCGTAATGTTATTTTAATAAAAAACCAAAATGATTTTAAGTTCTGGCGTCAGTGATTTCCAGTTGATTTAAATGGACGCCCTCGCTGGTGTTTCAGGCTTTACTTGTGTTTCAGTTTAATGAACTATGTAAATCGTATAGTAACGAATGACGTACGTAATAAATAAGAAGCCGGAAACTATACAACAGCACGTGCTACGATCCTACGCACCTTTTGTGTTTCTATAATTTTTCATGCAACCAAATAATAAAATATTTATGAATAATTCTATTCAGGACCTAAATATTAAAACATTTATGAATAATTCTGTTCTTCCAATCACTTCCTATCAACATAAACAAAAACATTTTAGAATAAAATTCTTATATTTGTAAACAGTGGACTGAAGACCTCGTTCTCATGGATATTAGATATTTCATGGCAATTTGAACACTAGGTTATCTAAACGTGAAGGTTTGAAATGAATAGGATAAACTCTTTAACAAATAAACTATTGAATAAATACTTTAATGGGTTTGTATTTTGGCCATTTTGGGCAAATTGAACGTAATTGTCTAATTGACGGACGAATAATTAAAATTATTCTTGGAGATCTCTAGTTTAGTTCCTTCAATTGCTTCCCATATACTAATCGGTTTTCAACACGAGATGGTCTCGAAGCTTTCCGCATATGGTATGTTCCTCTACCAACTGCAGCAATATGAACCGCTTCAGAGGCTTTGTTGCTTAGCCAGAAGCCGATTTGATGTGACTAGCGCAAATACAAGGTGTAAACGGACTCTTCATGAAACCGGCAACCAAGCATTCTATACAGACTTTACATCAAACTAAGTCTCTCCGCGCAAATATTATTGCTGAGAAACGACTTTTTTTTTTTAAATCATGTTTTACCGTAGGACTCAAAATGGTATTGTTGGATGCATTTAATAGGACGGGGTCGTGGAGGCATTTAAAGTAAAGTAATATCATTAAAAAAAAATTGAGATATCACCAATATCCAATATCTCCGTAACTGTAAGGTTCCCATGGTCCATACAAATCAATCGCAATGACGAACAAGTGCCTTTCGGCTTCTTTAGGGGTCTTGTTACACCCTTTAGGTAAACAGATAACAATCTATAGAACTTAGTCATTAAATAATTATACAGGGTGTAAACAGACTCTTCACGAAGCCGTCAACCAAGCATTATGTACATCAAACTAAGTAACTTTACGCAAAAATTAGTGCAGGGAAACAACTTTTTTTTTTGGGCTGAAAAATCACGTTTTACAGTAGTACTCAATGTAACGCACTCAAAACATTGTGCTGATGGATGGATTGTATTTTAAGATGGTCCTGGAGGTGTTTAAAGTAAAAATCTTATATAAAAAATATGTATTTAAAAAAAAACTTGTGAAAAAGTTGGAACTTTGAACCCCAATATCTCCGTAACTAGAAGATTCCCAGGTATGGTCTAGAACAAAAATATGACCGCAATGACGGGGAGAACAAGTGCCTTTCGGCTTCGTTAAGAGTCTGTTTACACCCTTTAGTTACATAACACTAAGTAACTGAAAAATCACATAAATAGGTTCCTACCACAGTTCATAAAGTACCTAATAAAAACCAGTATAAATTCCTTAACAGTATAGGTACCGATTCATATTTTCTATTAATTAATTATTAGAATAGAATTTTGTATCGCTACTTGTAAATAATTAAAATAATAGGTAGATATGCTAAGTGGCCCAAGATTGTGGGGAGATTAATTAAATTATTAGAAATTGATTTAATTAAGTAGGTGAGAGGAGCTCGTGGCTAAATAGTAACAGCCGCTCGGGTCGATCTTTAGGTTAAGCCGTGCTTGCCTAGGTTGGTCTGAGGATGGGTGACCACCTATCTCATACCGAATTTCCTCCGTGCCTAGGAAAGCACGTTAAACAGTTGGTCCCTGCTGACATTTGTAGACCATTGACAGTCAGTATTCAGTGGTCTAAAAAGTCTGACAACCAGTCTTAGTGAGGGGTATCGTATTACCCAGTACTAACTGGGTTGTGGAGGTCAGATAGGCGGTCGCTCCATGTAAAGTAGTGGTATTCAGCTGCATCCAGTTAGACTGGAAGCCGACCCCAACATAGTTGGGAAAAGGCTAGGCAGATGATGATGATTTATTTAACTAGGTAGGTAGTTGATGAAAACAATTTCTTTTATGTAAGAACATACATAAACTCACGCCTTTTTCCTATGGGGGTAGGCAGAAACCACCGAACGTCACCTGCTACGATAGGATTCCTGTCTACCATAATTAGCTGGTTACAAACTGCGGACGCTGCCCCAGACACCAGAATCTGACGGATACTGCGCGGTGGAAGGGAAACCGCACAAGCGATTACCACATATTCAGTACACATTTCTGAAGGGCCATATAAAAATTTTTCATCGGTAATTTAAAAAAAAAACAGCTTTTCCATACATTTTGACCGTATTGGGTACTTTTGTAGGAAACAGCTGATATTTTTAGTAGATGAAAAATTTCTATGTAACAGGTACTCAGGGGCATTCTAAACCCAGGACCCTGAGTGTCCCTTCCACCCTGTATAGTTACTGAAATATTCCGTCAGTGTTCGGTGTCCGCAATTTGTCCGTACCAGTGTGACGAGAAGAAAATTCTATCACTATTTTAATAATAATGTTGGCATTGTTTACTCGAAGGCTCGAATATATTTCCAATGAACTGTAAAATTCTTCTTAATATTTAGGTTACGTTTTGAATAATTATGTGTATCTGGGAGTGTGGGGCAATTTGTTACAAACGTTATATAAAAATATCAATTAATAATATAGCCAATGTAGATAATCCTTTTAAAATAGCCATTTTATAAAGGAAAATACCTTAGCGGAATGTCCTGACATTAACTAATATGAAAATTATGCTTACTCGTTACGAGGAGCTTCTCTAGACATCCTACATTATAGTTATGGACCATGTCTTAAAACTTGTTAGTAAATGAAATTACGACAGCGTGTAAAAATATAATCGTATTTAGCTACACATCTCACAGTCGAATTGTTTTAAGAAAAACCTCAAAATTTTCCTCATTTACTTACCTTCATAAGAGTTGCAATATGATTTTAAATCATATTTTTAAATAATGGCTACATTCTACGACATTTGTAAACAACCGTGTTTCATTCAGCAACCGATGACTAATTTAATTAGAGGTTTTTATTTCAGAATAAAAGTTCAATCGAAATGCATGTACGAAACAATAAATATTTATTTTTATAAGGAATAAAAAAAACTTAAGTAGTTTGTCAAAAGCAGGTTGTAATCTGTATTTCTTTTTAAACCATCTATCTAAATTCGATATTCAAAAAACAACAAAGGAAGACCATATTTTAAAAAGCGAAGCTCCCATCTGTGGAGATGGTCATACGCAGCCTGACTGCATCGGCTATGTCAACCAACGCGCCTCCCGACAGCGGTATATAAACACGGCCATTATCAAACTACTACCAATACATTGCCGACCGTCACAGCGACCGCACACATAAAATAAATAACTTGGAGCTTTTTAAAAATAAAGTTGTGTCAGTGATTACATCGTCCCTTCAACATTTTTCAGGACCTAAATTCATGTAAGTATGAAACATAGTGCTAAGAAAAGTTGTGAAGTTAGGGATCCATAATTTTGAAAAGTGTTAAAGCCTTTCTTCGTATCCTTCTCATCATATTCTGTTAACCTTTACAATATTTATTTAAATTTTAAAACGCGAATAAATATCTATAAATAAATCTCTACCATACAGCCAAACAAACCTTTGTCGCCGCTCTCTCTAATTCGAACGCATACAATTACTCTGATCTAGTTCAAATAGTATAATACTGGCATTAACAATAACCTGTTTACTCAGTAAATAGATCAAGTAAAACGGTTGACGCTAGGTTGTATCAAATAAATGGTGATTATGGGAAATGACAATGCACCTGCCATACAAACCCTTATTTTACACGCTAGTTGCTAACAGTGTGTAAAAAGAAACTACACAGCTCGCATTTTGAAACCGAATATTTCAACTAACAATAGCACTTAGCGTTTGTTTGTAATACCTTGCGCTAGTTCGAGCAATCAGTTCAAATTGATCAGTTGCATTCTATGTAGTATATAATGCACTATATTCTAGCTTAACGCAGGTTGTAACCTGTCCAAACAATAAATAAAACAAGTAGCGCTATTCACGCTAGGATGGCCAGGATTTAATCCCGGGACAGGACGGAATGGCGATGCGATTGCAATGCAACGACACACTCAGTCACCGGAGATGGCCGATTTGCGGTTATGGCTGTTATGCTTTAACGATCGCTGTGTATTTGTTTACTAAATTATAGCCTTGTTGATATTGTGTTAAGTTTTTATTATACCTCGTTGAAGGTTTATAATGTTTTAAGTCTGATTGATTTTGGAGGAAATGACGTAACATGATTTTAGTCTAGAAAAAGCCTTAATCTCTCTATTGTCTCGAATCATCAGAATTAGCACAATACATAAAAACACATGTTTTTCTTGACTCATACAAAAAGGCACTGTTTAGTTAGAAATTAATTTCCTGAAAAAAACTAAGCGAATGTTCAAACACGGAGCGTCAGTTCAGGCGAGACTAACGCGTGGCAAATCGATTTCAGGCCTATGAAGGCATCAGGTTACGCCTGAAACATTCGCACATTTCCTACTTAGTCGCCGACAAGTAACATTGTGTATTAATTAGGCGTTTAGTTACATTAACAGTACTTTGTACTGTTTAGTGTTTAGACGTACGCAATCAACAATAGTGAAATATTGTTCCTATTACAAATAGACATGTAAGTCGATATAACATCATATTTTTGTGTGAAAATACATATTGATTAATCTACACCACGTGATATGTTGATAACAGTTTTTTTTTCTAAGTAAAACCCAATGACTCATACCGTGATTCCTACGTTAAATTACAGACAGTAGTTTTTTTTCTGTGTTTTCGGAGAACTCCAATTAAAGGCGAGATTAAACTGTGCATTTAAATTCGCAAAAACTATAAAGCTAGCCATAAAATGATCAAGGAATTACAGCAACGAAATCAGTAATTTGCCACAGATGGTCGTGAGTAGCTAATGACCCCGCCAGCTGACTGGAGCGAAACATAACTACGATAAAAACATCTCACCAATAAAACCTCTAGTAGAGCTATCGCAGACGAGCAGAAAAAATCAAATAGTTTCCATGACTCACCCCGGCCGGCCGGGCGACTGCATACTAACTTGAGATCAGTAAAAAATAATTAAAATGACACGATGTTATTCATTAACTGGTAAGCAATAAAAAACATTGTAAACTGTGCACAATACAAGTCGCGTGCGTATATGGCATTGTATTTAAAATGGCTGTTTTACACGTTTTTTATGCCTTTGCTGGCATGACACGAGCCCAATTTTCTGCCCAACTAACTCCGCATATATTAGCTTAAACACCAATGTTAAGTACTAGGCCTTTGTTAGATAGACGATAAAAATGGCAAACGCCTTTATTCATAGAGAACAATTCAAAAATTATAGTTAACAATAGGCGATAAAGCCGTGGATACACGAATGACATGAATAGTTAGTAATACTATCACATCCGCGCTCCATAAATCTGAAATGGCGTCAGTTTGCATACGCTCCTGCGACCCAGTGTGACGCAAGCACCAATATGATTAGCGCAGTACAATTCTGTGTAAGACATCGCCCATAAACCATTGTAATACATTACACGTTAATGGAAATATCCGCAGAAGCTCTTTGTTACCCTACTTGTACAGAAACAGTATCGTTATATGCAAAAAGCGTAGTGACCAGTACCTAAGCTACTCTACCCAAGGTAACCAGTCACGTCAATTATACAGCATAATGATAAACATTTCCACGGATCATGGGTATTTAGCCATCACAATGGTCTGAAGCAGCATACGTAATTATTTTGGACAGGCAAGGCCAATCTTGAGACTTGTGCAGAAACATAAAAAAGACAATATTTTCATGGTTCAAATAAAGAACTGCGATCTTCACGGTTGGGAAGACACCTTAGAGGAAGTAGGTTTTTTAAACAATAACTTGATAAAACTGAAAAAGTAATAAAAGCAAAAAGCTCGATTCAATTCGCTACGGCATCTATTATTGTGTCAGTAGTGTTTCCACTACATCAATTTGTTAAAAATAAAATGCAATCATTTACATAATGTAACATTAAATAATTAAGAGACGTTACATAACGTGTGTATGTCCGACAAACCGACAAAAATGTCACGTTACATAGACAGAGTTCAAGATAAGTCACCGGTTAAGTGGTCGCAGCCGAAATGAGAAGATTTTGTTGACATTTCACACTTGCTCGAGCCGGACTGTGCCGTTAGACAAACTCAGTTCTCCCGCTGGCATTGACCTATGCTACTCTTATACTGCACTGTCCACCGTGTATTTACCGTTCATCTATTAGTTCAACTCTTTGCTTAAATTAATATACAAGTTCAAATTCCTTAATGGTCAGAATGTGGCCTCAGTTTAGATTATACACAATTGTTTTTCTAATATTACCAAATCGATTTCGAAACCACACATCAAATACAGTAAACTAAAAACGTTAAAAATATAACTGTAGCTATAAAACGGTAATAAAAATACGATATCTATTTTATAGTTTCAAGGCATAATTAAACCTTTGAGCTTGACTGTAATCTTTTAGAGGATAAATACAAATCACTTAACCTTAACTAATAAAATAAGCAGGTAACTCAATCATAAAAAAATATTATTAATTTTAATAATTTTTAATTGATAATAACAAGTCTTATTAGTAAAGGAAAATGTATTTATTTAATCTTTAGAAGTATAAAGGTAATAATTTGATTGTGCGCAACACATTTATATAAATTCCAGTCGGTAAATCTAGCATAAGAAACGATTAGCTCGAAAAATGCACTGTGCTGCATGCAATAAAATTACACATTTTATCAATATTCTAATGGTCCAAATTAGTAGCTATAAACAGCACTGAATGAGCAACTAAAAATTAGATGGTGGTTTTGCTTATTTTCGAAACTACGTTGCTTAATCAAATTAATTGAGTGAAAACTTGACATCCTTACGTTCATTAAATCATGATTTTATTTAGCTAATCTTTTGACATTTATGTTATAGTTGATGCGAATGTAAATACTATAACTAACATTTGTATTGAGTCAAGCAATCCAACGAACTTTACATGGATTGCACCATAAGCTTTGGCTTTGCAGCTAAACAATCCATCATAAGCCATTGTCACATCGGTACGTTTGATTTATGCGAGTGAGATGTTATTGTGGACCGGATAGGATCGATCTGTACTCCCAATACGTCGACAATGAACCGTGGGCTGTGGGTCGCGTTGCACAACGCGCACGTACCAATGAGTTTCATAACGCATCGCAGGTTTGCTGACAACCACACAATAACACTTATCCGCCCGATCTAGTACGATTAAAAATTCCTAACAATTGCATAGGTAGAGCTATAGAAAGTGGGCTATCAAATAAACTAGCTATGTACTAGACTACTAGACCAGGTCATTTTTTATAGAAAGCGCGAAACGTGGTAAGAAACAAAATCGTCTAGGTCGATCAGTTCTCGTTTGAAACCGCGAAGAAACCAAAAAGAAAGATTTGTCTTTTAAGTATACACGTTCAGTTTACTTTATTACTGTACTTGGGGCAGAATAATACTTAACATTTGTACATAATTTACTGTGAACTGGTATGTTTTATTTATTCTATTGCAACACAACATACGGTTAATGGAAATTAATTTCAATACATTTCCCAATGATCACAGTTAAACTCTGAAGAATGTTAAACCTGTTTGGGGAATTTAGTAAGCGTAGTGGACATCATCGCGGCGTTTTATCGTGACCACCTGGACATGAGTGCGCAGTACCTGCGCTAAGAATGGGACTGCAACATTAACCTTTACTAAAACGTGAACATTACTCAATCCACCGCAATGGAATATTTCAAAGGGCATAAATAACAGCGTGTACGCTTGGATGATGATACCTTATTATCATTAATCACTTCAAATTCGATGACGGTTTCGATTCATTTGTAAACCGATACTATAAACAAAAGTTTTAATTGTTATTGTATCATAAATGTGGTAACGATATAGTCATTCCTGATTATAGTTTATATGAGATAATGTAGATTACCTCAGACTACGTGTTCTACATGTCGATGCTAGGTGTTGCGAAGATGTGATTGTGTCACGATCATTGGTCGGATCTTACACCGTCCGCGACGCGGTAAACACGTAGGTAATTGGATCAACAAATGGTCACGATCCCCGCACACTATGCTGCAACGCTATATGAAAATTACATTTCTAACAACGCGTGTACAATTATTATGTATTAACGCCCTTTGTATTCATAGCCAGCGCTTTTCCTTAAACATTTAATTATTTAGAATATCGACGCTCATCTATTATAATTAAATGCGTAAATGCTGCAACTGGTTATTCAACTGTCATTTAAGATTTGTTTCAATGAGCTTTTAATGCAGTTTTGATAAGATCTTGAATTAGTAAGTAGTTAAAACAATTCATGCATGTAGCCTTCCTTAAAATGTACAAAATTTCCGCAACACTTTGTTAAGCTACGGAAAGGTCGACTGCGCGAGACCTAGAGCATAAAGCTACAAGAATAAACTCAGATTATGTCTATCAGGTAAAAACTCATATGATTCACTTTTGTAGATAAAGAAAACGGGGTTATTATGGTGTGCCTAAGTAATTACGATGCACATTACTGAGTCCTTGTAACATTTTGATGAAACACCACATCACTACTCGTAGAAAATACTACTGATGCAACATATTATAATGTTGATTACTATACTTTGCAATACACACGAAACGATAGATGAAGGCATGAAACAATTACTTTAATTTTAATAGTTTCTTTTTACAACCAACAAGATTTTCTGAAATTAAGTCATCGATTGCGCTGACCAATGTCGACTTTTAGGAAATTTTAAATTGGATGGCAAATAACAAAACAGTATCGGGTCGATTTCTACATGAGTTATTTGAGAGCGGGCAATGACAGATGACAACAGTTAAAATTTTAAGGCTAAATGTCTTTATAAAGTTCAAAATAATCAATTTTCATCTGTTACGCTCGAATACGGAGATCGGCGTTAAAATATGTGCATTTCGTAAATAAGCCCGGTCAGCCGTAACATTGTCATTATGTTGTAACTGTGACAAGTTCTGATACAATATAATAACTGGAGTACACAAGGCCTACAGAATTAGGTTGAACTGAGAAAAAGTTAATGCAGATAGCAGACTTCTCATTGTCAAAGTAGGCTGCACCGCTGCGAACAAGTTTGTCTCAGAAGCATATAAAAAGAAAAAACAAAATGAGGCAGAACAGTTCCCAAGCTGTCAACAACAATCCATTAAAAGTAACTGCAATCATGTTGCATCAATTTGTACTTAAATGACAGAGTTGAGTACCTAGTTGGGAGCATAAAGTCGACATACTGCGTGCCTACAGGCAGGCAAATTTTTTCATTGCGCCAATGAGCGAGCATGCGCTGGGCTTCAATTGAAAGATTGCCGCGTCGAGTGGGAGGACGACAATCCTTGCCCTCAGCCGCTGAGGATATCCTTCCAGAAAATAACTCAGCGAACTAACGCATACATAAAGCATGTTAACGCGAACTGCGATGTGTATGTGATCTACGTCATTTTGTACTTGCCTCTTTTAATATGCTTCAGCATTACGTCTTTATTTCGTCTCTTTGTCTTTGTGTGCTAGTGAATCAAACCGATCCGCTCAGAAATCAAAGCCTTTTACACACATGCATGCATAAACTCACTCTTTTTTTATGGGCAGAACGCCATCTCTTTCGATCCTTACATACTCCTTTCTAAGCCTAAGGCTTTTTACGACGCCTTTCCAAAATGATTCAGGAAAAATTACAGACGGTCATATCTCAGCTTGGAATGCCACAAAATTCAAGATGGTCGATAACGATCAGTATTCCAGTAATAATACTAAATTATGTGTAATCAGATGCTAACCGCGCAGGGCTGCAGAGCAACGCCCGCGCAAGGTTCATCGGTTTATTGATCGAACCAGTTTCGTGAAATTGATGACCGCAACTTTTTTTTTTATGTTTATTTTTAATTTTTGCCTGCAAGGGGCTTTGTTGTCTCTGTAACATGGCCATTACTTTTTATTAGGACGTTTCTGCTCATGTAACTGGACCTGTATGCGTTTACTGCCAATATTTTAAATAAGGAATAATTAAATGCCAATTACAATCAGTGATAACCCAAGGATGGGCATTTTAACTCGACCATAATCAAAAAGCTCAGTTCCCATTAAATGTCAATTAAAGATAGCATTGACATTCATTTACGATTGAAGTTGACTGTTGCGGACTTTCCTTTTCATTTTTTAACCGTAGGCACCACAAACGAAGACTTGGTAAATATAAAGGGTGTAAAAAGACTCTTAACGAAGCCGAAAGGCACTTGTTCTCTCCGTCATTGCAATATTTTTTTGTTCTAGACCATACCTGGGAACCTTCTGGTTACGGAGATATTCGGGGTCAAAGATCCAACTTTTTCACAGGTTTTTTTTTAAATACATGTTTTAAATGTATTTTTTTTACTTAAGACACCTTTACGACCTCCGTACTATACAAGCACAATGTTTTGAATGCGTTACATTGAGTCCTACCGTAAAAAGTGATTTTTCACCCAAAAAAAAAAAATTGGTTTCCCAGCAATAATTTTTGCGTAAAGTTACTTAGTTTGATGTACCTACATCAAACTAAGTAACTTTACAAGCATTATGTACATAATGAATGGTTAAATGCTTCGTGAAGAGTCAGTTTACACCCTGTATTTTTACTCGTTGAATACACCAGACGACTCTTCAAGAAACAAAAAGTCACAAGCTGATCGTTTATAAAATGAAGTAAGAACGGCGCCGTAATAACCGGTAACTTATAGAACTGGTTCTCGTTACGTATTGAACTTGACTTGTGCAACTACACGTAAAGATACACCTGAAATGGTCATCTTGACCTGCTACAGATAAAAAAAGAAATCGAAACATCGCCGGCTTCGCAATAAAGGAAAAACGAAAACTGGAAACGTAGCTGGCTGGAAGCTTTCTGGCGCGTCGTAATGAACTTTTGCATTTCAGTTATCGTAAAAAGAACACGCGACTCTGATATATTCAAATTTGTCTGTCGCCACACGCCAAGATGATCTGCCCAGATGGCGTCTGACAGTTTTTTTTTACAAAACCATTTAAATTCTAGACACAGCTGACGGTGACTGACGGGAAACGCCTAGACTGATCGCAATTTAAAAATATCGTGAATTGCCAAGCAAATGTTTTTCTAAAACTATAAATATCAAGCTGATACTAGGTCGATTAAAACGTGGGGAGACAAGTGCGTATGCGGGTGAATCATTCATACAAAGCCACGTATTGCATTCTAGTTGGCGATTCAATTCAATGAGCCAATTAAAATTCAGATAATGCGTTCTCGACGTCTGGCCGGATCATCCATATTTCTAACGCGCGTTTCGCATCCTGCGTAGTTCTGAGCACGCTCTAGGAAGTGTCCATCATGTGCAACACATATATTATAACTAATAAAATGATAAATAGTATATCGTCTCCTTTCTTTTACGTAATTTCGGCTTATGAACAGTGTTAGCAACCGATTCATGTCCCCAGTCGTTAATGCACGAAAAGTAAAAAGAAAATGTTCGAGTATGTCTATAATGATTGCATGTTGAAAATGCATGGTAACTAATACTAGATTATTTTAAGATGATTATTCCCATCGAAGGTTGTCTCTCTATTTGTAGTGCGGCGCCAGACCGCATTCCTGCAGGAGCTGGGATATCGCCTTAATGCCCTACCTTCGACTAGTGCAGGCTAAAAATAGCACCGGCCGGGGTACACGACCTTCCTAGCTAATGGAAAATAGATGAGCTCTCCCGTAGGGTCTAGCAAAAACTACATCTTTAATTCAGTAACTACCTACAATTAAATATTATTCGTATACAAGTCTATGCGAGCAGCAACGGATGTTGACTCACATTTAATATATTTATTCGTTTTTTTTTAATACGAGGAAAACAAACTCATTTAATCTCTCAATGCCTTGTAGTATTCCTGAGAAAGTGCCTTTGAAAGCTCTGTATCATATCATAGCCTATTTTATAAATAGTTTACATCCTACTTATTGCACATCGACATTAATTCGAGACGATTCGAAGATAGGTACACGTTCCCCAGGGTATCTGGCCCTTAGATGATTCAGCCTTAATAGGAAAATTGCTGCGAAACATCGAAGCCGACCGGCGCGTAACATTGGCCTTACCGCGCTCACGACTTGCAGACGTGCATTTGAATCCATAATAATCTCTGTCATTATTTTGTCCGACCACTAATTGTACGTTTTCGTCTTTCCAGGATGAAGGTCTTACTATTATGCTTGGCCTTCGCGGCTGTGGCTCTGGCGATGCCAGTGGCCGAGGAGAAGCCTGATGTCGGTGCCCCACCTCCACCTGTGGCCGTCGCTAAATTAGAGGAAGTCGTCAACGATCAACCTGCTCCAGTTGAAGAGAAAAAAGCAGAGGAAGCACCCGAGGTGAAGGCACCCGAGGTGAAGGTACCCGAGGTGAAGGCACCCGAGGTGAAGGCACCCGAGGTGGAGGCACCCGAAACTAAAAACGCTCCTGCAGAAGAAATTAAACCCGAAGATAAACCTGAAATAGCTGAAAAGGCTCCAGAAATTAAAAGCGAAGAAGTTATACCAGAATCTAAATCGGCAGAGCCTGAACCTGAAAAGAAACCTGAATCCAGCGAGGCTGCGGAATCTAAACCAGAAGAGAAAGCCGCTGAGCCTGAAGCAAAACCCGAAGAACCCAAAGCGGAAGAACAGCCTGCTTTAGTAAATGAGGTAGCTAAGGATGCATCTGCTAAGTCAGCAGCGTTGCCTGAGGAAAACATTGATGTGATTAACGCAGTGAAAAATGAGGCTAAAATAGCTGACGATGTCATCATGCCCGACAATATTCCTATGCCACAAAAGAAAATTGACTTGGTTCCCGTCGCTGCAATTGGATCAGAACCTAAAAAGCCTGAATCATCGGCCCCTGTAGAAGAGCCTGCTAAACCTGAAGTAAGCAAAGCCGACGAACCTAAAGAAGTCAAGGCTGCAGAACCCGCCTCAGACGCCACTCCTGATGCACCCAAATCAGAAGAGAGTCCTGCACCTGAAGACAGCCTGCGCGTAGTCCGCAACACTGTTGATGGAAAACTGGTTGTTGCTCCTGAGGACAAACCTGAACCTACTGTTGAAAGCAAACCTGCCCCTGCTGCTGAGAGCAAATCTGAGCCTGCTGCTGAAAGCAAATCCGCCCCTGCTGCCGAGGAGAAACCCGAGGCTGCTCCTGAGAGCAAACCAGAGCCCGCTTCGGAGATCAAATCCGAGCCTGCTGCTGAGATCAAACCTGAGCTCGTTGCGGATATCAAACCAGAGCCTGTAGCCGAGATCAAACCTGAGCCTGTGGCGGAAATCAAATCTGAATCAGCTGCCGAGAGCAAAGCTGTTGAAGAATCCAAACCAGAGGCTCAGCCTTCTGAAGTCGCCAAAGAAGAAGAAAGTCCCAAAGAGGTGAAAAAGGACGAGGCCGAAAAGAAAGAATCAAAGTCCAGCGAACCCGCTGTAGCGTCTGAGCCCATC
The DNA here is from genome assembly GCA_950005105.1 of Lycophotia porphyrea. NCBI lineage: Eukaryota > Metazoa > Arthropoda > Insecta > Lepidoptera > Noctuidae > Lycophotia > Lycophotia porphyrea. The sequence goes on along the minus strand of OX465396.1, from coordinate 12,591,444 downwards.
GTAGAGCCTGTCGCTAAATCAGAGTCTAAGCCCGTGGTCGAGGAGCCACAGGTTGAGGTGGAGCCTAAGAAGAGCGAACCAGCCCCGGCTAAACCTGACGAGAAAGAAAAGCCTCAAGGCGACAAACCCTCAAGCTCAAGCTCCGAAGAGAGCGCGGAGAGCGGTGAATCGAAAGAAAACTCATCGGAAGAGAAGAGCACTCCCTAATTTTAGATAAGTAGTGAGGTGGCGTGCGGCGGCGGGCGTGTGTCGACGTCCCTCGACACGCGCCCCCCGCCCGGCGGCCCGCCCCCGCCGTGCCTGCGCGGGAGTGCATGCGAGTGACGAGTGAGTGTGACTGAGTGTGCACGACGCAACACGCGTGTGAGTGCGTGGATATCTCCGACTATTCATAAGATCTAGAGACTATTTTAATAGCCGAACCGAAAAATTACCTACGTTGTATGTAATTATTATTTGTCAAAGTAAATTATCGAATTTCCGGTACTATAAGTAATAAAATATGTTTTTATAATATTATAAGTATTTTCATTTTTACAAGCATGAGTCACCTGGAGATTTTGAAAAAAAAAAACTGAACATTAACAACCTTTATAGGTTAAACTTGAACTATATGTGCACCCATATAGCTCATATTATTATTGATTTATATATGCATTACATGCAGTAGGCTGCTCAAGTATGAATACTTTATCACAATAAAATAATTCACACTAGTTTCTAGCTGCAACTTCATCCGCAACATTCCATGATATTCGGCAATAGATTAGCTTTCCATTAGTACAAGAATTTTAGAAATCGGTTGAGGAGTGTCGGAGATTACCTCCTACAAACATTACCTCTCAATCTTAAATTAGGATTTTTGTTTTATAATTACCATAAAATCACGTGTATGGTATACCGTCAGGAATTTAGGATACTTTACTGTTAGTCTGCATCGTCTTACTATAGGCACCGGCTGTGGACCGGTCGTTGGTTAAGTTACGTTAATTCAATAATAACATCCATTCATTTATCATTATTGAACTCCACCATGAAGTTTCCAGACCAGTATAAATCTTAGGCACGACTTTTTGTGGATATTATGATAAGGCCAGCAGATGGATAAAGTAGTAACCTTGTTGCAGTCGGCAAGAGTCTTGCCAGGGTGCCTGACAACAGAATATAGCAGGAAACTTTGTTCTAGTCCGGATTAAAAATTGGCAAAAAAACCGACTTCCAAAAAAACACAAAAAATTGTTTTTTTGTGTTTTTTTGGAAGTCGGTTTTTTGTCGCAGAAAGTTTTTTATTTTACCCTTTTTAGTTGTAGACTTTTTAGCATACCACACAAATTGCCGACCTTACAGCTCCATCACCAGACCCTGGATACTATCTAAAGACAAACTACTCATTAAGACGAATAAAACGAGCCCAAACTCGATGCGGTTACGTTGTTTTACCACGGAGATCCTATGGCCACCTTCAAGCTCCATCATCAGACCCTGGATACTATCTAAAGACAAACAACTTATTTAGACGAATCAAGCGAGCCCTAACTCGATGCGTTTATGTCGTTTTATCACGCAGATCCTATGGCCACCTTACAGCTCCATCATCAGACCCTGGATACCATCTATAGACAAACTACTCATTACGACGAATCAAACGAGCCAAAACTTGATGCGGTTACGTCGTTTTATCAAGGAGATCCTATGGCCACCTTCCAGCTTCATCATCAGACCCTGGATAACATCTAGAGACAAATTACTCGTCAAGACGAATCATACGAGCCCAAACTCGATGGGGTTATGTCGTTTCATAACGGAGTTCCTAAGGCCGCCGTCCAGCTCCATCATCAGATCAGCTCCATGTCATCGATATATTGTATTATCACGCGATATACATAAGCGTGCAAATTTTTAATTCAATCGGAAATCAGGAAGTGTGTCAAATTAAACATGCAAGACTTCAGGCGTCGTCGCGTGATATAGCAATTAACGTGAAAACATACCAAATTACTGAACCGATTTTGATGAAATTTCTATGGGACCATTCGGGAAGTATATCCTTTCACATCAAAGAAGAATTTTTGAAATCGGTTAAGAAACGACGGAGATATGAGGTAACAAACACAAAAAAAAAAAAACACAACTGAATTGAGAACCTCCTCCTTTTTGAAGAAGGTCGGTTAATAAAGTAAGATCAAAGAAAATGAATGAAGTATAACAGTGGAAGTTTTAAGATTACTTTCCTATTCATCAAAAACAATGGTGCCGATTCGCTTGTTCACAAACTAAACTAAATTTAAGTTGAGTGCATCTTTTTCTTTCTATTTCATTTAGAAAAGGACAGAAGATAAATTTTAGTTTAGTCCTCTCAAATTAACCAGCGCCTGACACAAGTTTGGACGTGATTAAAAAGTTGACTACTAAAATTACGTCAGGTGCTGACTAATTTGACAGGACTAAACTAATATTTATCTTCTGTCCTTTTCATAATGAAATAGAAAGAAAAAGATGCACTCTACTTAAATTTAGTTTAGTTTGTGAACAAGGGAATCGGCACCAATGTCTATTTTATTACAAGCATTTAATAAAAGCTTTTATTTAACCTGCCTTGTCAGTTAGTATGATTTGGTCAAATCTTTCAACTGGATTTTAAACCAGTTCCTCCCAACCGATTGGGTTGAAATTTTGCACACACTTTTGGTTCCGGTGACAATACATTTTTATGACAGACATGACATGTCATGGTGTCATATCTCGTGACAGAGTACTCCTCAAGGGTTAACAGCACGGACACGAAACTTTGTATTTACAGTCAATTTTGATACATAAACCTAATTTTCTTTTCATTTTAATACAAGTTTGCTTTTTGAACATAGTTTTTTATTCTAATAACAGTCCGAATGTAATATCTTTTTGCCTTTTGACAATGTGCTGGCCAAGCACCGACTCACACATGTGAAGGCGATAAAATTTTGCTCAGACACGGTAATAAGAGTAATTTCTTATCTTGAACAGAAGTTCTGCTAATAAACTACGAAGGCATGTGTTCCGTCCTTTCTTTTCATGTGTGTTCTGCCTCGTTGATCTAGTGGTCGCAAGCACGACCTCATGCTCAGCAGAGCAGGTCCTGGGTTCGATTCCCGGGTCGGGCAGTGTCATTGGGTTTTTCTATAAGGAATTTCTTAGTAGCAGCCACGGAGTCTGGATTTGCGCCCGATTGCTGGCAACAGGCTCGCCCCCTATTACATGGGACTTAAATATTGCGTGATGTTATGTCATGTACAGAATGCTTGCTTGACGGCTTCGTGAAGGGTCCGTCTATTTATTTATTTATTAAAACTTTATGCATAGTATACAAAATTTCCAAGAATAAAATATAATAATAAATACATATATACATACATACACACAAAATATACAAAGTAAAGAGAGATATAAAAAAACATAGATGAACCACAAATTAATTGTGAGAAGAGTCTGCTAACTTCTTATTGAAGTGTTCACGAACTTTTACCTTAAAAGTGAACCGACTGGTTGCCGTCCTGATATTCAGAGGGAGTGCATGCCAAAGGTAAACCGCCTGGACAAGAAAAGAAGATTTAAGAAAACCAGAGCGGTGACCAGAGGATATCGTAGAAGACGATTATTAGAAGATCGAAGTCTTGATGTGCGCAGAGCATAAATATATGGAGAAAATTTCTTAAACCGTAGAAATGGGTTAGTCTAGAAGACAAAACCAGGTTGTCAAAGGCCTTAACGCTCTGCGCTGTCTGATGGGTAACCATTTTAAGCGCTGCCAATGTGCGGACACATGATCATAGTTACGAAGATTAAATACGAATCGAATGCAGTTGTTTAGAAGTCGGTCAAGTTTATTGAGGAGATCTGCATTCAGGTCATAGTAACACACATCGCCATAGTCAAATATAGGGAAGATAAGGGCCTGAACCAGCATTACCTTCACGTGCGATGGGAGAATATTTTTCAATCTATAAAGCGACCGCAACGTCCCGTTGACTTTTTGGCTCACAATCGCGACCTGCTTACGCCAGTCTAGGCAAGTGTAAACATACAAACCCACATCCTTGACATCGGAGCTAAAAGGAATGGCAGTGCCATCAAAAGTCACCTGCGGTACCGTTAAACCATTCAGCCTCCGTAAGCTATGGGTGCTCCCTATAATAATAGCCTGACACTTGGTTGGGTTAACGGCTACCCAGAAACGATCAGACCAGTTTTTCACCATTGCTAGATCCCGGTTTAGCTCCTCAATCGCATCAGATAAATTGTCAACACCCGCCTGACTGTAGAGCTGTAAGTCATCAGCGTAAAGATAATACGCACACTGAAGCTCGGTAGTTATAAGATCTATAAAAATAAAGAACAAAAGTGGAGATAAAATACCGCCTTGAGGGACGCCAGCATCAAGATCCCCGGTTACATCCCGTATTAACCCGCCTTTAGTCGCTTCCCGCTAATCGCCGACGTGACAGGTGCTATAATTTTAAGTACTTATAATCTTACCTCATCAGTCAACATCCGGCAGGTGAGCACTCCCAGCGACCACCAGTCCACAGCATGTCCGTAGGGTTCCCGCGTCAGCACCTCAGGGGCTGTCAACAATAAGTATAATAAATTAGGGATTCTCAATTTGTATGGAGATAGTATTGGTGCATCATTTACTATGATTGTATACTACTAGGTACACAGGGTTAAATCAAAGTCTAGTGAAACTTAACGAAGTGATGGATGCTTTTTGAAAGTTTCGCTACTGATTTTCATTTAACCTCGAAGTCAATAATTTAACCTGTGTTCGCGATTTGGTTTTTAAACATGTGAATAAATATGTTTTTTTTTTTAATGCAAAGTTTTATTAATATAATCATCAATCTTAATACACAAACAGACATATTACTATTACGGATTGGTTACCCGATAAAATTAAGTCAAGACTGTTTTAAGGGCGACAACTGTGAGTCTTGACCGATGTTATTTGACAGCTTAATACCACCGGGCTTGTAGTAAAATTATCTGTATTTTATCTGAAAACATTTCTTTGTGGAATTTTGTGCTGAATACGTGGCCATCGTTTGTGCGTCGATGCTCTGCCGCCCTGTATATTTCAATTAGAAAACAGATAAGTGTACAGAAGCCAGCACATCAAGCTACTACAATCTATCAAATTTCTTAATGGATTTTCAACTTTATCTATATAACATTAGTTTCAAGGTTGGTTGGGAAAATCTGACAGTTTCGTGTAGCTTGACCTGCTGGCGTCTGTATACTTAATATCAACTGACCCATTGATACCTGACAACACTGTAGTAGAGACAAAAGATAGACAACACAACAGTTTCTTGTACCTTATGCTTTGTACTTTTGATCAATATTCATAATGTTTAAAAAAAAAGATATTTAAAAAATAGGTGAAAGTTTTTTTATAAAACTTAAACTTAACTTAATTTCATCAGGCAAGCCATTCGCAATATGCTTATTCTTTTATTACACCCGACAACTACCGTCGGGCAGTAGCCCACCAGACACAACACCCGTCTGGTCGGAGGATCCTCCCTTTTATATGAGGGATGAAGAACTTTACACCCTGTTCTTTACACCCCCAAAAGCAGATGGGTGAAGTTCGATTTTAAAGTGGAATATTAGGGTGTAATCACATTTACACACTCAGATCAGCATTTTTTTGCATCTTTTTCAATTTATCACTTAGAATCGCAACTCATCAAAGTAAGTGGTCCAATCGCATGTTAAAGTGCTTCCGATGTGAATGCTTGCGACCGGACTTCTCGCACCACCAAATGACGCTTTTAGGTAACAGAATGAGATGTTTTTTTTTTTTAATATTGTATACATATGAGTTTGATAGTCTGTTAAGGTGGTAGCGCCAGGGTAACCCGCGAAATTCAAATTTTCTTACGTGATTTGCAATGAGCAAGAGACTCGTAAATGCTGATCTGTGCGTGTAAATGTGATTTCACCCTTAAGTTTAATATAACTATATCATTGTCAGCCTATAATGTTCCCACTGCTGGGACACAGGCCTCCTCGCTATGAGAGGGAATGGGCTATAATTCACCACGCGGGCTCAGTGCGGTTTGGTAGATGCCACATGTCTTCGAATTTTTGGTTCTAGGACATGCCGGTTGTCTCATGTTTTCCTTCACCGTTTTGAGAGCAGTGGTGATGAAATAAATAACTCAAAGTAATGCACCTGCCTGGGTTCGAACCCACGACATAGGGCCAGCGCACACCAAGAGCAGAGCATTTTCTGAGATTATTATATTATATATTATATAATCCGACTGCGTGTTCGAGTATGCATTTATAATTTTGGTCGACCGTGCGCGAGCATTTTGCAGTTCGGTCTGCGCTGACCCTTCCGGTCAGCTTGCTCGAGCATGGTCGAGCATCAAATTTGGGCGTGTATTCAATTTTGCGAAGTATGATAATAATCATAAGATATTTTTTTCAATAATCTCAGAAAATGCTCTGCTCTGCTCTGCTCTGCTCTGCTCTTGGTGTGCGCTGACCTTACTGCTCGTAAGTCAGGACCGCCACCACTGGGCCACCGCCGCTCTCAATATATATTATTATATAACTATACATTATTATATTTTTATAATTGAGGAATTTTCATTGGCTGTCAACCGTTTTAATCTGTTTTGTTAGCTGCTAGTCTTCCAAAGATGATAAATAATAGAGTAGACAACTATAATAAATAGTAGCACCAATATTATCTCAAGCTGTTTCATAAATCATTCACACTTCTTGTGCTCTACGCAGCAGTCATTCCTCCATTCACGCTTATTAAATACAAATTCAATGAATATAATAACTATAATAATTACTTTTCTATGGAAGGAACTCCTTGATGGCGTGTAGCACACGAAGTCCTCTCGTCTCTCACTTTGCGAAACAGCACAATAACACGTATAAAGGAAAGCTTTAAAACGAGCGTTTAATTTTTAAATTTAAACCTTAAAGTTGTGAAGATAGAGGATGTGTTTGTGAATTTAATTGAATGTGTACATTAGTTTATTTTCTAAAAAGAAAATTGCTCTAGAAATAGTAAGCTGTGAATTTTTATCGGGCAAGTTTTGTAAAATAATACTATGAAGTATTATATTAGGTGCTTGCTAAAGCCTAGGTTTCTCAAGTGTGAGATGTATCGAAATAAATGTAAGAACGCTTTCATGCGTATAGTGTGTGTTCTAGAAAAAGTTAATCAAGTATGTTTTTAGGAAACCTATTTAGAAACAGTCTTAGAAAAACGTCTAATGTCTTCTAAAGTATCCACATTGACTCTTATATCTTGAAAACCTGTTGCCGCTGGTATTAAAAAAAGAAAACAAAAATAAATACTTCATCATTTATTCACTTATATATAAATTATATCACAAGACTAAGATTTTAGCTTATTTTTTTTTTTTGAACTTATACATCACAACATATATACTTCCTGTTTCATTTATCGTAAACTCTAATATGTAACAGCCGTTATTACACGCGATTCGTGAATTTTTTAAAGTTCTAAAACATCTTTTTTTTTAAATAAGGCCATAGCGAGTGCAATGATATAATATTTTACAATGTGCTCGACATACCACACTTACACTAAACGAGGCACACCGTCAAGGTATCCATAGAATAAAATATATTGTCGTTATCACCAGGGTTTGTTTGTAAACATTTTGAAATCATTAAAATTTAAGGTACTCACTGATATGAAAATTACAAATGGATATCATAATAAATCTTTGTGTTAAAGATATTGTTACACATGCATTGTCGATATTTATTAAAACGTTTTACTTTGTTCCTTTTTAGCAATTATTTTAATATTCAAAATATCAAAATTGCACATAAACAAGCTATCTTTAAACGTGTTATGTAAAATATTTAAAAGAATTTGAATTATAAGATCGTAAAGCATATACAGCCTCATCTTTGGTGACGAAATAATTCTGATAAATATTTTGTAATAGGTACAAGTGTGATTAGATAGGCCTAGAGACATGATACACTAAAGCTAGAGTCACAAAATGAGGTAGGATAGTAAATCAGAATTTATGGATGGACTCAGTTCACAGTCCTCTAGAAAACAAAAAACTAAAAAGCAATTGACTCTGGCGTAAAAAAAACATATAAAATATAACGTTAAATGTTGTAAAGAATAAGGTTATCCTAAAATATGTTCTGTTGCAAAGTCATGGATTCATAATATGCTTTTCTTTCACGACGCTCCGAGAGTCGGGCTACAATAAATTAAGATCTCTTTACAGAACGTCGTCAAAGTAAAAATATCGCAAATTAAGTATTAGAACAAGGAGATGATAAAATGACGTTACAATTTAGATTTGATTATTCACCTCACCGTCACTTAAACTCTACATGAGACATTCCACGCGCCGCGCCTACCCTAACATTTTTACATAATACATGAACAATCACTGATCATCTAGTACATTCTATACCGATAAAGCTCTCTCCACAAACCGCTTCAACTATTCGAACAACTCACGTGACAACTATCAATGCTATTTACAATATTTATAATACACATTCATAAAAATTACTGACGATATAACTACTTAAGTCGTAATATCTATTTTAATATAATAATAATAATTCAATCTTCTCTAGATCCACACACGTACTTAATCAAAAATCAATATATTTTTTTACATTTTTTTTAAAATATTTCTGGATTACTCTCGGCGATATCACAAAGCGATCATTTAAATATAAGTGAATAGTCAAATGACTATACTAAAAGAGTACATCGTGACTCGGAGTGTGACTAAACTTAGAAGCGTTAGTAGTCAATAATAAAAATATTTAGTGCCACCTCATCAATAAAAACTCAAGCGTTTTATAATAATTCATACAAAACTAACTATTTACTTACACAATCAAATTTCTAGGTAACTATTATGTCTACATCAAACTTCTGTGAATGCTTGAGAAACCGTTCTATATAAAAAAACCTTAGCAATAAACAACAGACGAATCCAAAGCTTAAATAAACGACGAAATGAATGGACACATCAACCAGCCTTCCGAGTCATAGCTCTGATATTACAACTAAAGTTAAAACTAATGTTACAACAGACAAAATCTTCGATTACATAAAAGATTATTAGTTAAATACGACGTCTAGAAGTGGCTCGGCTCATCCCGGCGAAGGGGAGTGTATGAGCGATGCATGCGATACTTCCTTTCTTCTGTAACTAAGATTAACGACCTCAACTACTTTAGATAAGCTGGACCACCTAATAGAAATAGAGGCCTACACGAATTTGAAACACAAAAGAGTTTAGTATAAGCTAACAGTCAGTAATAAAGCTGATATCTAGTAATTAAAGTTACACAAAACATTAATTGCAACGATAACTACGACACACGTTTGTGCAACAAACAACGCATAAGTACAATAAATGACACAGAGATATTAGATTCAGATGTTATGTATTGTCAAAATGTTAAATACAGTTTCAATAGTTCAATGTAAAACAATTCATTCACATTATGATTATTATATACACATGTCCACAGTAAAAATAAATCACACATTTCAATTTTAAATCTTTAGTAAAATAATAATGTCTCGCGTTCAGCGATGGCACCGCCATCTACATGAATATAATTTAGTTTACTTTGAAAGATTATAAAAATTGGTGTTAATTGGGTCACATCCAGGCGTCTGTATCACACAAGGCGAAGTATAAAACCCTTCGGCGTGCAGCGACGCGAATTAGCGTGGGAGCGGAACACAGTGTGCATCACAAGGAGAGCGTGTCCCGTATGAGCTTGCGCACCGTGTTGCCGACAGACGTGGGCGGCGCGCCCGACAGATTGTAGTGGATCTTGAACAAGTAGGGCTGGATGTCCGGGTACGACGTGTCGAAGATGAGGTCGGCATCCGAGCGGCTCGGCATCTTGGGCACGTACTCGTGCCGGTTGATGATCTCCGTGATGAACACGATCTTGTCCTGCAGCATCTCCACCACGTTCTCGTGCTTGCTGTGCATGTCGTGCTCGTTGCGCGCCTCGGTGAGCTCGCAGTACACGGTCCACACCTCCCAGGGCACGCACTCGGGCTGGAAGGGCCAGCGCGCGCGCCGCTTCTGGAAGAACTCCAGCGAGATGGAGCCGCGCGGCGGGGCGGCGCTGGCGTCGGCGCCGCGCAGCAGCGACGAGAAGTCGGAGATGTCGCGCCGCACGCTGCGGCCCAGCGCGCCCGACTCGCAGCACACGTACGTGAAGTCGATGAAGTCGCAGTCCACGTCCACGTAGCTCACGGTGCGGATGGAGTAGCTCTCCTCGTTGTTGTACGTGAACTTGCCGCTGGAGCGGTGGAACAGCACCGTGTGGAAGATGCAGGCGACCACCTCGTCCACCTGCCTGCCCTCCATCGACAGCTCGAACGCTATAGTGCGTGCGTTCATGTTGCCGGCGTCAGTGGGCCGACGCTTCAGTGCGAGCCACTACTATCGACATAATCACTCAAACGCGCTTCCCTTACTGACGGCTCCTCTGTGTCAGACGCGCAACGGATACGGATCGAGCGATGCACTGTGCCATTTTTAAATTATGAAACGAGTCAACTCCCACACTGAAATGGAGAATGACCGTTTTAGTTTGGCGTCTTATTTAAAACTAAGTTAACAGCTATTTTTGTTCCTATCACGTTAGCACATTGTCATAAGCGCCGTATTTCATTTCATACTAAGTATATGCGAATCCCTTGATAAAATGTGACTATAAAACTCACCCATATACTTGAGCGTCCCGCAGAGTGTAGTAGTTCGCGACCCGATGGAGAGCCACTTAGAGAGTCCGAAGTCGATCAATCGTACGTGATAGTCAGAATCGAGAAGAATGTTCTCCGGCTTCAAATCTCGGTATATAACGCCAGCGTTATGAAGGAAATCTGAAAACACATCGAACGAAAATTTGAACAACTACAAATGTTTATTTAATTCCTAGCATATTATCGAGCTGGCCCCAAATTTTATGTAGTTTAACCAATAGGTACTGATCCAATGGGGTGCACTCAAGCTTCGTAACGAGATGTTGTGTTTTGGAGTGTTATTATACCTTGTAACATTTTGCTAAACGCTGAAATTTTGCATGCTATGTTTTATCTTAATAGTTAACGTGTTTGAACCTGTTTTCACCTGTTTACACCATCGTATACCACGTTTTATGCAAAAAAATAAAGGGTGTAAATAGACTCTTAACGAAGCCAAAAGGAACTTGTTCTCCCCGTTATTACGATCATTTTTCTGTTTTAGACCATACCTGGGAACCTTCCAGTTACGGAGATATTGGGGATCAAAGTGTCTACTTTTTCACAAGTTTTTTTTAAATACAAACGTGTATTTAAAAAAAACTTGTTGTTTAATGTATTTTTTTACTTGAAGACACTTTCACGAGCCCCGTACTATTCAATCCATCCATCAGCACATTATTTTGAATGCGTTACACTTAGTCCTACAGCAAAACGTGATTTTTCACCCCTAAAAAAAAAGTCATTTCCCAGAAATATTTTTTGCATAAAGATACTTAGTTTGATGTACAGAATGCTTGGTTGACGGCTTCGTGAAGAATCTGTTCACAACCTGTATATTTATGTCTAAAAGAGATACTCTTTTGGCCTGTAGGTGATGTAAAAGGCAACTAAAGTGTAACTTTGAAGGGATGTTCAACCGTATCTGCCGATGCACTGGTAACGACTTTGTGCAGTCAACAATCCAATTGCTTATCTTTCTGATAATAATCTTTGACGGATTTGTACTCTGTCGGTATTCTAAAAGGCCAATTTTTGACAGTAGGAAAAGATACATGATGATAAAATAAAGGGGAAAAATATTTAAAAATCATAACTGGCACATTTTGGTAGTATCTACTATGGGGTACACCTCTACCTAATCATTGAGGATTACAAGCGTGATGTTATGTTATGTGCAAAATAAATTCACTCACCAAGGGCAATAGCAATTTCAGCAACAAATATCTTGACGAGTTCTTCAGGTAGCTTGCCGTATTTTTCGAGTAGAGCCAACAGCTCGCCTCCAGGAATGTATTCTGAAACTATTAATATACTATGAAAAGCCTCCCAAAGGTTATAACATCATTATGATTGGGAATTACTCATATCTTGCCACTATTATAAATAAGATTTGTGACGATGGATGGATATAAATGAATCAATAGATTGATGTTTGTTACTCTTTCACGCAAAACCAAAAACTACTGAACAAATTTATATTAAAATGGCACACAACACACACAGACAGCACAACAACACGAACACGTCACACACAAGACACGTCACGACACGTGTCACTGATAATTAACTCCTGGATTAAGGTGGAAGCGTCAGGGTAGCCCGCGAAATCCAAATTTTCTTACTTTTTTTTTGCAATTTGCAGGCCAGTAACACATTTGTACTTATAGAATTACAATCATTAAAATTATCGCGGGCTACCCTGACGCTTCCTCCTTAACACATAGAATACTTTTCATTGTGGAAGCACGATCGCGTAGGACAATGCTGGCTGGGGACGGTATGGATAAAAATCGCCTTCAAATAACACGAAACCAAGGCTAGTGAAGAAGTGAGTGAGCACTAGGATGTTAATCAATTAGCAAGCCAGGTCTTTCCAACTGAACTTTTACTGGAGTCTAAGCGTGATTTTTGTGCCTATGTTAAGTTGACCACAAATTATTTAACGGAATAGATGAAATTATTTGACAAAGTTTTGACATAAATACAATTCAAATGATACTAATTAACGCATCATTAAGTGGATTCCGCAGACCCAATTCAAATTACCTAACCGATAAGCGACCTCAATCAACAAATAACAAAGACAAAACACCAACTAAGTATCGACTACTACAGTAGCCAAAGTCACGACCTGATTCTTCTTGACTGTCCTAGAACCATACCATACATGAGCAGGCCTAACTGAACCGACGAAACTGCTTCAGTTTTGGTCGGACCCGCGGTTTTTTTTTAATAAAAACCAACCAGCGACTAGGCAAACCAACATTTTTTTAAGTCTTTTTGCCTATTTTCTATTTTATTTAACAGCACCTGTCGAGCAAAATGTGACTTTTTTTTCAAAATTACGTCGTCGTCGTATTATATTAAGTTATAGTTTTATTAAATAACATGCTCGGTATAACATACACCGAACGGCAAGACTGTTTAGTTCCACAGAATTGAGTAGTAGTCGCTCCGACCGCCGCATGCGCATTGGCCTTGAGGCCGTCATCCACACGCGTTACGGCGATACGGATTTTTGATAAACCAAACCAGAAGCTAAAACTGATCATGTAAGTTAAGCCTTAACTGACGCAGACTCGTTAACACTCCAAGATAAACATAACCGATAAAAAAGATAATTGTATTGTTGTTATAAAAACTTTGTCTAGAACAATCACCTTTACTAATGGGTCGCGTGTTATCTCCGTTATCAGTCGACGTGCTAATCTGACGTTACTTCCTTCTCAAATTAACCCTATGACCGCAACCAGGTTGACTTAGTGACCGCTAGCACTGAAGCGTTTTATAGTTTTTGTGCTAAAACGACTGATGACTTGGAACTAATTACCATTTCAATGAGCAAATTGTCAAAACATCGTGAGGAAACCGGTGGTCATTGAAAAATAAATTCGAACACATGTTACATCCACCAACACGCAATGGGTCCGCGTCGTGGAGTACGCCAACGTCCTCTAAAAGAGAGTAAGAACAGTATAGACTACGTATTTTCGAGTACCTTTCTCGGGGAAACTCGTTTATTTTTCCTAGCAAGTCAGCTAATAAAACGTGGCGGCTAATTGGGTCGTCCTGTTGAATTCGAAATAAATTGGATTTGAGGAGGGAACAATAGAGCCGTAGCCGAGTGTCCGTGACATGGCTGCGTAGACTATATTTAGAGTGTAAGATAATGCAATCACCCGGCAAATAAGTGACTATCACAGGTCTTGCGTGTGTCAACGTCTACAAGGCAGGACAAAGTTGCGTTCACATTTATTTACACTATCAAGATTTGTGTCAACACAAACCATTTAAAAACAACGTTATTTTTTTTGGACAGTCACGATAAAAACAAAAATAAATAAAGAACAGAAATGCAAAGCGCAAAAGTGTACTGCTTTTTTTTATTTTAATTGTAAAGTGAAATTAACTCTTATTAATATTTATAAACATGGACATGCTTATCACTGTTTGCTCAGACAATTTCCGCCCCGATTATTAATTTTGCAAAACCTTTCTTTCTTCACCTTAAAACCGTGCTATCATTTTTTAACTCCGTCTTCGTGATAATGCATATCGATGATAATATTATGGCTGACGCTATAACGTCATGGCTGTGTTGTTATTATTTTGTCATCGTCTATTCCTGAATAAGAAAGGTTTGAAAACAAGTGGTTGAAGACGGTTTTCTTTGTCTACAATAAAGTTGATCCGCTCTAATTTTCGACGTCCCGTCTCCAAATAACTTACAATTTGTAAGTGATAAAGACTTTGAGAAGCATCTAAGTAAGGTCAAAGCTTGGAATCCTCTGATGTGTACATCTCCAAGAGCATATCCCAAAAAGTCAAGCATTACATTCGATTTACAAGAACTTCATGTCATGAAAGGGCTGTTCTAACTCACACTTACCAATATAAAGTCTTTTCTTGGTCTGCCAGCGGGCCACAGCTCCCGCTATAAAGGAATGATGGCCGCACGCCGCCTGAATGCGCGCTTCCTCCTTGACCTGACGCACTGCACTCTCGTTCACTATCTGAAATGATTTACATCTCATTTATATTTCAAGAGAATCAGTAGCTGAAAATATCGTAAGAGGAAAAGGGAGTGAAATTATTATTATATTGTTACGCTCTCTCTCATATTCAGAGGATTGTGGGTTTGTCCCAGTCAGATTTACACGACGTAGGTAAGTGCGTAGTATACGAAACAGTTAGTATGCTGGGGAACGAGGGTCAATAACACAGAATTCTAAAACTGTCCTCACAAGTTCTTAACAGGTTTTCTAACAAGTAAATAATCGTGTGCTCGAATTATCACTGACATGCATACAATGTGAGGAGAAGCACGCGTTACAGTGATGGTAAGCGTGTCATACGGAGACGCGATAGGGAAGACCGCGGCCCGTTTCGCACGACCGCCGACGCAAAGTGGGTCCACAATGTAATTAGTAATTACTCACTGATATCTAAATCCTATCATCAATAACAAAACCATTCATTTTATCGGTGCACAACTTACTGCGAAAACATCACAAGTCAATCTTTCTTAACGCACTTGAACACGAACCGGGGTAAATGTACTCAAACGAACTTTGATCTATCAAATCCGTTTAGACAAACTTGTTTTAATTCGTCAGCATTTTCATATTGATATTTTACAAAAAGTTGCTATCTTACATTCGCATCTCAACCAGTGGGATACCAGTGATACCACACGATATTCCAAGGCAAGGATAGGTTATATTTCGATCATCTGCTTTGAAGATCGACAAAAAATTATTATGCTAAACCGCACGCTCTCCGGGTCACGGTGTGTCACGATTTATAGACAAGAAAGCGGTCACCCATCTCCAACTTCACGTTATTAAAACTCGTGTAAATAGAACGATCTGCGTTCTAGCTATTTAAGTAGCCACGAGTCCATCTAAATAACTATAACCTAAGTGTGCGACGAAATATCAGTGATAAGACGCATTAGAGTATTCGACTGAAAGCTTATCGCTGCGTTAACTCATTTTGTGGTAATAAGTTTACATGTGGGTCAATGTGATAAGAAGATTGTCGATAAAAGCGCATATGCTGCATTATTCTTTTTCACTTTATTAAATTTTGACATGAAAAACGTGCGAAGGTAAAAAATGTAACGCACGCGATTTTAATCCTTGTTACTTCCTGAATGGGCTATCGCCCCAAGACACTTGAAGCCACACTTTTTATGCCATGATCTCATCAATGTTTGAGCCATTTCTTAGCAAGTACCTACTGCCGAGTAACCTTGCAAAAAACATTACTTCATGGAGTTTATTGCCATGATAATTGTGGAACATTCAAGAAGAAATTCGAATAGATTGGTACTAAAAAACAATGATGATAGGTACTTAGAAGATTCCACAGTAGAGACCATACACTTAAAATAATGATACATTAGGTACATGTTGGTATTTTTTCCCCATGTCAGTAAGCAACGTTTTTTTGGAATCACGCAAGTAATTAAATCGAGTTATATATAGGTCAGTTACTTTATCCTTGCGTACTTGCGAGCATTAAACTGATAAATTAATGATAATAAGATAATCTTACTAAGACTAGTTCAGACCACTAAACCAAGATTATTTTTTATCAGAATTCATAGTCTAATACGTATTTTACATATAATAAGACTGCGTAAGAGGTGACAGTGATACAGCCGGCGATTTTGTTGGTAAAATAAAAAAGAATATTGCGAACGTTGATATACGGTCTAAAATAAATAACCTGTTCTCTTTGATGCTCTCGAGTACTACAGGAATAGATAATCCTTTTTTCTAGTCATAATTGGACGTAGTTAAGCAGAAAGGACTCAATCCACATTAAGTCACACGTTACTTAGTGGAAAACTATGTACAAAATTGGACGTAGTTAAGCAGAAAGGACTCAATACACATGTGACTTAATGTGGATTGAGTCCTTTCTGCTTAACTACGTCCAATTTTGAACATAGTTTTCCACGAAGTAACTGTGCCTGGTGATATAAAGGGTGTAAACAGACTCTTAACGAAGCCGAAAGGCACTTGTTCTCCCCGTCATTGCGATCATTTTTTTGTTCTAGACCATACCTGGGAACCTTCTAGTTACGGAGATATTAGGGGTCAAAGTTCCAACTTTTTAACAAGTTTTTTTTTAAATACATGTTTTTAATGTAAGATCTTTACTTTAAACACATCCAGGACCCCTTACTATTCAATACATCCATCAGCACAATGTTTTGAGTGCGTTACATTGAGTCCTACCGTAAAACGTGATTTTTCACCCCAAAAAAGAGTCGTTTCCCAGCAATAATTTTTTGTACAGTTACTTAGTTTGATGTACATAATGCTTGGTTGACGGCTTCGTGAAGAGTCTGTTTACACCCTGTATATATAAGGTCCCATTAAAATAGATGGACAAACTTTTAGAAATCTTTCAGACCACCAAAATAAGGACAATGGTAAAAAAAATAAATAAGAAAAACACATAAGATAACTTACAAGAAAAAAAAACAGCTTAGGAAAATACATTAAAACTGCAGACAATTTATTATTTTAGGTCAAAATAAAATCACTTTCAGTGCTTTTTTTGCTTGGATATCTTTGGTTAGACGTACTGAACGCTGTGTTAAAATTTGTCCATCTATTTTAACGGGACCTTATATATGTATGAAGTATAGCATTTTGCTTGAGATAAACTCTACCCTGTGTTAAGTGTCATAGATAAAGATCTAAATTATGTCTAGTGGTTATCTAATCTAATGTTGTATGTCAAGGAGTGTTATGACTTTAGGTCTGCGTATAAAAAGTTAGCTCTGTAGTCTAGTGTACTTCAAGGAAAGACCAATATTAAATCTCTCATGGTATGCAGTCAAGGATGTTCAAGATGTCTGGTATAGACGACAGAACCCGAACCATTTGTTTCTTGAATTAACATTACAAAACAAAAACATATTGCTTCATGAACATAGCAGTATGTTACAGTCTGGTATAGTATGGGACATACTGAAAACATTTAGCTGGGTGCTGTTCAGCAATTTAGAAGATATCTATGTCCATTTGAAGACTGCAGTGGGCTAGGCTGAGTAGATTGATTGATGATAATGACTGGCCAGAGGGGCACAAGAGTGAAAAATTAAAAAAAAAATCGTACCTGCGACTTACTAAGCACTTTAAGTGCGTATTCTTTGTCTTCACTAATCTTCTTCACTTTATAAACTTCACCAAATGCGCCTTTGGCTATTGTCTCTTCTATCTGGTAGTCTTTCTGGAGTAGATCAGTGGTGATGGGGAATTCAGGCTGGAATATTGATTCTTTGTGAGCTACTGGCCAGGCTGTCTTGCTTGCTTCTAGTGGGTTCTTTAATGTGGAGTCATTCCATCTGAAATTTTTGTTTTTTTTTTTTCAAAATTGGACGTAGTTTAATGAAAAGGATACCATCCATGCTGATTCAACTGCGGGTTGCATCCTTTTTGTTAAAAAGTTGTAAATTATGAATTGTAAATAATTATCTTAAACAATCAGAAAATCATCATCATCTGAATTCTTACCAGAATCCTATGTAGATGTAAAGAATCCATATTATTGTATAATTGGACTTAGTTTGGATATTGGTATTTGGCTATTTAAAGCTTCCTCTCTCCTACTATATTTGTTTTTTGCTGTGCCCGACAGGGTCCATAAACATCACATTTTTTTTAACTTACAACCTAACCACACATTGCGGAATGCAAATAATGATTGAGTATTGAGTATTAAACAAACAGTTTTCCTTGACTAAGATTTAGAATTAATGAAGACTAGACTTGTTTTGAGATTTGCTCATCCTACATAGTCACCTGCATCTACACCTTGCGCAGGTGACTATTATACTGGTCGGGCATTATTTTAGTCCATAAACACGCAAAGGAGGTTTTGAGATTGTGTTTCAATGGTTTCTTAAAATTCTACAATAATACTATGCAGAAGTTTGAAACTACATGATAAACTCGTAATTTCTCAATCACATGAGATGCACTGCCAATCAACTCAGTGAAGAGAATTAATATGCATCAGTATGTATTAATATCTGAATTAGCGTGTCCCATAAACTTAATCAGACTGTGTTTCGATAAAAAACAACATCTTATTACTTGAATTAAGAAAATACTAAGAATGGAATAACAAAGAATTAACTAAGTTTCAATTTCAAATGATATCTTGATAGTACAGTCACGGTCACAAGCACCAATATGGTATACACTTATTAACTTTTAAAATTAAATTTCTACTGCTATACCGACTATAATTAATTTGCTTTTAGCAACTAGCAAAAGTTATTTTCTGCCACTGTATTGGTTGTAATTTTATGTTTTTACGAACTAAGTACTTTTTGAGGAGCTCGTGGCTAAATATTAACAGCCGTATGGGTCGATCTCCCAGGTTCAGCAGCGCTTGCCGAGGTTGGTCTATGGATGAGTAACCATCCATTATATACCGAGTTTCCTCCGTGCCTGGGAAAGCACGTTAAGCCGTTGATCGCAGCTGTCTTTTGTAGATCTTTGACGTCGTTACAGTTAGTCAGTAACCCGAAAGTGACAACCAGTCGTACCACGGTGTATCGTATAACCCAGTAACTGGGTGATTGAGGTAAGATAGGGAGTACGCTCCTTGTAAAATATTAGTTTTCAGCTGCATCCAGTTTGATTTCTAGCTGACCCCAATATAGTTGGGAGAAGGCTAGGCAGATGATGAAAAAAATAGTACACTAAAAGCTGCAACTTTTTGCTAACTGATTCCAAATTAGTGTTTGTGAGTGTACACAATTTAAGTATGAGACGTCTTTGTTGTTATACTTATCTCCATGACATACAGCTTGAGGCGAATGATTCAATTATTGCGTGTAAGTAGCCATCTCCTCAATGATAAGTATTATGTACTCACAATATTATACAACGCTTATGAAATTAATTATTTCCTGGCTAGTGTTAGAGATATAAAGAAAGACAGAATGTCAATAAATAAAAAGATGTCTAGTCTAGATAAGATTCAATAGTAATTTAACAGTTGATATTTAATTTGTTGAATATCATAGTTAGAATTAAACAGAATCAGTGTGAAACATTCGCACTGGTGGGACACACGCCTCTCTGTGTGAAGGTGTGGGCCACAATCTGCCATGTGAGCCCAGTGCATGTTGCTGGGTGCCGCATGTCTTTGAAT
The DNA here is from genome assembly GCA_950005105.1 of Lycophotia porphyrea. Taxonomy (NCBI): domain Eukaryota; kingdom Metazoa; phylum Arthropoda; class Insecta; order Lepidoptera; family Noctuidae; genus Lycophotia; species Lycophotia porphyrea. The sequence continues at coordinate 12,571,460 of OX465396.1, read as the reverse complement.
TGTTAGTTCTACAATTTGTTGGTGTCTTCATGATTTTTATAGTTACTTTGTCTGTTTTTTAACCCTGCAGTAGTTCCGTGGACTGGCAAATAAGCATGCAACATGCAAGCAGGCATGCAACATTCAGCAAGCATTGTTTCTGTCACGGCTCCAGCGCTGCGGGGTTTGGGTGGCTCCACGCGAGCTTATCGTCGCAGATGGTTTTAATGCTCACCACCGCAGCTGCAGCTTGCTGGCCGGCAAGCCGGCCAGCTTCACCTGCCGCGGCGGGCCTTCAAACCACCTGCTCCTCAGCTAGCTGGCCAGCCTACCCCTCCGCGCCTACGCGGGTTTTTATTACACTCTAGGGGTAGGACAGACAAGACTACGTGGAGTCGGATTTGCAGCGATTCGTTTCTGTCACTAAATTTGGTAGCACAACATATTGGTGCCGATTCCCTTGTTCACAAAATAAACTAAATTTAAGTTGAGTGCATCTTTTTCTTTCTATTTCATTATGAAAAGGACAGAAGATAAATATTAGTTTAGTAATGTCAAATTAGTCAGCACCTGACGTAAATTGATGTCATTTTAGTAGTCAACTTTTAAATCACGTCTAAACTTGTGTCAGGCGCTGGTTAATTTGACAGGACTAAACTAAAATTTATCTTCTGTCCTTTTCTTATTGAAATAGAAAGAAAAAGATGCACTGAACTTAAATTTAGTTTATTTTGTGAACAAGGGAATCGGCACCAATATGTTGTGCTACAAAATTTAGTGACAGAAACGAATCGCTGCAAATCCGACTCCACGTAGTCTTGTCTGGGAATCGGCACCAGTATTGACAATTGATGACACTATTTTAATTTAATATTGAAAATGCTACCAAGTAACCGGCTATTTGTAACTGAATAATATTCCGTAAAATGTTGTTTCAGTGTGGTGAAAATATGGCAAATAAATCAATTGGCAAATGAAAAAAGTTCAAAAGAGGCTTCGGTCAATAGCAAAAAGTTATTTTGTAGATCGGCGAAATATAGTTCGATAAAATAATACGTATGACAGATCTAAAAATATGTCAAATAATGTATATAGAAAAAAAGATGTCGGTCAATAGTTTTCGGTAAAATGAAATTCGAACAAAAAAAATTCGGAAACGTGATCGGTTCCTCCGTGGACTACATAGGTAATCCACTGGTACAAAATAGACAAATTCGAATTAAGATAAGTTTTTTTTTTTTAGCAATTATGACACAGGTTGTGATTAAGTTTTATTGATTTTATCTAGTTAAAAAAACTGTACTGATTATATTTTTAGAAGAAAAATAAAGAACACAACAAGAAACAACTAGTCTTCATGTGTAAGAAAATGCCATTTGGTATAAAGTGAGGACTGAAGGCGGCAATATTGAGTGCTTTACACACCGTAATGTATTGACACCTACATTAAGACTATTGCAAAAAGCTGGAAGCCGACCCCAACGTAGTTGGGAAAAGGCTAGGCAGATGATGATTAAGACTATTGCAAAACTTTGTGCAAGACTGAATTTTCTAAAAGTCATGAGATTAAGATAAGCAATGTTTATGATAGGAAATTATAAAAATATTTATCATGGCGGAAAGTAAAAAGTATGTGTTGTTACTCATTAAATAAACAATTATCAGAACATCTTTACAGAATAAGTTTCCCAAATCAATCTAATATTACAACTTCATTACTATAAGGATAGTTTAGAAGTCTATGGTTAATAATACTGTTACAGATGAGAAGTCATTCAAATTAAATTAGTTCTTAACTAAGCCATTATTTTTAAATTGTGTCACCCTATTTATAAGTTCTACATTGTAATGATACCTGTAATTTGGTGTACAGTGGCGTACATAATAAACTGTAGTCTATCCATCTATCTAAAACGCACTTTTGAATGTCAACATTTACAAGGAATACCGAATTAGATGATTAAATTATTATAATTTATTTGTACTTTTGATAGGTCATGCAATAGTGTCCAGCCGAAGGTCGATTTCCGGCCGACGCCGATTGATCGGCTCTCGCCAAAACAGTCGACCGAAGCCAAAGGTTTAATAACCCTAAGAACACTGACTCCTGACATACAGGTACACCTAGTTCAGCAGTCAGAGGCTTCAAACAAGTTTTTCTGTAACCTACACACATAAAACATGTCTAGGGATATTGTACATTATTAGCAAAACTTTAAAAGTACTGGACATTTCAAAAATTTTTAAACGTGAACTTGTACATTTGTTTTCCAAATTAAAAAAAAATCATATGTGGCAAAATTCAGTATACTTCATAACAAACATAATTTTCTCAACGTACGTGTGTTATTAACAAAATCAAAGATTTTTTTCGTACGTTTTTTAATTCAATGAATACTGCCGAGTTGAACTAAACCATAGAATGTCAAAATTTAACTAGAAAAAAAACCGACTTCCAAAAAAACAATAAAAAAAAACTAAAATAACTTTTTTTTTAATTACTTTCGGAAGTCGGTGACTTTGTTTGTTTCATTGTCATTTTTTGTCACCGACTTCGCAGGAAGTTTTTTATTTTACCCTTTTTAGTTGTAGACTTTTTAGCATACCACACAAATTCTAATCATGAATTAATTTTTATATTGTAGCCAGAACTTTAAGGAAGTAATCGTCAAGACGAATCAAACGAGTCGAAACTCGATGGGGATGTCGTTTTATAGCGGAGTTCTTAAGGCGACCTTACAGCTCCATCGCCAGAACCTGGATACTATCTAAAGTCAAACTACTTATTAAGACGAATCAAACGAGCCCAAACTCGATGCGGTTACGTCGTTTTATCACGGAGATCCTATGACCACCTTCAAGCTCCATCATCAGACCCTGGATACTATCTAAAGACAAACAACTTATTTAGACGAATCAAACGAGCCCTAACTCGATGCGTTTATGTCGTTTTATCACGCAGATCCTATGGCCACCTTACAGCTCCATCATCAGACCCTGGATACCATCTATAGACAAGCTACTCATTTAGACGAATCAAACGAGCCCAAACTTGATGCGGTTACGTCGTTTTATCATGGAGATCCTATGGCCACCTTCCAGCTTGATCATCAGACCCTGGATAACATCTAGAGACAAAGTACTCGTCAAGACGAATCATACGAGCCCAAACTCGATGGGGTTATGTCGTTTCATAACGGAGTTCCTAAGGCCGCCGTCCAGCTCCATCATCAGATCAGCTCCATGTCATCGATATATTGTACTATCACGCGATATACATAAGCGTGCAAATTTTTGATTTAATCGGAAATCAGGAAGTGTATCAAATTAAACATGCAAGACTTCAGGCGTCGTCGCGTGATATAGCAATTAACGTGAAAACATACAAAATTACTGAACCGATTTTAATGAAATTTCTATGGGACCAATCGGGAAGTATATCCTTTCACATAAAAGAAGAATTTTTGAAATCGGTTAAGAATCGGTACATACAACCGAATTGAGAACCTCCTCCTTTTTGAACAAAGTCGGTTAAAAAGAGCATGTTAAGAGCAATAGACATGTTAGAAACCATTGGCCATTGGCACCAGTCAAAGCGTCATATCCAGATTGTGGTGTATCGCTATCGGGATACTGGTGAGGTGGCTGAGCGGCACACTACGGGAATATTCGATTAGCCATCGCCAGACAAGTTCGATTTTTCCGAATTACGGCGAGAAGACAACTGAACGCTACGACTTGCCAATTGGTTTTAAAGGTACAGTCAGAACACCTAATCTTCGTTAGTGACCAAATTGGCAGGAGGAGACCACAAGCAGTCAACCTTCATGCTAGTACACCATTTCCACTACGATGAGGCACTTGCGGGGAAACTGGGGGGGCTTTAGATTATACGAAGCAGAGAAAAAGATACACGAAGAATACGTATTTGGCGCACACCTGGACGTGAGACTCGCTTGCGATATCTCCAGAAAGTCCATCCCTATCAAAGTGGAACAATACCATGATTGTTATTGAACTGGACTACATCTAGTCAGGAGAACTGACCACGTTTATATAAAATGCAATTTAACGGCTGCAAAATACCGTGATGATGTGCTGGCACTTGTATTCCAACCACAGCAATTGCAAATGGGACAAGATTGTATGCATATGCATGATGAGGCTGCCCAGCTACCACTCGAGCGGTCACTCAGCGGTTACAGCAACTTATTGAAGTGGCCCGGGACTGGCCCCTGCAATTCCCAGATTTAAATCCTGGTAAGCACGCCTGGAATATGCCGCAATGAAGGTGTTAACGAATTTTCCCAAGAATCTGCCGAACAGTCCACTTTTCATGCATTTTCGCCTGACTTAGTACCTTACACCATTAGGTAAATGACAATATTATTTTGAGCAGATGTGTTATAAACATTCAAGGTGTTTTGACAGTTTATTAATTTTATTTTATACAAAATTTATTCGTTTCATTTTATTTTGTTTTCTGCTATAATCACCAAAAACAGTAACTCTGATTTTAGTAACATTTTAAGTTTTTCATTTTTACCTTAAAAAAACCCTCATAAAATAAAAAAACTTGATTGTAAATAAACAATTTCACCAGATGATTACAATGAACTGGCAACTTGTCAAAAACAAGATAACAAAATGTGTGACTCTTGCTCTCCAATTGTTACTTCTCTATTCTCTTGTTCAATATCCGTGCTTGTTTAAAAATTTTGGCTTTGGGCAAACCTTCAAGCCATTTTGGCCAAAGTCAAAGCTTCGGTCAGACACTATCACTCAATATATATGAGATGGTATTCATCACATGTACTTAAAAATAATGCAAATACAATGATTTTAAAGAATCATCATAACTATTTTTATACAAGTTTCGTCTAATTCTTTTCAATGTTGTTATAGTATATTACTTACTGAAGTCATACATATATATATTATGTAAGTATAAAACATAAGATTGAAAATAGATATTACTAGACAAGTTTGTTAATGCACCAAAACCATTGTTTAATTTTTTGGAATATTCTATTTAATAAATTAAAGCAGACATCAAGGTTGTTTTGCATATTTCAATTAAAATTTAAAGTAGGTAATATATTTAATATGCAAAATATTCTAATGCACATGTTTAATTTACCATAATCATTATTTACTTAATTTCTGATTCAGAAAAAAATTTCACACATACTGATAAAACAAAGTGTCAGATGTGTGTAAAATGAGGAATATTTAATTACGAAAAAAACTTGAAAATCATTAATTAAATTAAAAACAGAAAATAATATAAACAGATAGGGTGAAATTTATGTTTACTTAAAAAGATCTTGATAATTTGAAACTGGCGCGATCTACATATTAGTAATCAAAAGAAAGAAAACTGTTTGTTTTGACGAATTGTTTAATGTGTACTAACCTTCGCCTCGAGACGCGAGACCAAGGCCGTGATGCGCTGTACACCGACTGGTTGCTCGTAACACTGACGAAGGAACGCCCGCTGAGGTTTCCCACGAAATGGGAGAGACTGAACTATTTACAAAAATAAATTATGTGCTTAGAGGTAACAAAGAACTGACACAAACAATGGACATTTTAACGAATCCGTAAGTACATTAACTCGTCCACACAAAGCAGATACTAAAACACTACGCAGCAGATTAGTCACAGGAGAATCCTGCGTCTATCTACAAAAATATCAGCTACGCGAGTTCAGCTGAGAATGACATTAACAAGTTTTCGTTTCATCACTTACCTGACTGGTGAAGGCCTGGCCGTCGCGGTCTGAATGCGTAGATTGCTTTTGATTCTTGTGCTCAGAGTTTTTATTATGAGTGTTTCCCATTAAACTAAACTAAATGGCTTTATACATGCCGTTACAGGTCTATTTTCATGTTATTTTAAAAACTGTTGACTAATTTTTCCACCATGAATCGCCCATAAACATAGAATCGGTGTTGCCATTATAAGTCTTATTGAAAAAACATAAAAATCAAATGTCTATGGTATTTTCTTTAAAAATCAACTGGAAAAAATATGACGCTGTGTGTTACATAATGGAAAGAATTTAATAAATTATCTATATGAAATGTAATGTGACTTGTTACGCTTTCCTAGAGTTGCCGCAATTGAATATTTTTTTCAATCTAGTAACATTTTGTTGTCAAAATGTAAATATTGAACATACGCCACGCCATTTCTATTAACATTGCGTCAACCAGTTTCCAATTTGCTGCAGCCACTCCAAGGCCCAATACTGTTGTAGTCATAAATCGATTATCTTGTTTAGTAACAGGCGTTATATGTAGTAGAGAATATTATAGATATGAAGAGATCTCATTGTTCTGAGATCGGGGAAGTTGCTTTAGTTAGCAATATCTGCTAGAATATAAGGGTATTTTGTAGGAAAATTTGTATCGTCTCCTCACGTGCAAAATAATTATTACCAAATAAACATAAATGAAATGGACGTATTCATTTGAATCATCATATTACACTTATCTATTCGATTCTTAGTAAAGATTTCTCAGTGTAAACTGGTAATTGGCAACTGTATCTACTTGCTTGTATCTTTCACTCTTACTACTTACATTTAATTCTTAGCTACTGCTCTACGCACCTCCTTTGACCAATCAAACTTAGAGTAGTCTGATGAATCGTTGCATTGATGTAGATGACCGATTAAAAATAAAAACAAATTTTGCGTAGGTAGTCAAAATTTAATAGGTGTCTTCCTAAGAAATAGTATCTGAAGAAATGGACTTACGTTGCTGACTGTAGCTCTTTAACCTCTTTTGGTTCTAGCAACTATACCTACTAGTAATAAAATACATTATAATAATATATTGTATTGTATAACGGGCTGGTGTCCGCAACTCCACGTCTAAGCGCATATTTTGCGTGCATTTTACAGTATAGTGCATAAGTACCTATAGTTAGGTGCAAAATATAAAGGGTGTAAACAGACTCTTAACGAAGCCGAAAGGCATTTGTTCTCCCCGTCATTGCGATCATTTTTTTGTTCTAGACCTGGGAACCTTCTAGTTACGGATATATTGGGGGTCAAAGTTCCAACTATTTTACAAGTTTTTTTTTAAATACATGTTTTTAATGTAAGATTTTTACTTTAAACACCTCCAGGACCCCCTTACTATTCAATCCATCCATCAGCACAATGTTTTGAGTGCGTTATATTGAGTCCTACTGTGAAACGTGATTTTTCAGCCCAAAAAAAAACCGTTTCCCAGCACTAATTTTTGCGTAAAATTACTTAGTTTGATGTACATAATGCCTGGTTGAAGGCTTCGTGAAGAGTCTGTTTACACCCTGTATTAGGCTCAGAAAAACTCAGAGCATAATATCACTAACATTGGTCCCAGGGTGATGTCCTGTTATGGAACAGTAAAATGTTATGAAGATAACAATCGCCCGGTAGGCGGCTGACAGTCACCCTTAACCATTTACTATATGCGGAGAGGATAATTTACCTGCGTAGCGATTAAGCAAACTTATTTGAGTTCTATTCTTTTTGTAGCCCGAAGTGGTTAGTATAATCACGTCCATGATTTCCTGGGCATTCGACTTCGGACCAGTAAGTATTTGGGTTCGTGCCGTTGGGACCCTTAATCCGATACGACAACTGTGGGAATCGTATCTACCATCAATGACGTAATTAAACAGATCCTGAATAAAACCTAAAAGCATGGTCCTAATTATAAATATATATGTACACTGTTCCAATTAGATCCATGGATAGATAAGTACGGGTGTTGTTTTTTCATTTAGTATTTTGTTTTGGTTTCCTTTTCCAAAACGCACGTCGTTCGTGAACGCACAATCTTCGACATTTTCTAGACCTTAAACAATTTTTCCAGCAGATTCTAATACGATGTACAGCCAATTCTAACAAGAATATAGCTATTGTGACCGCCGCGCAGAAAGAGTATAGCTCGAATATGCCGCTCAAGTCGTTCATCCCGAGAGGTCTCGTGGTCACTTCGTCTTTAATGTCCGTGTATCTGTACTGCTCCCATTTCCTTACCAAACCAGCCTCAAAAATCATCATTATATATTTATTATATCTTTCTGTCAAGGGTGAATTTTTAGTCAGTATCATGGTCAAATAATGGCTATGTATTCTATCCCCTTCAGCGATATGCAAATATTGTTCACCTTTTTCATTGAGTTTGTTTCTTTTAATGTAACGACCCACTGAACAATCTATGAGGCAAAAACGATGAGCATCACTCGCCATGCGCTTGATACACCCGAATATGTCTTGTTCGTAAACTAGTCTGGAGTTAATAGTTACGAACTTTTCTTCGGTGTCCGGAAGGATCAGATCTGGTGACGCCATTGCTTCAATAGGGTATCCTTTCTCAATAACATCGTCAAACGTGTCAACCTCCTTACCCCTTTTGGCTGCAGTGAAGAATGACACTATCGTGGCCTGAGCTGTAAAATTGATCACGAAAAAGCACCACAAAGAAACTGCCAAGAAAATACGGAACGACTCATATTGTGGCGGTTTATGTAAGTTTAACATTAAGGCATTTCTGCAAGCATTCATAAAATCTTTACCTATTTGATCGAAAGTAAGACGTTCATTTTCAACAGTCTTGTAGATGGAGAAGGTAGCCCAGATACATAAGAAACAAGACAAAAATCTGCATACGAAGTCGAAGTTAAGTTTTAAGTTTTTCACTTCAAAGAGGGTAGTTTCAAAACTGGCGCGACTAGATACAATACAAATACCACTATCTTTAAATGGAAAGGTGAAATCAACTTCCACTACAATTACATCGAATTGATATATCGGGAATAAGCACAGGTCTCCTCTCCTGCGTGAAAAAGCAAATAACTGTTCAATATTCACTTCGAAATTAAATGGTTTCTTCATGATATTCAAGCTGAGACTAAGATCAATAGTGAAATTCATGAGTTCGGCCATGGTGTTCCAGATCATTCCATCTCTAGCTCGAAGTTTGTAGGTTCCATTCCCAAGTTCATCTATGACGACAAACGGCTTAACTTCAGTCACATATCCCGTAAAAGCAAAACCGTGAAAATTTTTGCTTTTATCTTCAAATAGATTCAATTTTCTCAGATCATCCATAGCGCTATACGACACATCGTTTGTATTAAAAACCAGACAAGTGCCGAGATGGTTTGTTCTTAGTTTAGATGTCACAGTTATGTTATGACATTGCTCCACACAAATTAAATCTTCTTCAAATCCACGAACTGGCATACCAAGGTTTCTTGCAGTCCAACAGCCAAACTTATTATCTGGTTGAACGTAATAATGTTCGTTAACATACGGAGTGTAGTCAGACACCATTAAAGTTTCTTGCAAATCGTTATACTGGACCAAGATTGCATTTAAAGCTTTGTGGTACCATAAACTAAAGAAAATTTTCGCCATGAGGTATCTGTCTTCAATTTTGTGATAATACAAGATTATATTTGCCAAGGGATGCCAATATGGTGAAGTTATTAATTTTTGCATCAGTTCTTCATATTCTCCGAAATCCTGGCAGCTGATAACTATAATATTTGAGTGATATGGAACCACGTCTTCTACATAATAATCTTCAGGGTCGTTTAGATTCATAACCACAAAACCATACGATATGTGCTTGATTTTGTTATAGAAATAATTAGGTAAATTTCCAACGAAAAGTATTGTGTCCCATCCATTTGTTTTAAAATTTGAATTTATTATGTCCACCTGGAATAAATGTCATAATTTTATTGGGTATTTTTCAAGTAGCAGCCAAGACTCTGAATATGTGGGGACGTGGTCGGTTGATGGCAATGGGCTCGTAGCTATCATCAGTGGCGTAGCTAGTCAAATAAAGTCCTGTATCAAAAATGTATGGTGGTTCTTTGATCTCGAGTGCGGCGAAGCCCAAAAAGACGATTACGAAATAACGATTTCAGCTTTATGGACCGTTTTTATTGAAAAGCGAGTGTAGCTAGCTAGGAAAGCTGGAGCGTTCTGGTTCCCCATAAATGAAGTATTTAGAGCTAGCTCGAAATATCTGAGATATTTGAGAATCTGCCTCAGCTAAGCTTAAACCGGCAAATGCATGCATGCGTGATGTTATTTTATAATGAGAAAGAAAAGAATAGTTCAAGCTTTAACCGGAACCTCGTGCTCTATAGAGCCCATTACCGATAATAGGTACTTAAAAAAGATTGACTAATATAACTCACAATCATATCAATCCTTTGGTCTTCCAGCTTTGGTTTAAAGAAATCTGTGAAATTTCCTAGCGCAGCATTGGCAAACATGCCGAAAATAAGTATTGAAATATACTTCATGATACTCCCTGTCTTTATACTTATATTTACATTCTTTACGTTTGATTTGAGAGCAGCTAGCAAAGGTAAACAGAGAGCTTCAAGGTTCTATTCACTTGCCGTAGTTTTGTGAACTGATCCTTTCTTTTCACTACTGTTTAAAAGTCTGTTCTTTATATTGAGCGATGGATGAATATCTGTGGGTACATACTAACAGAGAAGCAAATCAAATATATTACATCAGGGGTTCCCAAACTGTTTCAGTTCACGGCGCACTTACAGGTTTTGTATTTTGTCTTGCCGCCCTAGCTAGACGAAAAAGCTGAGTTTTTATAATTATGTTGACACACATAATTGTAAAAACTCAGCTTTTGTATCCTACATTGTTTGTATGCTTCAGATAAATAAGATGTTGCAAAGGGAATGCGAAGTCAATTTTGAATTTAAAGTTTGATGTTACTTTTGGACCGATATCACACGTGAATCTTGTTATAAGGCTGCTGTCGCAAGAGGGTAAAATGAGACCTCTTCTTCTTGCGAAGTGGATCTTGTGCATGGAAAGGATCTTGGATTAACGAAAAATTTTCGACATCGTTTTCGCCAAAGTAGGTATTTAACCTTTTCACCGCCACGGACATCAATAGAAGTTCCAGATTTTCGTGCCACCAGCGCCACGACTTCATTAGAAGCTCTTCATTTTAAATATCTTATAAAAAAAAAACTGTATTTAACAGGTTTTTTTTTCATTTTTTACTTAAAAGCACTGTCTACTACTCTTTTTTTATTTTTCCACACAAAAGAAGCCCTTAATTGTCTTAAAATTGTCAAAAACAAAAACTCCGAACATTTTTAATATCCCCAGAACGCCAAGGACTTTATATATAGTCGGCCAGTGATGTGACGCGAAAGTTAACACTGTTTAATTTCACCCGTTGAAATATTTAGAAATATTATTATCGAAAACAATTTGAGGTCAGTAAAATATGAACTTAGTTAACTACTTTATAACATAGGGAAAATAGACGAATTTCAACCGTCGGATAGGTTCCGAACCGGAATTAAATAGTTGTCGGCAATCCTTATCGATAATTATATTCCCATCTCTACAAAACAATTGGTTGCCAGCTATAAGTCTATGGTTGTCAGTGCCCCGAGCGCCACGGTCTATTATAGAAGACGTTCTGTGACGTCATAAACGTATGGCTGTCAAGGTCACTTTGGCATAGTGCAGTCTGCAGCACTATTTGTTGCACTTTTTATTGCTTCATTATTAATAAGTTATTGACATGAACGAAGAACTGGATACGGATGAGCTTTTAAGCATTCTACAAGGTGTGGAATCGGACTCTGAGTATTTTGTGGAAAATGCTGGACCAGAAGACGCTGATTCTGAGGTATGTTTGATAATAATAATAACGTTTATTCAAATGATTATCTACAAGAGATATGAGTTCAAATAAAATAAAACATTGTATTTGTGAGATTCAATTCTGAATGAATTGTATTTGATTACTTTAATTTGTATTATTTATTTATTATACTTAAGTTTCTATTATAACTAAGTAAGTATTGTCTGTCAATTACTTAAGTCAAACAAAAAGTAAAAACAGTAATTAGTAAATAATTGCAAAAATGTGATTGAAACAAACTTGTCAAACTTTAATGTAAGTACTTAATAAATCATTTTTTTAACAATTCATTTCCATTTCTAAATACACAATAAATAGGTACAATGAAAAGTTCTGCCGCTTAGATACCTAACGGTAAAAAAGTTGGCTGAAGTACTTTAATAAAACACGGGAGTAGACAAACATAGAAAAAAGACCATAGACCACATCCCTAATCAGAATTGAATTTAACGTGCTCTGAGCGCCAAGGACTTGAAATGAAATCAAAGAATGACGTCATGAAACAATTAGTGATGTACCTCTTTTCTTATGGCTCTATTGAGTTATGTATTTGTTTCTTTGATACTTATAGTTTATATTGTTTTTTCTTACTATGGATACTGTGAAATAAAACAGATATGGAAATATTTAATCAGTTTTTATTTATATCCGTAAAATTATAAATAAAACATAACTTAACGTGTATAATTCTCATTTATCGATATTACTCTACCCACATCACTACTGTTTACTATATATTTCGTTATAGATGTATAGCTTGGCGCTAGGCGAGGCATCGCGTTCTGTGTACGCTGGCGGTGAAAAGGTTAAAAAGTCACTAAGTGACCTTCGGAAGGTGTTGCGTGAAAAGGGACATTAATTCTTGTGAGACAACAAGCTCATGAGATTTTTATCGAATACCTAAGTTTAGTTCCCAGAGAATAGTACACAGGAGCGCCTCACAGTGTCCCTCTTTACTCTCTAAAGCGCACCAGGGCGCCACGGCACACACTTTGGGCACCTCTGCATTACATTATACAATAGGCAATCATCCAAATGCCCATGATCAACAAATCTGATTTGCGTTAAAGTTCGAATATCATGTTAGGGGTCATTTTGGAAATGATAACATTAGGTTAGGCATATAGTTACTAAATTATGTATGAGAATAAAATATAAGTGTTACGAGTGTGTCTGCGTTACCTATAGACTATTATAATGATCAATATTACTCATGATTTTTTCATACACGATATACATAGCTATTTGGGAAAATAAGACCAAAAAATCAACAAAAATATTTATTTATTTTGTCAAAACTCTATATAATATACTAACGTATGAACACCTTACACCTATAGAAGAATGAAAGTTCTACGATTCACACAGAACACCGATGAACACATTCTCTAATATCCTTTTTTCAAGCAACAAAGCCTGAAGAGCATTAATATCAAACGCTGCCAATTTTATTAATAAAGTACAGCACAAGAGTTTGGTATAACACAAGAGTTTGGTACAACATAAGAGTTTGGTATGCAGGGCAGCCATAAAACATTTGCATTTTGCATTATAGGCTCCGGCATTTTGTATTACGAAATAGGTCTTATTTCAAAGTATTATCCGAGAAAATCGATTTTCTATTTTGCTCAGTGTATACATTTCATGCAGAGAGCAGCGGTGGCCCAGTGGTAGCGACCCCGACTTACGAACAGTATGTCGTGGGTTCGAACCCAGGCAGGCGCATTACTTTGTGTAATTTATTTCATCACCACTGCTCTCAAAAACGGTGAAGGAAAACATCGTGAGGAAACCGGCATGTCCTAGAACCAAAAATTCGAAGACATGTGACATCTACCAATCCGCACTGGGCCCGCGTGGTGGATTATAGCCCATTCCCTCTCAAAGAGAGGAGGCCTGTGTCCCAGCAGTGGGAACATTAATAGGCTGATGATGATGATGATACATTTCATTGTTTGTGGCTCTACACTAAACCAGTGCTTTAAGGCCTAGAGTATGTGTAGTTCAGTGATTGGGTTTTTTACCAGTGACTGAACTCTGTAATAGTAAACTGGGCTCGTGTCCGAAGCTCATCATGCAGGTACTATGTATAGGTACACTTTCAAAGCTGGCGACACGACCTGTTTTAAATTTTTAGGTTCGGACCCCGAAGCCAAAAATTTTGCTAGTCGACACAAGTTGTTACATTATTGCCTGCCTGCATACTTATCTTTTTTGTGTACTGTACTTAAAATAATATGTAATTCAGAATCTTTTATATAAATCTGTTGGCTCATTTTCTACTTGGGTATTATGTATTTACATTATTTAAAATAGCAAGACCGGCTTAAATATGCTATGCACATAATATTTCAAATATACATATAATATCTTAAATGTAAATCACGATTTTCTTTAGAATATAAATAACGTTTGTACAATTTATTTAATGAAAAATGCTTAATTATCATTTCTTGGTGTTAACAGCTTTATTTAAATTACTACAGACCTAACTTGTAGCTACCTAGCGGGGTGCGGGAGGGGAGTTGACGCTCGTTAGCGGGGTATTCAAAGAGTTCTAGTGCGACACGCGAGACCATACCCCCCTACCTCCCGCTCCGCGCAACTACCCCAGACACTATCGCAGTACATCAATAGGCCTGTACTATAATTTTATTACTATCTACAGTAAACAAGAAGTTTTAAAATACATCGGTGACTATACACTATTACTTATTATTATTTCTTATTGCTTACTCAAGTGCTATACATTCATTGTCACTGCTATTGTTAAAACTGTCACTGAGATATAAACTATAGATCTGTATTCACACTTATCTTCAGGGCTCCGGGTTTAGTAGCAGAAGAAGTAGTTCTGCTCTGTTATATAAATAAGAGTTAGACTTCGACATATTATGCTTGGGGATATAAAGGAACTGGTTGGCCCAAAGACATGTTATAAGTTATTCGAAAATGTCTGCAACTCATGTTTTCCGGTCCTTTTTTTCTTTTTCTTTTTTCGGGAAATCATCAAATGACTCCTCCCGCTTGTACTGACTAAAACCCATCCATGTTACTTTCTTGCCCTTTGTGTTCCAGGGCCGCGGTATCTATTTCGAACAGCCCCGCAGCCCTGGCAGGCATCGGCCCTTGCGGGCCCCTCCCTGTTTGCTGACATCTCTTTGAAGCGCGCGTGGAACACGAACGCGCCGTCTACACGGCCTGTCATCATAAGACGGACGGGCGGCAAGCTAGCCAATTACTCACCGTCCACAATTCCGCATCTACGGTGGCCGGAAGTACCCCCGACGCCCGGGGCGTCACCCGCGGCGGCTGGGACGTGAGGTTCTCTTCCTCTCGCGGTATTTTCCGGTCCTTAACGTAACACTCAGCCCGAACGACCCAGAACCCGAAAAGTCGACCTAGTTTCGTGTGAATAGGCTCTTACAAAACATTAATATGACACAGAGTGAATGACACAGCCTACAGCCCTAAGACCAGTGTTGAATTAATTATAATACATGCAATGAAATGTATAGGTACTCAAAATTAAAAGTAAAACATACTAATACGAAATAAATCTTATCTATCTCAAAGTGGAAACCGCTATTTTACGAGAAAATCGCTTTTGAATTTAGTGTCACATTTCATTGCGCGTGACTCTATATAAAATTATAAAAATCCTACCTTTTTTATTTGAATAGAATGTATAATAAATATTGAACGCCGTTTTTAGTTGCTAGCTCGATTATAGCTAATCGGAAACGGTGGGGCAAGTGTCTGAATTAGAATATAAAGGGTGTAATCAGACTCTTAACGAAGCCGAAAGGCACTTGTTTTCCCCATCATTGCGATCATTTTTTTGTTCTAAACCATACCTGGGAACCTTCTAGTTACGGAGATATTGGGGGTCAAAGTTCCAACTTTTTCCCAAGTTTTTTTATAAATACATGTTTTTAATGTAAGATTTTTACTTAAAACACCTCCAGGACCCCCTTACAATTCAATCCATCCATCAGCACAATGTTTTGAGTGTATTACATTGAGTCCTACTGTGAAACGTGAATTTTCAGCTCAAAAAAAAAAAGTCGTTTCCCAGTACTCATTTTTACGTAAAGTTACTTAGTTTGATGTACATAATGCTTGCTTCGTGAAGAGTCTGTTTACACCCTGTAATTAAGCATTCGTTCCTTAATTCACATTTTTAACAAAACCTATTCGTCCATGTACTTTTACTACAAGTTAAATGACCTCAGGCAAAGATCTATACCTCGAACTTAGACTTAAGTTCAGTCGCACTTCATCCAAAACTGAACCTTATTTGCATTAACACAGTTGATCACAGTTGCTTGTAGGAATATGCACATTAATTTTATACTAATGAGGTTTATTTCAGAATGAAGCGCGACTGATCTAAGTCGAAGCTAGTTCTATAGGTGTCCGCCTCTCCACCTTACCTACTTCCTACTGTTCAGGAACTCTTGCAGTTGATTCCACGCGCGCTCGACTTGACCCCGCGTATGTTTGTAGCTCCACAGTGGACTGAACACCACGTTGGCGAGGGCTACGTGCTCCTGATTGGACACTTGGGAATCTAATCGCTTGGCAGCGTCCTCCGGTGACAGGTTGTCGCGGTCCTGTATCCTTTTTATTGCCTGTAGAGAATTGGTAGGTTATTATCGGTTAGCATAGAAATAGCATAATCAGCCTAACACGTTCCCACAGCTGGGACGCAGGTCACAACATTCCACCTCCTCTCTCTATCCTCTCCCTGAGAGGAGGTGCAGTAAGTCATATCACTCATCGTAAGTCTAGTGATCATAAACTCGACTGCTGTATTATGAGTTCCGGAATTTCTCAGTAGCAGCCACGGATTCTCACAGTTCATATTGTTGCCATTGAGGGACAAAACTGGACGAGGCTGGCACCAGAGTCCTATACCCGACAGTGGGTGAATTAAGGCTGGGGCCAATGATAAAAGGAATAGTCTAAAACCAAGAAAAACCGATCATTGATCACTACGTCACAATACGAAGTTGTCAATGATGGCAACTTCGATATCCCTACTCGCTGAAAGAAAGAGACAGATGACAGTATGTCTCACCTCGTCCCGCGGAACGATGACGGCCCAGATCTGGTGGCAGAACTTGAACCATTTGGCTCTCACCATGACAGCGGCTTCCATTACTACAACTCGATATCCCTCTTCCCCTAATGCTTGAATCCGACGCTGAGCTTCATCGATTACTGCAGGCCATACTAGACGGTTCAACTTTTCTAGTTGCTCCTGTAAAACAAGACATAATTTTCTTGAGCTTGTGCTAGAGCTAATAAAAAAGACGCCGACCTTAGAAAATATTGTTTGAAATATGATATTGACAGTGGATGTTTGAAATTTCAACGTTCGACTTAGGGCTGCAAGTTGATAATCTAATAGCACGCTCAATGTTACGGTTTATGGAAATGTGTGAAAGATAGGCGTGTACTTATCAGATAAACTAGAATGATGCCGATACAGAAAAGGACTTGTTCAATACGATTTTTTTTTTGGCAATTAACTTGTTTTTTTTTTTTCAAAAATAATCTGCTGTCTTTTAACTAAGCACTTTTTTTTTTCTGTGCGAAGAAATCCCGAGTACCTACCACACCCTATAACAAAACTATATTTACATATCTGTTTACCTTATCAGAAAACACAATGTTCCCCAGCTTCTTCCGGTCCACTTCTCCTGCTTCCGTGATGATGTCGTCACCAAATGTCTCGGATAAGGTGCGGTTGAGCGGCAGTCCAGGCTTGTACAACTCGTGGGCGATTTTGTCGCAGTTTACAGTCGCCGCACCCCTATCTCTGTTGGTAAAATGGAGGGCTTGATAAGAAACATTGATCACGAAAACAATTTGCTCCATTATATTTTGTTCCTCTTCTGTTTATCGTGTGGTTAGTGCCTAATCAGTTTTTATACCGCCCATGGGCCTCTGACTTCGCTTGACATGCCGTCGAGAAATCTCTCGGGCATGCTGGTTTGGTTTCCTCAAGATGTTTACCTACACCGAAGTAATTGATACTGATAATTTATACACTACGCACATGAATTCGAAACATCAGAGATGGTACATTTGTCAAGTGGACATAAGTGTAATGAGCAGCAGTTTTGCTTTGGAAAATGTTATTTAAGTTGTAAGAGCGAACCATTTCTCAATAATTAACAAGGGTTGGAAAAAATAAGTAATGCAAGTTTCTACCGCAAACATCCGGATTTGTAGAAGATACTTTACGTTTATTCGGAGAGAGGAATCCATAAGTACCCTATTGATTTAATATCATGGTCGGTTTCCGAGTAGATATTATTAGATTTATATATGTTATGATTAGATTTTCCAGTGCTAAAAGAGAGACTATCGAGTTTCTTGTTAATTCTTTTACACTAGAAACTAACTTTGTGAATGGGCAACTATAATCAAAGCTATTTACTTGTAAATTTTAACTTAAAAATGCCTTTTAATAGCGTTATTGAAATAATTGTTTTTTTTTTATTTCACTTTGTATAAGTTAACGGAAAGGTATGTAATCCGTCATTGTAAACAATTCAAAGAAATGTGAACAATTCCTAAAATAGATAGGAAATCTATGATATATTTTGTAAATGCGCCTTTCCTAGGAAATCTATACATTTCCTAAATAGCGATTGGAAATGTAAATCATCCAAAAAAAAAAGGACAGCTGGGATAGCGGTGCGAGGGCTGACTACCCGCAGTCAAGAGCAACAAGTAATACCCCACAATATTGGATCAGATTTTTGGGCCACAAAATGGATAAAATAAGGCATGAGTCCATAAGAGGAAGACTGAAAGTGGCACCGGTGACTGAAAAGTTGTATCGTAATTGGTTGTCGTCGTTTGGGCATATGATGCAGAGGAATAAGGAAAATGTCGTGAAGAGTTCTAAGTATGAATGACGAAGTATATAAGTACGAATGTGGATGTGATAAGAGTAGAGGAAGACCAAAAAAACGATGGCTGGACTGTGTAAACGATGATATGGCAAGAAAGGAGGTGTCTGATGAAATAAGGAGAATAGAGAGTTATGGAAGAAGAAGACATGCTGTGCCAACCCCAAATAAATTGGGGCATAAGGGCAAGGCAAGAGAATGATGATGATTTTGATATACACACCAACCCATCATAAACAAGGTATTGTGGCATGGCAAGGAAAACTTAGGATGATGATGATGATGCAAAAGCGAGCTCGGGACTTGGGGCACCCCGACTCCGGACAGGTAAGGTCTTAGTTCACTCGCTTCGCAAGACCCCAGCATGCCCTTCGTGTTACGATACTTTAAACTGTCGACAGAAATGGGAGCCCCGCGTGAGAGGCTACGTCGACTTTTTTTTTTTGACTACTCCTTATTACAACATTTTGAAATTTACCTTGACGTTGATTTTATCCGTGTTTTATTTATTTTATTGACAGAGAGCATTCGTTTTTATACATTTCTTAGTGTCATCTCGGAATTGCATACAATTCCTAGGAAATACATGCATTTCACAGGAAATGTGTGTATTAAAGAATCGTTAAACATTATTTTACACATTTCCTAAGTAGGCTCGGAATTGTATGTATTATATTTCATAGATTTCCGGTAACATATACATGAATAAAGTAATTATGTCATTTTATTATATTACTCACCTTAAGTTTTTCGTAATATTGCTTTTCCCACTAGCAATACCTCCCGCCAATCCGATGACGTACGGCCAGTCTGGGATGTTGGGATTAGGCTGCAAATTTAACAACAAGGCTCCTTTTATAGAATTCGGGTAAAAAATAGTAATGGCGATATTATATGTACCTAGTCACAGGTGCACTTGTCTAGAATAAATATTCATACACATAAGCAAACGGGCAAAGCTAGTTTTAAATAGTTATAATCTTACCGTAGGGGGCCTTATCAACGTCCCAAGCGTTCGTATCCTCTGGTTACTAGAGCTGATCTTGTGCTCCTCTTCCTGCGACGTTTGCGCCTGCTCATCCTGCGCTAGACCA
Source organism: Lycophotia porphyrea (assembly GCA_950005105.1). Taxonomy (NCBI): domain Eukaryota; kingdom Metazoa; phylum Arthropoda; class Insecta; order Lepidoptera; family Noctuidae; genus Lycophotia; species Lycophotia porphyrea. The sequence continues at coordinate 12,551,747 of OX465396.1, read as the reverse complement.
ATCACGTGAACATCCATAGGTTGCAGTCCGTTTTCCACTCTCTTCTCGTTAATCTTCGTCGCGCCACGAAGCGTTTCCTCGCTCACGATTATCAACTAAAACAGAAGCCTGCATATCAAGTACCTCTTACAGCAATAATTTTACACCACTGTGGGATAGAGACGGAGTTATTCGTCCCGTATAGCTTCGTCTCTTTCTCACACTATGTAGAGGTACAAATATAACAAGAACCTTATAGTTGAAATATTATGATTAAGTACTCATAGTAAAATAAGTATATGGTAATGTCCTTAAACAAAAGTGATAATAGATAGGATAGGCAGGTTGTCTAGTGTTTCCGCCAACAATTAACCAATCACTATTGCATAAAATGTCATCATATTTAATCACTGTTATCTGAAACTGTTATCTTTAAATAGATCTCAATAGCTTAACAGCGGTGCATATACAACGTGTAACGGAAAGGGTATTATAAGCCGAAAGGGGGTCACACAACTCGTCATTCTGAACAATTTTTGTTCTACTACTTTTTGAAATTCGTGAAAAAAATTCTACTCCCCATACTAAAAAGTCACGTGACCAACAAATTTTGTATGGAGAAACAAATATTTTTTCGCGAATTTTCCTGTCGTAGAACAAAAGTTGTTCAGAATGATGAGTTGTGTGACCCCTTTTCGGCTTACTATACCATTACCGTTACACGTTCTATACCAAGCACTACAACGCAACGCCATCGTCTTGAAAAGCATTAGAAATTCGCTCAATTATTCATTTATGTCGTATTCATCATAGTCCAGTCATTACGTACATTCAAAAAAGAAAATGAATTTGCGCTTCTAATTTTTTAATATGTTGTAGGGGATACCTAGAAAAGCTTAACTTGAGATTGTCGACCAAGCTTTCCTAGGAGCTTTCGCTGCTATGTTGAAAAAAAGGGGTAAAATTTGTTTCTCGGCAATAACTCGGCTATCCGATGAGATTTCGAAAATTTTTGTAGGACACTTTTTGTAGCTTTCTTTGTGCTCTACAATAACGCCTGAATCATTTTTAGCGTTTCATGCATCGTTATCGAGATATCGATCGATAAAGTCAAAAATTTAGGACACAATTTTTGTTTTTTGCTTTTTTTTTCTTTGGGTCTTAATAAATATGAAAAATTGTGGAATTCAAACTTGTAGAGCATATTCAGACCTACAATTTCCTTCTTGAATTTTTTTAAGTTGGACAAAAATTACGATCTCCAGCGCGCCGCAAAGTCGGTGAATCTACACTCAGCGTCGAGCGAGCTGCTCGCTCGGTTGTGTCTGGATGTCGAATCGAATGGGAAATTGTTCAGGAAATTGATGGGATAAAAAATAAGTACATAGAGCAACAAATTAAGGATCACACAATAGTAATTTATTAAACAAATAATTTGTTTTTGCAGTAAAAAATATTATTTTTTTACAATACAAAATAAACAAAACAAAATAAACGGAAAGAAAAATATTTTTTTCTGCACTCGAGACACGAACGATGGACTTTTTTCATGTCTTTTTTCGCTTGGATGGTCCAGGCTGAAGATCTTCGTCCTCCGTAAACTCTTCGAGTTGTTGTGTCTGTTGAAACGTTGGAAATGATGCTGATTCGATGAGAGCATCGTCATCATCATCGTTACAGACATCGTCGTCGTCGTCGTCAAGCAAAATGTCGACTCTGGCGACGTTACTGCATGTTTGCCCACTGCAGTGCATGCAAATAACGGAGCAACTGATTCCCGCTTTTCTGCACCCACATGCGGCCTCACAATTTCCTATACACTTACAGGAAATGAGCTTTAATAGTTCAGGCGGAGCGGGTTCGGCGGTGCTGGTGATTGGTTCGAGCCCTCGATTGGTCTGTCGCCAACCCCATCCTTGTGGATCCTTGAAAAATCCGAGCCAGGTTTGAACTTGGAGATACGTCCGGAAAATGTGTTGACGCACAGCGCTTTTGGTTGGCGGGAGTAGTGAGAGGTGATTCACTTTATTCGCTGTCATTGATTTTGCGAAGCGATGGAATCGCAAAATATTGTTGAAACACGTGTGCTCACTTCGAAAGGCTCGAGGCAACTAACCGAGATGCTACGAAAAGAAGAACACGTTTCAACACGTAGACCCTAACAAAAGGGTCCCTTTATACCTGACCCCTCCAACTCCAACGGACGCTCTATGCGGGCACTCCGTTATAACGAGTTTACAGCCAACTAGATATCGAAATTTTTGCCCAGAATATCGGAACCCTCGATTTACACTACGCACAGCAAAAACTCACGATACGATATACTAACTTGAGCGCGCTCGACGCTGAGCGTGGATTCACCGACTTTGCGGCGCGCTGGAGATCGTAATTTTTGTCCAACATAAAAAAATCCAAGAAGGAAATTGTAGGTCTGAATATGCTCTACAAGTTTGAATTCCACAATTTTTCATATTTATTAAGACCCAAAGAAAAAAAAAGGAAAAAACAAAAATTGTGTCCTAAATTTTTGACTTTATCGATCGATATCTCGATAACGATGCATGAAACGCTAAAAATGATTCAGGCGTTATTGTAGAGCACAAAGAAAGCTACAAAAAGTGTCTTACAAAAATTTTCGAATCTCATCGGATAGCCGAGTTATTGCCGAAAAACAATTTTAAGCGTTTTCCAAGATGGCGGCGAAAGCTCCTAGGAAAGCTTGGTCGACAATCTCAAGTTAAGCTTTTCTAGGTATCCCCTACAACATATTAAAAAATTAGAAGCGCAAATTCATTTTCTTTTATTTGCCTTTTTTTCGGACGAAATGACTGGACTATCACGGTTATATTTATAAAGTGTTGGGCGTCCAATTCTAATTTATTCTTATCTTTGTTGTCTGTCCGAACACGGACACGGTCCGGACACAGATCCGAACCCCAGACTTGTTACTTAGGAATTTCTTAGTAGCATTTGCTTGCTACTACGAAATTCCTGATAGATAATTCCAATCATACTTGTACGACTTGGGAGTTATACCAGTGATCGGAGTAGGTAGATTGATTTTTGGTACTTGTATCATAAATGTTCACAGAAAGAATAACACGGATAAGTAGTTTTTAGTTAAAAGTAATTCCGATATTTCCGGATCCAATTAAAGTTGGTAGTGATATTATTAATTCATTTAAAGGAAGGTACTACCGGTTAGTGCACCACCCATGATCCTTTGCTCTGATTGATCGTTGGGTTGTTGTCAAATCGTGACTGGGTAACGATAAAAAAAATTATGAACAATATAATATTGCTCATTTTAATACAATTCCTACCCAAGTTCCGGTTTTTTTTAATAATCAACCAATTCCGAAAATCCTGAGGAATATCCATATTAATACATACATTTCGGATCAATGACCCCAATTCTATCTACCTACTCCGATCTATGGTTATAACTTACAATCCATGAAGCTCATGTGTTGCCGCCCATGAGGCAAACTAGAAAACGTACTGTCATTTCAACATATGTTTTTCTTTTTTTTATCACGAAAAGAGGTTGATATACCATTCCAAAATTATTTGCCAAGAGTGAGCCATAAAATCAATAAAACCTACCTGATATTTGGGGTCATCCTTAGTTGGTCCATAAAGATCTTGCAAGGGAAACACATTGTACTCCAAATCCGGGTTGATGTCCTCTAAAAAGTTCAATACTTCTTTTATTCTAACTTCAACGGGTTGTATTAACTCATACAAAGTTTTGGCTGAAAATAAAAATAAAATATCATAAAATATTTAAACCTAAGTCAAGATTGAACATAATATTGTTGTAATTTATAGCAACCCGCATTGGGCCTGTGTCCCAGCAGTGGGAATATTATAGGCTGATTGTGGTTTTGCTATACCAAACTACGTTTAGTCGAATGTCCTGCCTAGCGAGAAAGTAGTGTCTGAAATTGTGATCTGCGCAGCTTTCCATTTGATTTTCCGAGCTGACATAAATTTTGAACCGTTATACCTGCGCTGACCGTCAATCGCAACAAACTTTCGAGCCGCCATAAAGCTTGAACAGAATTTTATCAAGGCTAAACTAAAATAAAGTTCTTATAGAATCATTTTGAATAAAAAAAATTAGTGACTATTTGCTCACACTTGTGTCTATTTTGTAAGCATTAGAATGAGCCTGCCTAGCGCATATCTACACTGAATCATATTCAATTAATATTTTAAGTGACCGCTTGCAACATGACTCATGCCTATTGTGTAAGCAGTGTAATATCCCGCGTAGCACAAAGTAGCAAGGCTAAACTAAAATGAAGTTCTTACACTGAATCAAATTAACATCAGTGACTCCCACCGTAACAAGCTTGGTGGCTCGCAACGCAGCTTGTGACAGCAGAATCTTGTGGCCATTGTGTAAGCGGTCGAATGTCCCCCCCAGCGCGACATTTTCGTACGTTTGTATTGTTTCCAATGGCATATCGTGGGTTGCTTCTTGACAATCTGTAAAAGAAAACCATGTCATTAATAATAGCATAATAACCTAGCCTGTAATACCTCGAAGGATTAGATAGAGATGTACCTATTAGTACACCTATATTTCGCCGGTTATGTTTAAGTCCCACGTAAAAGGAGTCAAGGTTATGCCAGCAATCGGGCACAAATTTAGACTCCGTGCTACTAAGAAATTGCTGATGGAAAAATCCAATAAAACTTTGCCCTAAATGGGAATAGAACCCAATACCTCATACTCAGAAATCCGTCTTGCGACTACTAGACCAACGAGTATAATAATTAAACAATGCCAAGAGCCCCGACCAATACCTGAGGAGGCTCTCGTTAGGCAGCTGAATCAAGGCCTTGATTCAGAAAGCGGTATTCCTGGATACGGCTCGTATTGTTAGAACGTTCCTCTCTCTGGAGCTCTGACCCTGATCTCGATCTGGCCCGAGCTTGGATCCTGTTCCCGATACCGGTGAGCTACTATTTTTTACATTTTTAAATGTTTTTTTTTTAATCATTTGTTTTAAAAATATTTAAAAATGTAATGACTGAGATGGAAAAATGAACGTAACGTAAGTAAGGCAGGGGGTACGAAGAATCTCCGGCAGAGATTAGGCTACCATCACAAAGGACAATTGGCCCTGGTAACACACAATACGCGCACTTGAGGACAGACGAGAAACTCATCGAGCTGGAAGAGGAAATAGGCAAGTTACACTGGGATAATATTGTTTTATCAGAAGTCCGAAAAGAGGGAGAGGACACGATAATCCTGGAATCCGGTACCTTGTTCTATTACCGGGAGTGAGACCAGGTATCCCAACGTGGTGTCGGGTTTATCGTCCGTAAGCCACTCGCAAACAACATTGTGTCTATCAATATTGTGTCGAGCAGGGTAGCGTACCTTATAGTCAGAATATCTAACGGTATTCGCTGAAGGTCATACAGGTTTACGCACCGACCTCGGCACACTCCGAGGATGAAGTAGATGTTATGTATGAGGACATTAGTAGAGCCATACATAACTCCAAGACACACTTCACTGTTGTTATGGGTGACTTCAATGTGCGGCTGGGCGAGAAAAGCGATAATAAGTTCAGAGTGGGGCAATTTGGCTATGGGCGGCGGAACCCCAGGGGACATAGGCTGGCTGACTTTCTGGAGAAAGCGGGACTCTTTATGATGAACTCTTTCTTTCAGAAGCCGCCTCACAGGAAAAGGACCTCGATAAGTCCCGATGGTTCCACAAAAAATGAGATTGACTTCATCCTGAGCACCAAAAGACAAATATTTAATGATGTTTTAGTGATCCACAGGGTAAAAACCGGCAGTGATCACCGAATGGTTAGAGGCACATTAAATATCAATGTCAAATTGGAAAGATCGCATCTGGTGAAGTCTACGCTCCGACCCTCCGAGCTTTCAACTCGAGTTGTCAAATCGTTTTGAATTGCTAGACAGCTGCGCATCAGTAGATGATATTAACAACAGGCTGGTAGAAACTCTCCACACGGTTGGGTCTAAGTTCTTTAAAACCCACCGTCAACACAGGCCTCAGAAACTATACGACCGCACCCGGAACCTAATGGCCGAGCGACGTTCTATGACTCTTCAAACCTCCGAAGAGGCCAAGTCATATAGGCAGCTCAATAGACAGATCTTGAAGTCCTTACGAAGCGACATACGCTCCTTCAATACGGAACGTATTAAGGAGACCTTAGCGCGAAACAAGGGCTCAAAAGTGTTTGCAAGAGTCGCGTCTATTGGGCAAAGCCAGCTGACGACGCTGAAGACGGAGGATGTCGAATAGGCCAGAGGTATTACGGGAGATAGAGAGGTTCTATGGACAGTTGTATACCTCAGTCGCAGAACCTGTTGTTAGCTTGGTTAAAGACCCAAGGGACCCAAGTTAACCCGACACTTATCTGCCTTGCCTTTTCCCAACTATCTTGGGTTAAGTTAACCCGACACTATACCGAAGATATTCCAGACATCAGCTTGTACGAGATTAGGATGGCTCTGAAGCAACTAAAAAACCACAAGGCGCCGGGCGATGACAGAATTACCGCAGAGCTTCTGAAAGCGGGTGGAACACCGATACTCAAAGTCCTTCAGAAGTTGTTTAATTCTGCCTTGCTTGGAGGTAAAACGCCTGAGGCATGGACCAGGGGTGTTGTGATCCTGTTCTTCAAAAAGGGTGACAACACTTTATTGAAGAATTACAGGCCCATCACACTGCTGAGCCATATCTATAAGTTGTTCTCAAGAGTCATCACGAATCGTCTCCAACGCAGGTTTGATGACTTCCAGCCTCCCGAAAAAGCCGGTTTCCGAAAAGGCTTTAGTACCATAGACTACATACTTGCGCTGCGGCAGATTATACAGAAGACCGAAGAGTATAATCGGCCCTTATGCTTGGCGTTTGTGGACTATGCGAAAGCCTTTGATTCGATCGAAACTTGGGCGGTTCTTACGTCGCCCCAGAGGTGTCATATTGACTATCGGTACGTGGAAGTGTTGAAGTGTTTGTATAACAACGCCACTATGTCAGTCCGAGTACAGGAGCAGTGCACTAAGGCGATTTCGATAAAGAGAGCAGTAAGAGTGGGAGATGTCATATTTTCGAAACTGTTTACGGCTACTCTAGAGGACGCCTTAAAACTCCTGAAATGGAAAGGACTTGGCAATCAATATCAACGGCAAATACATCACTCACCTTCGATTTGCCGACGATATTGTAGTCATGGCTGAGTCACTGGAAGACCTAGGACAAATGCTCGGTGACCTCAAAGTGGGTCTTAAAATGAACACGGTCAAAACGAAATTCATGTTTAATGTCCATGTTGCACCCACCGTACTCACAGTTGGGAACACTACTCTCGAAGCTGTCGACGAATATATCTACCTAGGACTGGCGGTCCGGTTAGGTAGGTCCAACTTCGAGAGAGAGATCAATCGTCAAATCCAACTCGGCTGGGCAGCGTTCGGGAAACTACGCGATGTCTTCTCGTCCAAAATACCTCAGTGCCTCAAAAGTAGGGATTGTAACCAATGTGTGTTACCAGTGATGACTTACGGATCTGAAACGTGGTCTCTCACAATAGGTCTTATACAGAAGCTCAAAGTCGCTCATCGGGCTATGGAGAGGGCTATGCTCGGCGTTTCTCTACGAGATAGAATCAGAAACGAGGAAATCCGTAGACGAACCAAGGTCATCGACATAGCCCAGCAGATAAGCAAGCTGAAGTGGCAATGGGCAGGCCACATAGCGCGAAGATCGGACGGCCGATGGGGAAAACAGATACTGGAGTGGAGACCACGCATTGGAAAGCGCAGCGTACGACGGCCGCCTGCCAGATGGACCGACGACCTTGTAAAAACTGCAGGGGGTCGCTGGATGTAGGTGGCATTGGACCGGACACGTTGGAAATCTATTGGGGAGGCCTATGTTCAGCAGTGGACAGCAACGGGCTGAAATGATGATGATGATGAAGAATAATTTTAAGTACTTTTAAACCAATGCAGTTGTGTTAACAAGAGAGATTTTTTTTTTATGTGAAACATCTATAGCCGCGGGTAAAACCGATTGTAGGCGTGGCGACATACAGTACAATGTATATATACACTGTACTGTTACTGTGTATTGTTCTATTATGCATATTACTTGTAGAAAATAATTTTGATGCTTCACTTCTGCCAGGCGTCCACACCACTTGCCTGATGTAGTGATGATGATGATAATTTAATTGATGATGACATCAATCGAATTGTCTACTCATGATTTTTTTTTGGAAACAACACAAGCCTTTATTATATTATTCTGGCAGCATATTGATGGTAAAAAGTATTTAATATTTTATTTTATCGTCTTTTGTTATGTACCAATACAGCATTATGTTAGCTCGCTAACAATAAAAAGCCATTGAAAAAGTGTAATGTACTGGTAATATGTGATGATTTGCATTTATATAATCTAAAAAAAAAAAAATCCTGTCACCTAGCATGAAAAATAAATATTTTCACGTTGAATGTTACTTTTTTATGCTTTGGCTTCAAGAAGCTGACAGATAGATAGAATATACTTTACAGTGACAAATAAATGATTTGCCATATGGGTATCTATGGACTGGTTTGATGAAGTTATTGGAATTTATTTGTATACTGGCTCTGTTTGACAACATTGTGAATAATACTTGTTTATTTATGATCAAATATATTTACACCTAATGTGATTTACCATCAGTAAAATTAACAACTTCAAATAAATAAACATTCATCCTGTATGTAACCTCTTTAGAGGATGAATTTTCCAACATCTTTAGTGCTCACAAAGGTATGATAGTTGGAAAATTCATAAATGAATGACAACAACAAACAACACAACAACAACAACATAACAATTCTCACTATAAATATTTTTATTTACCAATACTTTGTATTTTGTATCCACTTTGTACAGTAGATACAGAATTCTTCAGCATGTCAATATCCTTGGCTAGCTCACTGTCGTACAGTATCATGTCTATAGGAGTGTTAGTTACTACTTTTAATGTCCCACTGGGTTTTAACATCAGTCTTATGTCTAAGTGACCATATTGTGCAGAAGCCTGTGGAATAAAAGACGAACTTTATTAGTTTAGTCACAATGTATGGAATATAAGAATATGCTCATTTATATATACTTCATTTAGACAGGTGACTGTACTACTACAAGACATTCTCTACTACTCTTCCATTGGGTAAAAGAAGACAACACCATCATCAACTCATACTTTATTCCAATAAAGTTACATGATTCTAATAATGAAGATATTTTAAATAAAGAACTCTTACTTTTGCATACACATTCTCAATCTGTTTGCTGAGCACTGGCAGTGTATACTCTGACGAATCTTTTACTTTTACGTACAACACTCTCCTGACAAACTTGGAAGCCCGTTGACATACAACATGAGCTTTAGCGGCATTTGAAATAAATACAAATCCATTGTTTGCCATTTCATCAGCTGTTGGAAAACAATACATTGAATAAAGTTGAGATAGTATTTTAAATATTAAGTGACTGTTAATTTAGTTTTACTAATGCACAATCTTTATTATTAATGCATACAAGAAATGAAAACTCTGAATACAAAGCAGTTTGGGAAAGTTTCTATAATTTTGTTTTGATATGACCCACCTGTTGGACTCATCACAAAAATATACGACACAATAACTGAAAGCAAAAGAACCACAAGAGCCGCGCCGTAACCAATGCTACACATTATTTTATGCCGACCAAGTAAAGTCCAAAGGTTGATAATCTACCAATTGAATTATACATACTGATTAGTGTAAATGAACTCCCTACTTATGAGCATTGATAAAACTACACAAAAAATGATCAAAGTAAAATTCGTCTACTTTTAAACAGATTATTACCAATATTTTGATAATCGACAAAATTAATATTATGATATTGAGTGTTTCAGTATGACCAAAATATGGGACGTGATATAAATTGTAGACACTTATTATATTACCTAATCAAAAGAAAAAGGGTTTGACTTAAAAATTAAAACGTAAAGTAAAATGTTTTCTTTCGGATTTCGCACTCCGAGTACAAAATCAAAACAAGTTAGGTTAGCCAGTTTGACAATGTCACTTTGACGGTCATGACAGTTCGACATTTACGGTTTTGTCTATAACATAACATGGTCTATATACGTAAGTATTGGTTTCGGATACACTATCAGAATAAAGCTATACTTGTAACACCCAATGACACCACTTGATTAAAAAAATCACTACTAGACGCTTTCTTGATTCACTACGATAGCATCAAGTTATTAAAACACAACGGTATGATATCAACTGTCACGCATTTGAGTTCGGGGTATAAGGGAAGATTTTAAAAACTGTAAGACTCTACAGACTGGAAGGTCCTACCCATGAACTTAATATTTAAGGTGGTTGCGTCAGGGTAGCCGCAAAATTCAATTTTTTTTACGTTTTTTGTAATTTGCAGGTTAGTGTCAGGTTGTACGTTGATGAAAAATGAGTCGCGCCAGTAACACGTATGAAATACTTTCCATTAAATATTCATTGAATAGGGTTACATGAACCTAAAGGGTTTGTGTTGATGATTTTTATAATTGTAATTCTGTAACTACATACGTGTTACTGGCGCGATTCATTTTTCATCAACATACAACCTGACAATGACCTGCAAATGGCAAAAAAATGCAAGAAAATTTTTATTTCGCGGGCTACTCTGACGCAACCACCTTAAACAGGAATATTGAAACAGTACTCCATCGTATCACACCTAAATGAACCATAATAGTCATGCCGTGCCGTAGTTTTACTTTTGTTAGGATATCATAACCGAGGCAAAACGAGGCGATAGAGATAGAATAGGAGTAATTTATTTTAAATAAAAAAAAATGTTTATTTAGTAGCTATTATGATAACACTCTGGTAACACTTAAATCTATGGTCATGAATAAAGATTGTTAAAAAAAAAACCTTAAATCTGTTATCAATGAATGGTGACATACTGATGAATGGAGGCTTGACATGAATTCGCCGCTAGAGGCGTTCGTGTAGAGTAAGGCCTTCGGAAATGTCAGATGTATTTTTACTAATATTCATGAATCTGGTTTAGATTGAGCCATTCCTGATTAATTATGACTTGAAGATTTTAAGTAGCAACTTAGGATCTTATTTTTTAGTACTTGGAGGTACAATGATTTTTAAATGTTTCATGCTTGTTAAGGTTAGGGAGAATATTCGTAAATATGTATCTGAAGTTTACACCATGTTGTTATACGGAATGAAATAAACTTTTTATGAAGTAATTTGGACTTTAAAGTATAAAATAAAATTAATGACAGGACCTTACTCGACAGTGGCGCCATCTGGTAAGCTTAAAAACGATAGCCCCCATTGAACTGGATCTACCCTACTCAAGAAAAACGCTAACTGATGACTAGGCAGCACGGTCTCAGACCTTAGCCTGTTCCGTCAGGAACTAATTTATAAAAAAATATATGAATGGTGTTATGGCGGCATTTTCGACTTCCTACCTAAGTTTTAGCTACGGTTCTTTTTTATTTTTATTGCGAAATTGGTTCAAAGGTGTTTTATCAAATTTTGAAAAAGTGAATCATATGGCAGTCGCGGCATATATTCACAGGTAAGGAAATTTATAGATTTTGTATATTAACAATATTATATTGTCATATATACGACCATGTCCAACGTGTTGTAAACAAAAGACAGTTACGCTTTCGTGTATTTCTGATTATAACTACTAATAATTTGCGTATAAGAAATATAATTTTTAATAAAATATACAAATTAAATGTTTAAAAGTACTTAATTCGAAATTAAGAAATCGTATAAAAAGTGAAAAAATTGTCTAATAAAAAAAAGTTAGATCTACGAAATCTTTGACAAGTTGGTAACAGGCGCGAGGCGGGACCTTGGGCGGAACCCATTCCATTTTTATAATTTTATATTTAAATGGGCCTCACCTGCTTCCAATTTTTAATGAATTTAATATGTGCTTGTTTTTTGCTTTTCAGTATTTAAAAATAATAATTTTTTTTGACCATTTATTAAAAAATAGACTTAACCGCATGACAGGACGTCAATACCATTTCACTGTTTGAAATTGAGTCTTGCTTGAGTGACGTTCTATAATATTTACGATCCTTACCAGGAAAAATAGTAACAAAACGGACTATGCCTGCAAGCACGAGCGAAGCGAGAAGTTTAAGCCCGCCTTTTGTAACTTTGTATTACGAGTAGGTACCTACATAGCTCATGACATGATACTACCGTACGCTAAACATTACGTTCATCTTATTCTGTGAAGACGGGAAAAGTTTGTTGTTTTCGTTTTTAGCTGTTGACTCTACTAACTCCTAATTTGACAGTAGGAAATTAGGAATACCTCATCTTTTTTATTTAAATAAAACTCATCATTTTAATCTAATATTATATTTTAAGAGTTACACATCATACACATGCAAACAATGACTAAATCGAACAATTACGTAACAATGTAACAAAGTTACTGCACTTTCATAAATCTATACATTTGTACTTTTAGCTATTTAAAAACAACGGTAGGCACGAATCTAATGTACCTAGTATAACATACCCAGATAATGGTAAAAAACTAAATATTTCTTATAAAACCCGTCTTTGGGGGAAAGCTGTGCAAAAAAAGAAATTAATTAAAATATTTTATTAGTCACCAACCTCTATTATATATAAATGTCTTGATAAATTATATTTATTAATAAAAATCATTCCATTAGGTACGTTAGATTACAGATTCATTACATATTCACCATTTAGTTTAAATTATTTAAAGAAATAGAATGTGTTTTTAGAAAACTAACTTTAAAACCAAAGTTCAGTTTGCTCAAAAACTTCAAAGTAATCTGAAATCAACTTAGTTCACACATTTATTTAAGTTGATATTATATTTAATAAAGTGAAAATAACATCGACTGAAAACTTGAATGTGGAATAGCTACTAAAAGTAGACACCTTAGTCACTACGTAGTGTTGTTGTCCTTGTTTTCCAAGAGAAACCGGCAGGAATCGGTGTCTTAGGTGCCTTCGGGCCTGCTACCTACCTATCTAAGGTAGACTTGTGGAGGCAACGTAATTGACGACACGTAATGTATGTATCATAAGCATAAAGTAGGCACTAAATCTAAAGAAATAAGTGCTCGTGCATTCATGATTTTCCTAAAATGAAAATTATACATTGGTACCCATTCCCTTGTTCACAAACTAAACTAAATTTAAGTTGAGTGCATCTTTTTCTTTCTATTTCATTAAGAAAAGGACAGAAGATAAATTTTAGTTTATTCCTGTCAAATTAACCAGCGCCAGACACAGGTTTAGACGTGATTAAAAAGTTGACTACTAAAATTACATCAAATTACGTCAGGTGCCGACTAATTTGACAGGACTAAACTAATATTTATCTTCTGTCCTTTTCATAATGAAATAGAAAGAAAAAGATGCACTCAACTTAAATTTAGTTTAGTTTGTGAACAAAGGAATCGGCACCAATGACTTATTTACTTAAACCTAATTACTTAAATATTACACATCTAGATAATTTCTCATAAAGCGTCGTGTACTACTTCATGATTCTATTTTGCAATGATATTGACTAGCGATTTTGTAAATGTGATGCGTCCGTGGGTTCATGAGAATTCTTTGGTGCAAACATGTCATGTTCTGGAATCTGCGAACAAAAAATAAATAATAAAACGAGGGCAATTTACGGCCAAATAATGGGCTCTTAACAGTTTTAGACCTTAAAAGCGTTCAAAACTTAGCGGTCCAACGCGCGGTATCCTGGGTTTGATTGCCCAAGAGTTGTTGTTTTTTTCTTTTCAGTTAACAATTTCATTCATCATTAGTTTAGATTTTAACTCGGTATGCCTATGGCAATAGGCTCACCTACTATTACATGGGATTTAAACTCAACAGCTAGCGAAATGAGGGTGCACCGAAAACCGCTGCCGTAATCGTGTTGTCATATGCTCCTATTTGGGGACGTCGATAGACCTAAGTAGGCGGCATCTTTTTATGGTAGACGAACGTGGGGTCTGGGCGAAAAACGACCTCCAATGCTGCAATCCATTTAGTGATGAAAAGCTTAAGTCGGTGGTGAGTGTGCAAATGATAATTCCCTGATTTCGATTAGATCTTGGAGCCTCACCTATAGGATTAGTGCATATCTTTGAGTCGCAGCGCGGAATCGTCGGTGGAGATGCGCGTATCTTCTGTCGGCGCCGTGCTGGTGGTGGTCCACTTGCCGGTGCGCTGGTCGCGGTCTGTGGTCGCCATGCCGAACATACTGCGGAATCTGAATAAATAAAAATGATTAGTTAGTATTTTTACATTGTTAGTAGAAAGCGCAGCATAGATTTTCGGAATCCATTATTGCCTGTAGACTACCTCTTACACCGAGGAGGCTTATGCTGTGGACTCTGGGAAAACCATAATAATACGAGTTTATCATTCAAATTGTTTTAAACTGCCTCGTTGGTCTAGTGGTGGTCGTAAGTGTGACGCGTTCAGCTCGCAGTTCGGACAAGGTGTTATTAGGTTATTTCATCACGAAATTACCAATAAGGAGTCGAATTTGTTCCCGGATAATAATAATAGGCTCGCCCCCCGTTACATGGTTACATGGGATTTCAACATAGCTGGCGAAATGAAATTGTACTATATTAAGTTTTTGCCAAGACTTGCTAGAGTCGGTACTTCTTCAACATTACTTAAATGGCAAATTTTTCACTATAAAGTGTTGTTACATATTAGTATAAAGGGTGTAAACAGACTCTTAACGAAGCCGAAAGGCACTTGTTTTCCCTGCCATTGCGATCATTTTTTTTGTTCTAGACCATAGCTGGGAACCTTCTAGTTACGGAGATATTGGGGGTCAAAAATCCAACTTTTTCACAAGTTTTTTTTAAATACATACATGTTTTTAATGTAAGATTTTTACTTTAAACACCTCCAGGACCCCCTTAATATTCAATCCATCCATCAGCACAATGTTTTGAGTGCGGTACATTGAGTCCTACTGTAAAACGTGATTTTTCAGCCCAAAAAAAAAGTCGTTTCCCAGCACTAATTTTTGCGTAAACTTACTTAGTTTGATGTACATAATGCTTGGTTGACGGCTTCGTGAAGAGTCTGTTTACACCCTGTATATTCATTAATTTGGATTATCCTTGGGGTTAAAATGAGAATAGGGTTAATTCATTTTCAATGTTGTGCTGGCACATCGTGTAATCCGTTAGGGTAGGGATGTCATTATTTGTGATTAAATAAGTGTGTAATTAAATGTTATTATTTTATTTTCAAAAACGTAACTTATGTTTTTAATTTTTATCAAAACCGTGAGAAACAAAACATAAAATGCGTGATGATTAGTCATTTGTTTGTTGTGAAAACACCTTAGTCTCACCAAACTCTGTCATTCTTATTTTACAACTAGAATAACTAGTGTCTGTATGAGTCACTAATAATTCCACATAAAAAGCTTAAGTAAGTTTTAAACACAGCGTGGGTTTACCCGTTATCTAGTTTTAGGTGGTGGTGGTGGCCAAGAAGTGGAATACCCTGCTTGCGTCGGTGTTCACAAGTTCATATGACCGCAATCTATTTAACTCGCGAGCTAATAGGCTTCTTTTGGGTTAGCTCGTTCCATCGTCGATGTCTAATCTCTGTCATCAGGACTAGATTAAGGTCACGAGTAGGCCCATCTTCTTTACATAGTATAAAACAAAGTCGCTCCCGCTGTTTGTATGCTTAGGTCTTTTAAACTACACAACGGATTTTAATGTAGTTTTCAGCAATAGATAGAGTGATTCAAGAGGAAGGATTATATCTACATTGTAGCCGCGGCGAAGCCGGGGCGGGTCGTTAGTTTAATATAAAAAAGGTAGCCCAGTTTCTAGCAAATCGCTTTCCAAAACGACTCTACCCTAATTGCTAAAAACTTACCAATGACATTGCTTTCATTTGAAATCAGTTTATGCAATGAGGTTGTTGGCCAGTAACTTTCTCAGAACTTTTTTTTTAAATCTAGGTAACGTCATAGAAATATGTTTACCATACCATCAAGGTAACCTTTTAAAATGGAAACTTTCCATTAAGGGGTCTTCCATAGTCAAATTTATTCGAAGTAACATTTCCTGGTACTTTAAAAGCGATATAATCTTCGTCAAACATGGAAAGTGTCGGTTGTTGATAAATTGCATGTCACGGAACATCGTACACATGCCCATAGTACTGTGTGCTCAGTACATAACGCTGAATAGACTAGCGATATTAGTTCCTGTCAACATTGAGTGAATACAAGCATTCATCGTATTTGGAGTAGGATCGACTTGTGTGGTTTGTTTACTTACGTGAGCTTAGCTTTGTGGATAGGCTGACAGGAACTCAATATACCTACGGTGTTCTCGTTTTCACTAACAATAAGCAACGGCTAAATGGTGCTTATATTTATTTGCACTGTGTGTGTTTAACTGTCGGTACTGAGCAAAGCGTTGCCATAACCTGGGTCGAATACATTTTTATTTGTTCTTCGTTGAAAATTCAACAACGAGCGCGCTTTTTTAAAGGTATGGCCTCCGTTAGATTTCGCCGAATGTTAGCGAAAACGGGCATTACATAATCATTTATTTAGAGTTAGTTATTTTGTGTTACAGGCAAAGTGTACAGTGCAACTGCATCACAACTCGGATACCATCAACATTGCAGAAACTCGCACCCAGTACTTTCTTTTGGGTAATGCTTAGTTAGCACATTTTCTATTATGAATTAATTTTATTAGAAACATATATTATTGTTGGATTTGTTACTAAATGAATCACGTTTAGCAAAAAATAATGTTTTTGTTAAAAAATATTCATTTAGTTTTTTATCTTACGTCTCGACGCCATTTTGGTACCTGTTACCCGCTACTGCCCACTGGCAGCCGACCGAGTTTTGATCGAGCCATCGAGCAATGGGAATAATGAATTGGCTTCACTGTTACTGTTTTGCCTATAAATAATAGTGGTATTTTATGTCACTGGTAAAAGAAAATGGTGAAGGAGTTATATTTTAAGTTGCTAAGATAGGACCTGGTATTCTCGTCTAACCACATACCTCTTCTGCACCAAGTTGCGAACCTTCTTCTTCCACACAAAGATGAGGAAGACGAACACTCCGAGGCCGATGTTGGAGATGTCGGTAATGATCCAGTACCAGTTGGAGCCGCCCACTGCGAAGCTCAGTAGCTCCACTGTCCAGTTCACACCCATCACCATGAACAGCTTGATGTAGAGGCCGTATCTGGAAGTTAGAATGAATTTTCGTTTGAGTGCTGTCCTAATATGAAAGACCACACACCACGCACCACGCACAGGCAAAAGCTAGCTTTTGCCTGTGCGTGGTGCTCGGTAAAACTTATGATTCCGAACTACGCTACACGCAGCAGTGCTGCCGCGATACTACTGGTCCCCATACAATTTCTTTAAGCTTATATGAGATTACATTCCGAGCTATAGGCAGCAATGTCGCGGCAGCAATGTAAGCAAAGCACCTTAGTGGCAGCACGGCGGCAAGAGCACTGCTGCTTGTTGCCGATTTCGGAATCATACCTTAACTGTCCCACGGGATTGTATTACTGGGATATAAGTATCTTTTCCGTTAATCCAATCCAGGTATAATTAACTATTTGTGTGCCTAATGTCATCCACATCCGTTCAGTAGTTTTGTATAAATTGCATCCTCACTGCCTTTCGAATTTATAATAGTATAAGTGATTTCACTTATACTATTATAAATTAGCCTAATTAAAGCTTTTCTTCTGCTCTCAAAAACGGTGAAGGAAAACATCGTGAGGAAACCGGCATGTCCTAGAACCAAAAATTCGAAGACATGTGACATCTACCAATCCGCACTGGGCCCGCGTGGTGGATTATAGCCCATTCCCTCTCATAGAGAGGAGGCCTGTGTCCCAGCAGTGGGAACATTAAAAGGCTGATGATGATGATGATGATGAAGCCTTTCTTAAAAAAAAGTACTCTCCTAATTAAAAACCACTTAGTAGATTAAGTATAATGGAATTAAGTTAACGTTACGTTAACACCATGAAACAAGCCTAACAGATACAAACATTGTTTTATTTCTATTTGATTACTGTGTGTTGAGTGTATTACAGAAACTATCTAACGTTTTAATTTCATACCCTGTTAATATTTATTATTACACTAGCTGTTTTTTTTGCACGGAATCCTAAATATTTTTTTTATAATAACAGTAGGCTATGTTAGACCTGGCTATCTGCCAGTAAAAGTCCTGTCAAAATCGGTTCAGCCGTTTCGTAGATTAGCCGGAACAAACAGATAGACAAAAATTGAAAAAAAAACTTTTTTTTTTGTTATAAATTCCGTATATATTTTCACTTAATTATGCATTCAGTAAAAAGCTGTTATTTTGAGATTACAAAAAGACACTTCAATTTTATTTATTTGTATTTATATGTATGTATAGATGTATTTCGCACTCCCGAGCCACAAAATATAAGCGATGCTTAGGTTGTGGCTCACCGTTGCGATGATATATGACTCAACTGTTTTGTATCTATCGGTTAAAAACTTTTATTTTTGTGCTTCTTCGTCATGCTGCTCTATTACCTGACTAAATGACTACAAGTAAACGGAATGGGGGTGATTTTTACAATATTTTATTCCGCAGGGAACCATCATAGTTTTTGTAACGAGCTCTAGCAGTTAGAAAGCTCTCTCTACCTTCCGAGTGTACCTTCCGAGTGCCAACTCGGTTATTTATTCTCAAAACACAGTCTACTATTGCTGAAAAACTATCTAGCCGTCATAAATAATTTTTGTTTATTTCATTGCAAAGCTTTCTATTGAAATTAAAGCCATTAAAAAAAATCCTTCTGAACTTCAAAAAGAAAATACCATAAAATATACCTAGGTTAAAATAGTTCAAGAATATTGAAATCAACCTCTATACCTCTCTCGGTATTATTTATTAACGCGTGTGTTGTACGAGTTAACAATCAGTTTCCTTTATGAAATACGGACTGTTTTGAGACGATAACCAGCTGCTATTTAATACAAATAAACAATGATTCCATCTTAAAATAAGGACGTGTGGTATTTTTGAACAGGAATAAAAAAATACAGTAGATACCTTGCCATAATATGTATGACCTTTTGACTTTTATAAGAAGTTCCTACTCTAAACCTACATGTGGTGTGCTTAACAGTGATGACTAGTGTTAGGTGATGGCTAGTGTGACAGTGTTAGGTTCATCGGTTAAAAAAATCATTTTCAAAAAATGTCAGAACGAAGAGCAACAATAAACTAAAAGTCTGTCGGTACCTAAATGAGAATTTATGACTGTTCCAAACAACATGGCCATAAAACTTTTGTTTTTTTTTTTAAGTTTCGATTGTTTTTTTTTTAATCGACTCGTGGCCACTCCCATTTCTTCAATAAGTGGACCATTCAAAATAAATATTGGCAGTTTGTAAACATGTTTTTTTTTGGACAGGCCCCTCTCTCTTTTCCCGATCGCTGAACTCTAAAAGACACAATCAGAGGCGGTCACCAGCCGCCTGAAGCAAAGAAGATCTTCGAGTCCCGTAGAAATAATTCCAACTACTTCAATGTGCTAGTGCATCAACAATCGCTTAGCGTTTCTATGCGACATTGAAACCCACCCTTTTCTTGGCTAACGCTACTGATCGATAGGCTACATAATGAACGTCTTCAATTATTTCTACTGCCTGCTAACAGTGTACCCGTAAGCAGTTTGAAAACAATGGAAATAAAATATCAGGGTTAGAGCAAAAGCTCCCTCGTAATAGAGTACACCGCCTCTTTTCACCTCTATGCTTCTATGCTCTTGTAATAAGGCTGAAAGTGTTCAACCGCGAACTTTGCCAGCTGTAAATTAACTAATTACCTCTGTTAGTCTTTCTTAAGCTTGTCACTGCGCGAGGACTATTTTTTGTACGTTACCTTTTCTTTTAAACCCGGTTTGGCATACTTTTTCATTACGTATGAAAAAGTATTTGAAGAAAAGTTTAACACTTTCCCAATAAGCTTGATCTGGCATTTACCTAATAAGTTACTCAAGTTTAACAAAACTCAAGAGTTTTTATTAGACGAGCTGTACATACTTTTTAATATATTTTAATAATAAAATTTATTTCTCAAAAAACTTAATAATATTTCACAAGTAGTTTGGCAGTATTTATAGCTAATAAATGGATGTAGCCTCTGCAACCGAACTAGGCAATGCCTGTATTTCAGTTTACAGTGCCTTTTCCCTCGCTATTTTAGCAATAGAGTACCAAAAAAAGAAAGTGTGGTTGGTTGTACTCTCGTTACAACCAATTTTAAACTAGTCTATCCTTTCGGCCGTTAATTGTCCCAAATTAGGCCACAGGATGTTTGTTAAGAAAAAACACGTAGGTATTTGAAAAAACTATCGCTATCTCTCTGCGAGCATGATTTCGACATTGGTGCGATAAAGACAACTATAGTAAAATGTCATAATTCGAGGTTTAACTCTCGACTATTTCCTTCTCCAATATTCGACCAATTTAAAAGATATTTCATAAACTGAATAAGAAGGATATATACTGTGTCCCTATGTTTTTCGTTTTCTATGATTAGTTGTCAAATTTGTACACTATATAGGCCTTTGTTGACAGGCAAACTAAATTTTGAGCATTTTGTAAAGGTTCTAGTTTTTATACAGATTATGTATCTTCAAAAAGGAAAACATAGGGTAATAGAAGAGGTTGATATTTATTTAACTGTAACTGTAAAATCATAGCTTTAAAGTCATAAACCAGAAAGAAAACAGGCGAGAGCGTTTGTATGGAAAAAAGACCACCCACATTTCCTCTTAAATAATTATTGATTTGCGACCGTAGAAAAATGTTTTTACAGAATTTTCAGGTTAAAACGCGAGGTAACCTGGTGCTTTCGCCCTATGAATCCAAAAATATACCTCTATATTGGACGTTTAATCTAAAGCCTTAGGATAAAACTTTTGTATGATAAAAGTTAGAAAGCAATCCTATCTGATATATTGTCGAGTACCTACGCCCAGCGCCGTTCTCGAATTTACAGGAGTTTTATCTCTCCTTTATTTTATGGCTATTGCTGCCTATATTTATTTATATAAAACTAGCTTTTGAGCACGGCTTTGTCTTTGTAGAAGTTGGGAATGATCCCAAGGGAACGTATTACTTAAATATAAAAAATGGTATGTCCTAATTGAGGTTATCTAAGGTCTACTTGGTGGTTTCATTCTGTGGTTTCTGCTTACCCCAATGGAAAAAACGCGTAAGTTTTTGCTTGTATGTATAATGTTATATGATATAGGACGTTTTTATTTAGTAACATCTACATCTTAACAGGAGCAAGTCACACATTATAACAATACACAAAAGACATGTACAATGGTATGTTGTATTTACATATTAACATGACATTTATGAAGACAAGAGAAAATATTAGTCTTACCTAAGTCCCTACTGTATGGTAGTAAATTAAAACAAACTCTATCGTAAACAGAGGGCTAAGTAACTAATAAAAACAGCAAACAAAGTATTACTCCATTTGCATTCAATTTGGAAGTTAAAATGACATTTGCAGCATATTCATATTAAACTGTGCTCGCTAAAGTTGCCAAGCAATCAAACTTGCGTGAGGTCCGCTTTTGTTCCATGTACCTAGAGATAACCTGCATTCTCTCTAAACTAATTTCTCGTGATGGTTAGAAGCAGAACAGGGTTCCCAGGTTGTCCTGGCTTTAGAATTTTATTAAAATATGACAGACTTCTAAAAAAAATGGTTACATTCTTACAATAGAGAATCTGAAAGTGGGAGAGATCTCTAAGAAAAATCATAATACTGTGAGGAATTGTCTCTGTACTTATAATATTAAAGGTTACTTGCTGCTTGACACTTTTTATTTATTTATTATGTAGTAGGCACATGACCCAGTTAGGGCGCAGCAAGAAGACGACTTAAAACTAATAATATTGCAGAGTGTGAGTACCTATCTTTAAACTACACAATAAATTGTAAGCCTGAAACATAAGTTATCTACTAAAAATTAAAAAAAAACTCTCTTCAGACTTAACGTCGTAAATTGTTAAGTAAGTAAAGCGAACGAACCTGCGAGCAAAAGCTCCTTCGTAAAAAAATACACCGTCGCTTTTCACCTCTATGCCTTCATTAATAAGGTTGAAAGTGTTCAACCGCGAACTTTGCCAGCTGTAAATTAACTAATTACCTCTGTTTGTCTTTCTTAAGCTTGTCACTGCGCGAGGACTCGGCGCCTTTCAAGATGGCCGTCTCTTGTCGGATGGAGCGGATACGGTAAGCGGTCACGGAGAAGAAGATCACGTTGCAGACGACAAGCACCAGGACCGGGGTGAAGAAGTAGACTAGGTCGGCCACCCAGTCTGTGGAAATGGTAAAGGGTTTTGGTCAAGCAAGTAGGAATACATTGAGTGGTTTAACCGGACGCACACTACGACTACGTGCTTGGTAGGGAGGAAAGGGGCTGTTAAAAAAAGATATAGATCTATACTATATAAGTTTGTATTAGGGGGTAATCTTCGGAACTGCAGATCAAAATTCTTTCATTAACGGAAAGCTACATCATCCCTATTATACCGAACGGAACGGGAGCGAAGCCGCGAGTAAAAGCTTGTTTGTTAATAACTTAGGCATCAACAGTGCGGTTTACCAACAATTACGCTAATTAGCCATCAGGTCAGGCCACCCAATGGCCTGCCTAATTCACAAGGTGTATAGAACAAACAACGCAAACGTCATTAGTGCTATTCTATTAAACAAGCTTTCAAGAGTTTGGAAACAGTTCGCTGTTGGGTAATTTGATTGATGATCAGACGAAATCCTTCAGATTTTCAGGTGAAGACAACTTTTATTAAAGTAGAACGAATGTCGTTTTCTCGAATTTCGCTTTATCATTCAAACGTTTAAAAAATAACTTTCTGAAGTAAATGGGACTCGAAGACTAGCCTGTTAGATAAATAATCGAACCCCGAAAAACGACCTCAATAGTGACAAACATTACTGACATTCAACAGTCAATGAACCTTATAATAAAAAAGGCTTTATAAATAAGCAGTTAGGTTCCTAACTTTTCTTTTATATTTTGTTTCAACCTGTAGTAAAGAACAAAATATCAAGTCAAATATATTCTAGATTATTTTGCCGTGGCAACCCTACACCTCAGTGTAACCACAGTCCAACAGAAGCCACACTCATACATAAAGCATAAGTATTGTGTTAAGGTTGAACGCAGCCTTATTGTGCCACTCGTTTTATATGAATGAGGCCTTTACGGTCGTATAAAACCATTTTTACTGATGTGTCTCATGTTAAAACCGTCACATTTTTAATGTGAAACATGAATCTTTGTATGAACGTAAATATTATTCACAATGCCCACTAAAACAAAGAAGTTTATTGTTCCTGGAATTTTCCTTCTACTACTTTATTTTTGCTGTGTTTCTACTGTGTTGTTCTTCATTTCAAAAGAGAACATTATTTTCAAGGAAAATATTAGTAAAACTCTGAAACAAACGAGGCCCAAATTATGATGACAGAAGCTTGTATTGTCAGCTCTTTGCAGACTTTGTAGGTACATTTATGTTGGACGGTTGGAGGGGGTAGACTACATTTTCGTACACAAAAAGCAAAAACCAGTACCAGCCGTCTAGGTACGGAGGCAAGATTAAATAACGTAACTCAAAAATCAGTAAACCGAAATAATCACAGCATACTAAAAATTATCTGTACTTAGATATCATTAAAAAAGAGCCCACTTACCCACAAACCAGCATCTCTTAGTCCCGAAGCCAGGCTTGATGATATGATTCGGCAGGTCACTGAACTGCATGGCAGCCGTAATTCCCGTCAGGATTAGAGGCACGCCCCACGCATACAGCCCATAGAGAAGGAACCGCCGCTTGTCTCTGCGCTTGTTGGTACTGCCGCCGCGGTAGCCACTGTCATTTTTAACAAAGGATTTATAAGATCTGCAATTGAAAGGACGCCGAGGTTTGTACCCCAGCAGATTACCGTTGACATGAAATCTCGGATTTTGAAAATGTTTGATGATCCTGCAACAAGTTGCAAATGAACCATTTTATTATGATTGAAAAGTCGTTACTTTATTAATTGATTCTGTCCAAATATTGGCAATACAAGCCAATTTGGACGTGTAACAGATAGATAACTACTAAGGAAAGTTATCCTCTAACACAAGATTTAAGTAAACCGAATTCGGCTCGAATAGCTATGAGTATCTGGATGACCGAGCATGGCTCGGTTTTTTTTGACGTTTTCTAAAAATGAAACCTAGCTAGATCGATTTATCTCCCCCGAAACCTCCTGCATACTTAATTTCATGAAAATCGTTGGAGCCGTTTACGAGAATTGCTTATTTAAAGTATTAGATCAATAGACAAAGTTTTCACACCAATAGTAATACCGAACTTCAAAACGTCATTCGTTCATGATAAGGATTTTAAAATAAACAACTACAATTATAATCCTATAGTCGATTGAAGTTGATATCTACACTGACTAACACACGGGCTTTGTATGTGGGCGAAAATGGATAACAAAGACAACATAGAGTTATATCTAGACACTACGGTGAGGAAAATTATTCATAAATAATGCAAAGACACCTAAGCACATGCCCGTAAGATGAAGGAGGTGTCTACTCACCTTCTTTGACTTCTAAATTCTAATAATAAACTGTTGGGCCATTTTCAATTTTTATACCACAATTTTGCCTCAACCAAATAATGTCACTCTCTTCATAACGTGTCCCGGAAATAAGTGATGGTTCTGACTTGAATTTAAATGGCTCCCGGGACCTATTGAAACCTTTGAACTAACGTTACTATATTAACCGTATTATGTAATTCGGTGCCACAATAAGTTTTTCAAAATACCTTAAAAGCTGTCTTTTTATGATCACCTAGGGAACCGTATGAAAAATAGCGTTATAAAATTGAGTATAAAAAATTATGTTATACTTTACAACAAAATATTTTTACTTTTATTTCACAACAAATAATGTCATTATGGCGTTTTTATTGTTTGCTACGCCGTAGCATACTGGCTACGACACGTAGCTCTAAAGTTGAAGGTAGCGATAACTTTCTCGTTGCGCGTAGCTGTTTCGTAGCAACTACATTTATTAACATTTTATCACGCGGTAAAACTTAGAGCTTAGTTATTTATGTTCAGTTTCCTAATGCATATTATTATAAACGTTCTTCTATAAAACAATACTATCATTTTCCTACTATATTACTTATTATTTCCGGTGCATTGACGTCTTTTCTCGATGAGTTATGTAAAAATTTGCAGGAAAAGTATAATTATATTATTAACAGTCATTTATGTACAAGTGTTAGCACCTTACCTTTGCGACTGTTGAGCTAAAGTCCCAACTCTTCAATAGGAAGCATTAGAAACATAATTAAAACATCAATACGAATGTAATGCTTTTTATATACAAGTATAACTGGACCAGATATAAATTTTATAGGTAGTGAATATTTTTATAGGATTTATTATGCTGCTACATCAAATATTATCGCTCGACATTTTACTTTATCGTGTCATTATGTCATATGAATTGCACTTAAAGTTTATGGCAATAAAACGGCCTTCATCGATAAAAAAAGATAATTTGTAACGTTACATTAATGTAATGAAACACTTTCGACATGACACACTCTACTCAAAAAAGTTCATAAGCTAAAACTGAGTTTATGAATATAGTTTTCAGAAAGCTCGACCTTAAAGTCGTTAATATTCATGCAGTAAATAATAAAGTTGCAAAGCTGGCAAATATTGCGAAGATAAATGCATCTGGGCATTGATAATAACAACAGAATAAATAAATTGAAAGACTGTGTCAGCTTTTCAATCCAGATTATTATAATCGATGTCCCCAGGGGGCATTCAAAATGGCAGACTTTAGTGGATACTGGCATACAATGACATACTGCTGTAATAAAGTCAAAAGTAACCAATAACCATTACCGTAAATAACCTTACAAGTACGTAACTGCTTCGGAATAATTGCTTCAAACTAACTACACTTTAAAAGTTAATAAACATTTAAAATTACTACAGAGCGATAAAAATAACCATGACTAATTTTCTATATCCAACTACCACTTACTGTATATTTCTATTTCTACGTTACAAGAAACTACGTCGCTAAAACGTGTGCCTAAACAATTAACACTATTTGTAAAGTGATAGAATTACGAGCCGTGACCAAACTATAACTAAACTAACTACTTATTACAAAAATAAATATTTGAAAATTCATTACACATTCACTAGGCTTTAAAATGTTAGGAAGTAAAATTAATGTGTCTCTAATAGTTATGATAATGATGTTGTAACAACTTTGGATAGATCCAGTTGGGGTTGGCTTCCAGTTTAACCGAATGCAGCTGAATACCAGTATTTTACATGGAGCGAGTGCCTATCTGACCTCCACAACTCAGTTAGTACTGGGTAATAAGATACCCCTTGGTAAGACTGGTCGTCAGAGTTTCGGGTCACTGACTACCTGTAATGACTGTCAAACATCTACAAATGACAATCGGGACCAACGGCTTATCGTGCTTTCTGAAGCACGGAGGAAACTTGGTACGTAGTGGGCGCTTGGCCGGTCACCCATCCACGGCCCAACCAAGGCAAGCGCGGCTTAATCTGGAGATCGGCCCGAGCGGCTGTTATTATTTAGCCACGAGGTTCTCTTTTATTTTTACCAATAGACCCCACGTCAACTGCAAGCTCCGAATCTCGCAGCCGGAAAATTGGGGCAAACAAAAGAAATCAATGTAGGTATATCTCGCCTTGTCGGTTTCTCAGTTACTATAACACGTAACTATTCTAGGTTTTACCAGACAAGGTATTTCGCCATGGGTTCGCGGAAACTCAACGCTTGACTACTTATTTAAAATAATGTGCAACAAAGTTTGAAAATACCAAATTATACATTGCTTTGAACTCGCTTCAAAGAGAGAGAGCTTTTAACAACACATTTTTTACATTCGACAACTGATTAAAAACCTGGTTCGTCTGATTATTTTCTTTTGCAATGAAAAGCGCAATGGAAGAATAGTAATCTTATTTAATTCAAGTTTGTCGATGCATGAATGATGTCTTACAATATTTAAGCATAATCTATATTCTACTTCAAATAATAGTTTAAATAAGAATGCAACAACGTACTAATCAAATAAACGGTGCATTCTGAACGTCATCTACAAAATGTTTACTCACTCAGCGCTCTTTACACTTCCTTTATAACTAAGTTGACTGACCTCTACTCGCTGATTAAACGATAGTATTCGTATGAAACCACCTCGTCTGAAATTACGGAAACACAAGTGGAGAAGCAAGCACACGTACCAAATGATACTGCACTTCAGATATTCGTTACGAAGATAGCTGAATTTCTAGATATGAAATCCGTAGTAAAGTTATCTGATATTCCGTCAAGTCCTATTAAAAGAAAATTAACGTTATCTACATTAAACACTAGCATTTAACACTAGCTTTGAATCAACGTTACTCGATAATGCACAGTAATTTAACACACATAGTAATTTGCACATATGAAGTGGCACAAGTTACTCGTTAAATCCGATATATCTCTATTATAGACATTTGCTATCTCGGCCATTTGTATTTAGACTGAGTTTATGTCGACCGGCTAAACGTCAGGGAATGTTGATAGATCGTATATCTAACAAATAATATTAAAATGCGTGTTATTGACATGACGGTTGTGTCTGCTTAATAACAACATTGAACTAGCAAGTGTTAACACCGAACGTTAATGACCACCAAAATTAACAGGTACGCAGTCCATTTCATGCGATAAGGTATTTAAATAGCTCACGTGAACCCGGAATTAGGGTCGATTTTTAACGAAGCGGAGACGAACGGAGCGGGGTGGACACGTGTGCGAATCGACCGCTCACAATGGATTTCGGTCTCTTGTCTCTCCTGTCTAATGTTACACGTCTCCGCATCGCTCCACTCGTCTCCGCTTAGATGGAAACCAGGCCGTACAGAATCTCCATCGATTATTCATACTAAACTTGAGACGCGAAAAATAATAACTATAAACCTTGATGGCGGCGCTATGTCTAATCATGCGTAAAAGGTTTTTAGGCTTCAGAAATAACCATAGATGGAACTACCTACTTTAGCTGGAAAATGTGAATATAGGCTTCGTTGACTAATAAAGGAATCGGGATTTGGTGTTCGATATTTGCGTTGGTTCACATGAGTTTCATAAACAGCATAGCATGAAGTAGACCTACCGTACCTCTATAACAGGGTGTGAGGAACATCGACGCGCAAACTACTACCATAGAATCTGTACAAGATTCTAGAAACCCTGGCGTTTACCTTTTTCATCGGTAGTAAACAAACCAGCTGTTTTATTCAAAAGTGCAACACCTATGCATGCACAATTAAAATGTATGGAGCAGCTGATTCATGAACCGACGAAAAATTTCTACACTCCCCAGTGTCTTGAAACATGAACTGAATCTGATAGTCCCTTACACTGTGTTTTGTGGTTCAACATAAACGAGCAATATCTAGCGGATGCAGCGGTTTGCAGCGGTTGCAGCGCACGAGTAGCATGCCATTACAGACATCGACCTGTAAGCTAGGCTTAAGGACCTACAGGTGGCTGCCGCAACCCACGGCAACACACGGCGTCGCTGATCTGCAATCGAAGGGATACGTCAATTTTATTAACTGTCATACTGTTGGCGCAGTGGGTGAGCGATTGGCCGCTCCGCTCCGTGTCTCGGGGTCGATTTCCGCACGGAACAAAGATTTGTACTCGCGCAGCATTAGCTGTTGGTATACCCAATCCTAAAATCTATGTTACGGGCGTTTACACGTTTACAGACTGTTACGATAACAGGTAACCTTAATACCGTGATACGATGATAATAGGGATCCACTCCGCGTAAAGATAGTGGCTCGTTATCACAAACAGAGTATTTGGTTTCTGCTGCAATAATGCGTAACTGACCACGATCCTTTTTTATAGTGATATGTTATCTATCTATCACAGTTAGCAACCTTACGTAAATGAAAATAAAGTATACTGTGGATGTGACAGTGGGTAGCGATGGCCAATCAGAGATACAGCCATTACCGATTTTTTTTTCGGTAAGCTTTATTATGTTGGCTTACCTGAGGTGAATGATTCCCCTACCTATAGGACTTTTTTTTTTCATGCAAAACTCTTTTGTTATTAATGGCTAGCGGTAAATAAACTATGAATGGACAGACAATAAAATAACTGTCACTGTGCGAATGTCAAGTCTGTTTAATATGAACTCACTGCTGATATCTATGGTGATTATCTTGATGATGCTTTGTTTTCAGCTTTAGACCTCTAGATCTGTTAAAAACGTTATTTAGTTCCCGTCTCTCTCTCTCTTGCAATTCTAGTTGAATAGTGGGCGACCGTGACGGGAATAATGCTTAGCTTTAGTAGAAAAGGTTAAGATATTTTACCTTCCATTACAGATCATTAAAAATACCTGTAAGTATTAGTGGGTGAAGCCGCGGATATACTATGTATATATGTAGTTTATCATTCTCAGCGTAAGTATCGGTTCCAAAATAGTCATCATCATCATCATCATCATCAGCCTATAAATGTTCCCACTGCTGGGACACAGGCCTCCTCTCTATGAGAAGGAATGGGCTATAATCCACCACGCGGGCCCAGAACAGTCCAAAATAGTATAGCAATATTATTGCTACGAATATTTCTACGAGCTCTCCCAAACTTATGGTTTGGTAGAATGTAAGTAATAAAATGTTATGTGTCGCGGGGATCTCTTACAAATGATGATTGATTAAACATCTTTCATTACCGTTTATTGTCATTGGGATATGATGTATTAAATAATATTCCTGTCCTTAATGAAGAGGAAAAATAAAATTCCCTATTGCAGAAAACTGGTAAAAGGAAATGAATTAATTACCTTGCTGTTAAAGAAGAGGACAATAATTAATTTAATACTTAAGTAGCCGGTCGGTATTGCCGGAATATCCTTATGATGGTAAATAAGGAATGTTTATAATAAATACTATATAGTGCACTCTGTTCTTTGTTCATATGCATATGGCAAGGTGGATCAATAAAACCAATTACCAATGCGACAGCGGTGTGGCTAGAAAATGCGACAACACATAGAATGAAAATCTTAGGAAAAATATTAATATATAAAATCAGAATAAAGTGTAGGCTGAGCTAAGTATTTACAAAGAACTTATTTTTTTTAGCAGAACTTAAAAGACGAATATGCTCTCGCACGTTAAACAACAAAAATGGGTATTATTATACAAAATGTTTAATTCCTAAGTAAGTAATATAATTTGACTTTGAATTGTATAAAAGAAGATACGTTATATCGTAAAATACTATTTTAAAAACCACTTTAAAATGCTATCAATTTGTTCTGTTTAAATATATCCGCGTGGGTGTTACAAAACCAACATAAATCTAACCACACAATTGGTGTTATCATACTCCAAAATCCTGAATTCGCGCCATATGAATCCTTGTCTGATAGGTTCCATCACAGCATATATCCGCCGGCTGTTTTTATCAAATTGTACACATACATTCTCTTATGCTATCGAATATATTTGTTTAACATGTGGATAGGATAATATGATGAAACTCTGACTTTGTTTTCTCAGATGTTGATCATAAGTTACAGAAAAATATCGAGAGTGTAGTATTGATACTTTTTGTACTCAACCCGACGCAAAACGTTTTGATAAAAGTATTACTCATAGTGAGACTTTATTTTTATGTAAAACCGAAATTAAATTATCGCGTCAGTGTAATGTAATAGTAAAATATAGCATATCTATTTACCTGAAAGTTCTCCATATATCGAAACACATGACGTTAAGCCAGAAGAAACTCGTTTGGAATGCGTAGTAAACGATGAACGCTGAAAAATATAAATAAACGTAAAAAACAAATTTAAGAAACCACATTGCTGAAAGGAAATACTTCGGCATCAATACACAAAAGATAAAAAGAAACATAACAAACTATGACCACGTTACGTAGGTATTAAAAGATAAATAAAAAATAAAAGGTGTGAGAATCTCTTTAATTGAAATGTGGGTCAATGAAACTTTGTGGAATAAGTTGACAGACGCTTTGGACATAAGAAGGAAAACAAATAGGTAATTATATTGCGACATAGAATCTTTAAAATATAAGTAGAACAAGGGCAAGGAGAACGGCTATCCTCCTAAAATTTCCATACTCAAACACACCTATGCAAATTGGATTACCAAATTTTTCCTATCCGTATTTGCTTTGATGCTTGCTATATATGGGTGGATCCGAGTGTTGTGCTTCATAAAGGACACCTACAACAGAAAGCCCCAATGTGAGCCTGCGGGAACAATTCTCTTTTGATCACCATTGTGCCGTATCGTTAATTACGAGCAATTAATTAAGTTGGTTTAATATGCTTTTGTTCTTACACAATCACTGAAAGATTCACATGTCAAACTCCACGTTTTTCAGAACATCTCGTTTCATCATTTGTGGGAGTACTTACACAAAAACTTGGTCTCGAATTTTGAGGACAGTCTGCGCTGTGGGCAAGCGCACACAAATAGGGTATTTTTGCTGGCTTTTACAAATTGCACTGGATGAGAACCATCTGGTTTGCTGTCACGCTGTTTTTTCTTTCATTTGAAAATCAATCGGGAAATAAATTGTGCAATATCGTGTTGATTTTCCGCAGTTACCGAGAAGAGGTAGGCGATACGACACGCTCGGCGGAGACCGTGATACGAGCCGTGTCTGTGATGTCTGCACGCAGTAATAAATAATACGAATTCTATGCGTTTTATTGGCTAAGAATACTTCGCATAATTTTCTTTGTTACGAATTTAAAACTATACTTGAATACGAATTTAAAACATAATTTTGCCGGTCGAAACCCACTCAACCGTCAATGCAGGACTGAATATGGTGTGACAAGCAAACTCACTTTCTCTCTCATTATTTTAGTTAGAATTAGAATATACATATGTCTAGTTTGTTTAGTCAACCTTTCCGAAATTAGAGTCCATCTATCTAAATTCAATTAATTAACTTTGCCAGCTACGTCACGTATAGGTAATTAAGGTATTGTTCGCCAGAAATACACTTTACAAACATTAAAATGACTCAGAAACTGCTCATTAGTTAAATTTGTCACAGGAGTAGGTATTGAAAATAATTGACGATCAAATTTATTCACAAATAAATTCGTTTTCAATGAAACATCCGGCCAGACCGTTGCGCGTCGGGCTGCGGTCAATGGTCATGCATGACTTGTATGAGTGAATCATAAAAATATAGCTATTGTTATTGTTGTGCGTATTTAATTAGACCTGTATGTACTAAGTTATTACTAATCATTTCTTATATACGTCAACAGGAGGCTGACGTATAGTCGTAAGTTCTAAAAATAAACTGTTTCAAGTTTTCATAGGAAAAATTCGCTTTAATTCTGCAAAGGGATTTATTTCTACGAAATATGTTGGTACAATATTGTAAAGTTTCATTTAGGTACATTCTAAAAATATACGGTATTATGTCAGATGTTGTTTGTATCCATCGCACTGTTTAAATTGTTGATAACTTTGAAGTTCATCTGAGATAACTAACAGCACTATCAAGATCCAATGGTTCGCCAAAATATCGATAAATAGAAACTTAAATAGGTCGGTCTACTTAGCTACCCACATCAAATCAAACACTTAGCCCAATTGTTGACCTGCTGGAATTGTCTGTGTTGAGTTAGGCACAGACTTTATACATTTTAAACCGGCCAAAAAAAAGACAGGGTTCTCAAGAAGGGTATATTTTTTATATGCATGGATCACTCTTAAATTTTTACAGAGTGGTCCAATTTCAAATCTCAAAATCATTCTTTTGTAGAAACTCATTAGGTTAATAATCTATACTAATAATATTATAAATGCGATAGTTTGGATAAATTTCCGCGCGGACGAAGTCGCGAGCAACTGCTAGGTTTGTAATAAATGCGAAAGTTTGGATGGATGTTTGCTACTCAATCACGCCAGAACGGCTGAACGGATCTGGATGAAAGGACAATGCTCATACATGTATGGAAATCCCATACTATACTGCATCAAAATCAAACTTTGTTTTCTATAATCAACACTTATCATTATTAAGAGTAACTCCTACGAAAGTTCTTTTTGTAAACAAAACCTGAGTTTCGGAGTAATTTTATAAAATAGAAAATTAGGCAACTAGAAAATGAACAATTGATTCATCGGTTTTGCCAGGTGACTGCAACGGCGTCATTCGGTTGACCCCACGTCTCGACGTATTTGCACACTGAAATACACAGAAATAAGTTCACAAAATACGAACAAGTTGTACTTTTCAACACACACCACATTATAACTAATCCCAACTCTAAAAACACAGACGGATGCAAACGTCAGATCAAATGTCAGAAATCTCTTCTATCTGTGAAAACTTTTAATTGGCCTTATTTTTGTTACTCATAATCGTGTGTAAACTTTTAGCTGTAAGTTTTCCTAAAACTGTAAAATAAAATAAAAAAGAAAGGGTTGGAATGACTGGTTAGTCGATTTATCAAAATAGTTTATATTGCATCCTACATCTCATCAGAAACCGGCCATAGGACATCATTCTGAGCCCCACACACAATTTTTTCTGCGGTTCATAAAAAAAAAAAACAGCGGTTTCCGACAAAAGTGCAATACCTACACGGTCATAATGTATGGAAAAGCTGATTTATCTTTTAATAACCGATGAAAAATATCTATGCAGTGGGGCTCAGAATGATCTACTGAATACATGGTAACTAGTGTTGTAAGAAAATCAAGTCTTTTAGTCTTCTTAAGTCGAAGTTGCACAAACTACTAGTAAATAAGTGTTATTATAATGTCAAGGAGTACTTACAGGATAAAGACATTGATAGATACCTATAGCAAGAGAAATTTAGTATCATTTTGATGTAACAATAAAATAATGTGACATGCAGTAATAATTTTGTTCGATAAGTATGTAATTTTAACTTTGTCTAATATTTTAATGTATTTAATTTTTTTTTTAACTACGACATGAATTATAATTCTTCTGACATTTTGTATTTTAATCCTTTCGACATTTGTGGTACTTATTCTGAATTTATTATTATTAGCCTGTGTTTTAGAACATGATAATTTTGTAATGTTTTATAAGAACTATTTTAATTTGTATTCATCTGATAAATATTTGCACATCTAATTAGGTAATGATACAGTGCACTTAATATCTAATTGTAACATCTTTTTACACCCACCTGTATTATGCAAATAAATAATTTGATTTGATTTTCTTCATTTCGAGACTTGAGTAGATATTTCAAGACTAAGACTCGTTAGTCGCATGAGTCCGAGTACTTTCGAGTCTTTTAAGTTCTTTAAGCTAGACTGAGTCATGAATTGGAGTTGGTGTATTATAATAGGTAATACTGGGTGATTTTATATCGTCCTCCATATTTATTTACTGATTGAAAATAAACCACACAATAAAAAAAAATTACAATTAAATTGCATTACACACAAATAACTTAAGCATCCACCTGAAGACTGACGATTTGCTGAATCAAAATGCGAGTTAAAACGTCTAAATAAAATAATAAACACACATGTTCATTACTATTTTATTTACTTCAAACTACAGCTATGGATTTAGAGGACTCAGTCACTCAGGACTCAGTCAGTTCTTTTAAAAAGACTCAGTCTTTGAGTACTTCTTGGCAGGACTAAGTCTTTTTACAAAAGACTCCAAATTCTGAAGGACTTGGAGGAGGAATGAGCTGTAAGTTTTATTTATAAGACTCGAGTCTTCAAAAATAGCTCAAGTTTTATTAAATAAGACTCCAAGACTCAAGTTTCTTACAACACTAATGGTAACCGTTTTCGCGTTGGTGTCCCTCACACCACAGGGTGTGAGGGACACCAACGCGAAAACGGTCGGTCGGTTCGGTTTAATTTTAGCATACAGATGCTAAAATTAAATTTATATAAAATGATCCTACAGTGAGTGGTGTGTGGGTTGACCTCGTCATTATTGAGATGAAATAAGATCGCATTCACACATTATGGAATGATTGTGATCAATTGTCCGGGTCACATTAGTTTGTTAACCTCCTGTGAAGTGTGAATCGTGCACAACAATGCCGTAGGAGGTATGACATAATACACTTGAGCCGAAATTTATATACGTAAGGATAGAGGACTAAAACGTGGGTTGCTTGAAGTCGAGATGATTCGCACTTTCTATCACAATTCGGAGGACATTTATAATCCATTGCTCTATTTCTACGCAATAAATGTTGCTTTTTCAAAATTAAAGGCAATGCCTTTGTTGGTGTGTTAAATACATAATAATAATAATAACAATCATTTATTTGTAAAACATAGGTAAAAATTCTATACAAGATCTATCTCATAACATCACGCCTATAATTCCCGAAAGGTTAGGCAGATCAGACATTTTGCCAGATATGTTTGAGTCTATTGCCATCATGGATGCTTCTGAAAAATCCTAGATGGATAACCCAATAACACTTTTCCCAACCGGGGAATCAAACCCAGTACCTACATAATTACCCTGCTGAACAAATACTACCGTATATGACGACAATTGTTATGATTATATTAATTTTATTATAATATCACACGAACTACTGTCGTCTAAACTACAATATTGAGCGAGATATTTTGAATACTGCGATTATTGCGTACAGAGAAAACCACGACAAGCACGTTTACTACGAATGAGTATAAATAGTGTTCGTGCCGCAAATTTTAGGGCTGCTTAAATGTCACGTAAGCGGTCACTTTTGTGTTACAAATTACCGACTGGAAAAAATTAATGAATTTCGCACATACTTCAGAGCATGAGGTGCAAATTAATTTTCTTCAAAACCTTATTTTACGAAATGTTGCCGAAATTAAAAGCCGGAACAAAACCCAAAGAAATTATGGAACCGGTATGAATTTTTATAAGCCCCGTCCTTCTATTATAGGGATGGCCTAACATTCACAAAAGCTATTTGTTTTAATACCCGCAAGAAAATTTAATTATGTTTGTGAATAAAATTATTCAAATTAACCAAGTTTTTAGCTAGTCATAAATAATTAGGAATTAATTTTATAATTAAAAGTTTATCGTGCCATTTTTACACGCACGAACAACACTGTAACTCATCCAGCAAGAAATGGCCCGTGACAACCACTGAAACTAAAAAAAAAACTCATTTGACATACCTATGATTTCACATTTGCCCCCCGGCAGCGCCACCATAATGTGTCTTGTTACTCTGGTCTTAAGTAGCCATGTTTTTTAATTACATTAGCGGGTATATCACAGGTAATATACTTTGGTAAATAAGGTCTATTAAATGCTATATATAAAAGGTGTGGTTGTCCCTAATTATCCAGGGAATTAGCCGTGATATGTGAAAGCTAGGCTAGCTTGTTTTACCAACGTAACAAAGTAGTTACCCAGACCACTGATTAGTAAAGTTACTTACTACTAATGGGGATCATTAGAAGAAAGAGACACAACAGATTAACACGAATTTATATTCAATTTATGCAGAGAAGTATCCAATCTCTTATGTATAATATGGATAGTAGGTTGGAACTCGCAGTTAGCAAAATTTAATCAAAGATTTTATGAGCAGGCGATAAAATCGGATATCAGAATGGCCCCTGTGATATTTAACCCAATTTTGCATAATTCCAGAATTACCACTACAAAGATCTTGTATTAATTTATATTTATTGACCTATCAACCTATTTCATATTATATGCTATTATTATTTAATGACTTCGAAAAATTTTACAGATTTTGAGGAGTTAATATGCT
This sequence comes from Lycophotia porphyrea, assembly GCA_950005105.1. Taxonomy (NCBI): domain Eukaryota; kingdom Metazoa; phylum Arthropoda; class Insecta; order Lepidoptera; family Noctuidae; genus Lycophotia; species Lycophotia porphyrea. Next base: position 12,514,638 of record OX465396.1, on the reverse strand, counting down.
GTAGTTACTCGTATTTTATTACTTCGAACAACTAGCTACAGATATTGAGGAGTTTATGGTTTTTAACCACAATACGAATGCAGACGCATAATAAACCGAGCGAATCATCGAAATTACTCGGAATTCAGCACAGTGAGATTGTTCTTTTAACCACCATAATAAAACAAGTTATTAGTATAGGCGTGTTTCCACCTAACTGAAAATAATTAACAATAATAACTCACTCCAGAAGTTTAGTGAGTCTAATAAATAAATCACCAATAGAATGAACTCTCGTTGAAATGTTAATAGAGACGGTTAACACATATTGCCAGCCATTTTATGGGTTTTCAATAAACTTTGCTAATTCGCATTCATTTTACAGGCTTCATTCGCTCGCATATTGTTTTGAAACCAAGAATAAGACATTTTAATATAGACGGGACAAAGAGTAATATCGCTATCTACTTGACATAACAAATTAATACCAGTAGGCAATCATTATGGCATGAGATCTTAGGATCTTAGTTTACCAATTACATTTCTTCTCTCTTTCTCTCTCTTCTCTTTGATTTAAAGAATTGAACAGATTTTGGTGTTGGGAAAAGAAACATTTCTCGCTGGAAATCCTTGGTAAATTTTACCTACAATAAGTACAAGCTGCAGAAACGCGTGCTGGATATTGTTTTGCCACGCGATTGCTAGTGTGACCTTTCAGAATGAACTCGTCTCAAGGTAAATATGAACTTACCAGAATAAAGAAAAATAACGGGCGGAACTATCATTAGGTACCTATTTTAATTGTTTATAGATGTATGAAGAACAGGGTGTAAAGTTCTTCATCCCCCTTTGAAAAGGGAAGATCCTCCGACCAGGCGGGTGTTGTGGCTGGTGGGCTACTGCCCGACAGTGCTTTTGCCAGGTTTTTTCTCGATTCTGAATTACTATGTTGCTGTAGTTCTTTTTGTAGTGTCGCTACATGTTTTATTCGCCACGCCTGTCAAATTATTCGCAGCCAGTGCAACTCCTGTTAGTTTTTACATTTATTTCGTGATTGTTATTAGTAATTACATTACATTTATTTCTGGCATTACAGAAGTTACCAGCGAGAAAAGCGCCAAAAGAGAAACGCACGATCAGTTTATGGGTGATGAAGATGATTATAATGTCTTTTTTTACACCATCTATTTTCATTTCAATTTCTATCATGAAATTATCATCAGCCAAGCCATTTCCCAACTATGTTCGTCTTCCAAACGAATTTCTATAATGAAATCCAGTGAAAAATTGGACTTACCAACAACCAAGCATCCAGTCATGCCAACTCCAACTCGTCCCACATGTAGCTTAAGATAAGCCAGGAATGGGTAGCCTACGACCAGACCCCCACAGTACGCCGTCAGGCACATGCCGTGGAGATTCCTCAGTTCAGGAATGCACGCGTAGATAAGGAATGTCGCCAGGAGAAAAGGCACTGATAAAATTAGACCTGGAACAAAGAAGTCAGTAAATAGACGTAAAAGTGATTGCCGACGAAGACTCACGTAATGACAAGTGGTGGAGTGCAATAAAAAGAAGCATAATATAAAATGCATTGCCTTCCTATAGTGGCGAAGGTTTTTATTCATGTGTTTTTTTCGTGATCAGTGTGTGAGTTGTAATGTGTGTGTAGGTAGTTTCCAGGCAACCGAAGTCGAGTTCTTCTACTTCTAACTTCATTTTCTGGATTGTTTATTAGTAGGGCACCTAATGTAAGACACCAGCAGGTCAAGCTACCCGAAAAGCTCAGATTTTCCGAATCAACCTTGAACCTAATGCTTTAGAGATAAAGTTGAAAATCTAGAAATTTGACAGGTTGTAATAGCTTGATGTGCTAGCGTCTGTACATACCTATTGAAGTATGTATTTATTGAAGGGTGAAGAAAACTGTTTCTGCTTCATAATCCTACATCATAATGATGAAAGCCTACTAAAATGCAGTAGGCATGAATTAATACCACTTCATAATTTTGATTATAATCACTCTAAAAGTCTTAGATTTGCCACGCTAGTGAAGTAAACGGTACATCTTTACAAATTAGAAACTATTTTGGATACAAGCACAGTAATGAACTTGTCGTGTGGTACCTACGTCATAAACGCGAGGAACGCTGCCGCTCATAATAACTTTACTGCCATACATAATTGCTGGCAAACGAACCACACTCATAGGAGATGGTGGAAATTTTGACGTCTGTTGATTCTGAAGCAATCCCATAAGGAAAGGGATCGAGACAATTCGAGTTACATTCGTATCAACAGTGAACTAGGTAAGCCTTTCCAGATCTGGGGGATTAAAGGCATAATGAGATATTGAGGCTTCCTTACAGACAAAACAGATATTTTGAGATATAAAACAGATTTTAATCTATCCATTATTTATGGATGAGGATTAAAACAGTGACTTCCAAGTTACAGATTTATTTTTTGGGGGTCAGGGGTTGTCTTAATAGTGATTGTTTTTCATCAGTCAAAAATTGATGTACCAAGATCCCATGAACGCCAGCCCTACGCCATTCTGTGGAAGTACCTTATTATAGGTAAGAACAATAATTGGTTATTATTAAATATCTGCCAAAGCCACCACGACTGATTTTTCATAACATCCACCTTTTTTTGCCTATAGTAAGGTATTTCCACAGAAAAAGTTTCAGCTTTTATAAAATGATGTAGGTCTGGCGGTCACGGGATCTCCCTTGACATTTGCTCGTAAATGGACATGTGACATGTACACAACATCACACTGAGCTTCAAGACACAGATTACTGATGTTACTCAAAAAGATTCTAAGCTGAAGTGGGACTGGGCTGGCCACGTCTGCCGTAATCAATGGGCCAAAATAACCACTATGTGGCGCACTGATACAGCTGCAAGGCGACGCGGCAGACCTCGTAGTAGATGGCAGGACAAGCTGAATACTCCCAACAAACAGTAACAGTGGAATTTTGTCTTCTGATTCATTTTTATGCATGTTTATGTTTATAATCTGTATCTTTAGAAACAAAGAAAGCCAAAGAATTAGTAGTTCCAACTTCTATTTCTTAAGCTTTTAGTTTCATAATGTGTAACTTATTGTAACGGCACCGGTAAACTAAACATTGTTTCAGCCATAATCATATGTTTGCGATATTTATCGTTCATTTCGATACATTGAAGCAATAAATTACTGTGCCAACTGTGAAATTTCAAGGAGTGAGTGTATGTGAGAAATCGACCACGATCTCTTTGGCGATCTGAAACTATCGCAGGGCAATTGGTTCAGTGATTCCATTGTCCCGAAGTTTGGAAATCTATAGTAGTTCTTAGTGGCTGTCGTCAGCTTGGATGATTTTGGTGGGATCATGGTCACCGCAATCCCCTAGACCTACCAAAACGTACTGTGTTTTTGATTATCTTGTTTTATACATCAATACTAGCATGCGGTACTGGGTTTCAGTCCCATAGTAAAACCAGTTTTGCCCGCGTTTTACTATGGGACCGAAACCGGGTTTGGCATGCTCTAGTCAATATGGCCAGTAAGTAAATGCAAACAAAAACCTTTTGCTGATCACCTGTAAGCGGAATTACTAAACGATCCTCAATTATGTCATAGTGTAACACAACACACTTTTAAAAAGTGACCAATCAATATTCATGGACGTACACAAAGTGTCCCCGAGTAAGTATGTACTTATGGGTAATTAACGGACATTTAACAGCGGGCCTATCCCATGGCTCGTAAAAGCGGATATCCTATTACCTTGTTGAGAGTAATAAACATGGATGCTAGCTTGCTAAAGGTAATCATTCGATTTACGATGTTGCTCTATGAAGCAGGATATTTGAGGGTCGCTTCCACTAATGAGGCTGTCACGATTAGATTAGTGGCCTGTTCTAGTCCATCGTGTACAAAGTAATGGCCATCTTTAGTGGCCACTCCTACTTTTCCAGCTGATATTCAACAGGTACTTGGGACGGCAACACCTGCTATCTATACCCACTTTGTAGAAACATTAAAAAAGAAGGAAGTAAAAACATACAGTTCCAGCGCAGCTTATCGATTTAGAATGTAACTCTTTGCCGGATTTTGTGTTTTCCGATCGTTTTTCGCAGAAGTTTTCAAGATGAGTCAAAGTCTCTCCAAAACCAACCCAGATAAGACTTCGCGAACTATATAAACCACAAATCTCAAAAACGCGTATGTGTTGTCTCCTTAAGAAGGCTAAACATAATTTTGGTCAAACGCGAACCTTTTTTACCGTCATTATTTCAACCAAAAGACGTCTACATCAGTACAAACCTTTCCGCAGGCTTCGACACATGGGCCGGTCTTGTGTTTTTAGCATCGATTCCTGCGATCTTCACCAGACCCACGGCCCACCTTGTGAGAGGGCTACCTAGGGTACACAATCACCACTCCAGAACTTATCAGCCCTTGGTTCTACTTGCAAAAGGGTACTCACCAACGGCATAAGCAGTGTAGAGGATGGTGCTGTCATCCGTGGTCTCCTCTGGGTAACAGACGCCGGCCACCAGGCGCGGCTCGGTGAAGTTCTCTTTGAACATCATCTCCACGCAGTAGCTCGTGGGTAGGTGCCACATCTGACCCTCGGAGGTTACCTCGTACAGCGTGCCATTCTAGAACAACATGTTTTATAAAACACCTTTTTAAAATAACATAACATCATGCATGTAATCCCCGAAGGGTTAAGCAAAGGTGTACCTATTGTACACCTACATTTCGCCAGTTCCCTCTCATAGAGAGGAGGCCTGTGTCCCAGCAGTGATGCTGATTTCGAACATGCTGATGATGATTTCGCCAGTTATGTTTAGGTTACATGTAATAGGCGGCGAACCTATGGCCATCAACTGAGCACATACCCAGACTCAGCTGCTACTGAGAAATCCTTGTTGGAAAAACTCAATAACACTTTGCCCGACCTGGAACTCGAACCCGGGACCTCATGTTCAATAGTCGCGCTTGCAACCACTAAACAAAAGAGGCAATCAACACCTTTTTAGTCAAAGTATAAATTGCAACGAGAGTTGCCCAAGTCCATAGACATTATTAAGATATATTTTCTATGCATTTGGGATTCAACTGGATACAACTTTGGGCGAATTCTACGCCCAGGGACTGCACGGCCATCAGTATCAAACTGAAGTAATATTAAAGGAGAAAAAGAAAGAAAGAAAAACAATCGTGGTAGGAAGTAGTAACTAAGGTAAAAAGTGGCGGTAGACCCACAGGTTGCAGCTTCAACATGAAGATTCTTCATTTCTTGTGCAATTTCAATAAACCATAATACAAACTCTAAGCTGGGCTGATAATTCTCTATTTGCGTATTTAAATAATTTAACTATCAGCGGTAGTTGAGGGATACGGCAGTAAAGGTCGTGTTGGTAGATTTATAGGTCGAGCTCATACGTACAACATTTCTGATTTATGCGCGCCCTCAATACGTATCCAGCTTGAATACGCTTTAAAATTATTGGATCAGCATTGATCGTGTGAATACGACCTTTTTATTGTAACATATCAATAGAGTAATTTGATAAGGCTAGGTATTTGGCTAGGTAGCCAAACAGTATTTCTGAATTGCAGATTATAAGGTATATAATAATTGTATATGGTAACTGCTGTATAATTTCGAATGCCAAATTAATGCAGATAAGTAAAGCCGCCCCTTATTAGCAATTACAACACAGAAAGCTAAAACCGTTAATTATGGCATTTCATATCGCGACGTGACATGTGTGTATGTTTTTGTGTAATTGAAATTAATGGCGCGTCATTAGGGCAGGGGCTGGACGGTGAGCTATGATTAAAATGGCGTCAATCATTTTAACGGCTTTTAATGTGGGGTCTGTATACCTACTATGAACGTATCCATAAGTTCTTAAAAATACTATTTTTTTTAAATTACTTATAAAGCCTCTTTTTGAAAAGTTGTTTATCATTATCGAATTACCTAAATACCTACCTCTTAAGATATACAAAAAATATAATGGGCTAAAACGAACGGAGCCGAAAAGCAACTTGTTCGCTCGGTCATTGCGATCATTTTTGAGGACCATACATTAAAAAAGTACGGCTAGTCTGTTGAGTAAAAATCAATGACCAGCGTTTCTCCCAGATAAAACGTTATAAATTGTTTATTTTTTTTACAGCTTTCGCTCGTTGCCAGGAATCCCGTACACTAATTGCTACAAAGTGCATAGAAGATAAGCATAAAAAAGTATAAAAAAAGTGATTTGAGTTTTAAACGTGAACGCTATGGAAACGAGAACCATTTTTAGTTTCGCTGTTAAACAAAACGTTACTCGTTTATAAAGCGTTTACCGCAGGTTTAAAGGCCGCCTTGATAGAGACGAAACGTGTACTATAAATACAGAAACAAGGAATATGGAAGTGGACACGCCAAGTGAATATCGGTTTTCTGTACATCACATACATCAGTGTCTATGGTTAGATGATCTTCGGACTCAGATATATGAACACAGATTGCCTTGGGACTTCTAGATAAATTGATTCGCTTCTCAATATCAAAGGGTTAGGTGCGGTGTTGGGTCTCACGATTAATGATATATCATGTATCTTCAGTTCCTGCCTGTCGTTTATAACATTGAGTCTATACTACTTCTTCATTTTACTCAGTTCATACAAGAGTTTTTATCCTCCATGGTGTCGTTTGTTTCCTCCGTGCCACAGTAAAGCCGGCTGTCATTTGTAGATGTATGACAGTTGTTACAGGTAGGAAGTCAGTGACCCGAAAGTCTAATAGGTAACCAGTCTTACCAAGGGGTATCATATTGCCCAGTACTAACTTGGTTCTAGTGGTCAGATAGGCAGTCGCTCCGTGTAAAAATACTGGTATTCAACTGTATCCGGTAATACTAGCCGACCCCAACACAGTTAGGAAACAGCTAGCCAGATGATGACACAAAAGTTTTTACCAGTTGTCATAATCGGAACTGAATTTCTACATTATTTGTACACACACTGTAGTAGTTTTAGTTTAGAGGATTGATTTCCATGCTCAGTTGTCCGTGCCTGAAAACGAAACTGCAATATTGCATCTCAGTGCGAATCTGTCATTACGATACAACTTTTACCACAACTTTTTACAACTTTTAGTGTTCGAGAACATAATTATAATCATGTTGAATTCGTTGTTTAAAGCCCTTCTTAAACACTCACGTTTGTTAAAATATCCTATGTTACAGAGTCCGAAGTACTGAAAGACCTTTCGCAAACAGTTTTAGTTGTACATTTTCAAAGTTAGGAGACATAATACTTAGTGTCAAGATTAGCTTTGCGTTTGGTCCTGCCTGCTTCTATTTATTATTGCCAAATTACATTAACCTTAGTTGCTTAGTTCAAATATAGCTTAGATAATGTTCACTAGATAAATTTGCATAGAAAACTAGTCAATATCAGTTAGCACTATTAAACAGTTTTCCAACGATTTTTTACAGAACATTACTTCTAATAAAAACTTTTTTTAAATGTCCCCAAATGATAATGCAGTAAGAAATGTGGAGCTTAGGTACTGCAGTAGATTTTATATTACCCAAGTATAACCTACATACACGTATAATAGCATGAATAACTGTTATACGTACACGTATAACACTTACGTGCAATTAAATGTAATTGAATACAGTAAAACTTACCGACGGCGCGTGGAATTTTTTCATTAAGTACTTATATTATAAATACGACTTTTGCTTGATTGTTTGAAATTTAATTTAACATGAAATTTCTGAATATGTATGAGTTTATCTTTCAGAATTGCTGGATTTGTTAGTTTATTCAGAGGATAGTATTTATTTACTTCTATTGGACTCCTAAGATTTGTTTGCAAAAACAACGACAAATTTCATTCCGTTTCATAAATGACGGAGTTATAAGGTACAACAAACATTAAAAAAAGTACAACCGAAATGAGAACCGGCTCCTTTTTGAAATCTGAGATGACTGTTCTTCTTGACTCATTTCAAATAAGCTTCAAATCCAGAAAATTGAACACTCGTGTGCTTGGTATGTTTAATTTCAACACAGCTCCAAGTTTGGTCAAATTGGACTTTCTTATACTAATGGACAAAGCAAACAGGGGTTCAACAACTTGTGCTGCTAAACGTTCTTCCCTGGTTTCATCAAAACAGGCGCGTAAACAATGCTTTAATCCTCAATTCCATAGATTTCCATTCCACCAAACGAGAGTAGAGCATAGTGCTAGCTATTATTATAAAACATATTGGCAGGAAATTTTGAACATTCATTTCCTGCCAATATGTTCCAGTGTTCCAGGGCCCGCAGCCCAATAACCTGCATCAACCTTGAAATAAATTCTTTTCACAGAAAAATCTAAAAAACTTTCTTTTCTTATATAATTTAAATGAGCACTGGACACGCCATCGTCACTTGCGTTAAGTAAAGCACTGAGCACATAAAGTTTACACTGTTTTTTTTTACTCTTTGTAGTGATATATTTCGAAAAAACCCAGAATAAAATAACACTACCTCGTTGGTCTAGTGTTCGCAAGCGCAACTTCTGAGCATGACGGCCTGGGTCCGATTGCCAGGTCAGACAAAGTGTTATTCGGTTTTTCCATCAGGGATTTCTCAGTAGGAGCCACGGAGTCTGGATTTGTGCCCGATTGATGGCAATAGGCTCCCCTATTGAATGAGACTTAAACATTACTGGCGAAATGTGGGTGTAGTAATAGGAAAACCTCTGCCAAACCCTTCGGGGATTACAGGCGTAATAGTTTGCTATTTAAGCAAATTACACTGATAAATTGCTTTTTTGTATCATAAAAAATATTCATTTTCCTATCAGTCTTTTGGGCCGCCCCGACGCCCACATTCCTTTACTATATAGCTAAACATAGAATGATTTATTCAGGAGGCACCGATATTTTTCATGTACGACACAATTTCAATAAATCAACAAGCTTTCAGTGGAAAGTTCAATATTTTCAGGAGAAAACAAGCAGAATCTACGTAAGAAGCATTAGTCAAGCTATAGATAAAAAATATTAGGCGAACCCTAGTTCAATGGGCCTCATCAGAAGGCTTAAAGTCACCCAAAGGGCAATGGAGAGGGCTATGCTCGGAGTTTCCTTGCGTGATCGAATCAGAAATTAGGACATCCACAAGAGAACCAAAGTTACCGACGTAGCCCGAAGAATTACCAAACTTAAGTGGCAGTGGCAGGGCACATTGCTCGCAGAACGGATGGTCGATGGGGCCGTAAAGTTCTGGAGTGGCGTCCGCGAACTGGAAGACGTTGCGTTGGAAGGCCTCCCACTAGGTGGACCGATGACCTGGTGAAGGTTACAGGGATCCGCTGGATGCGAATCGCACGGGTCCGGTCAATGTGGCGACACTTGGGGCCTATGCAGTCCAGCAGTGGACGTCTTTCGGCTGAAATGATGATGATGATGAACCCTAGTTTTCGGATTTTTATTATTATTTATTTATTCCCAAAGGCATCAAATCAAAATTTAAATACATGATTACTTTAAGATTTTCTAGAAATATATCATAGGTCATCAATTATCAGTTAATTACTAAATAATTTAACAAACTTCTTCAACTTTTATTTTTTGTTGCAACCACACTTTGGGTAGGTACATCTTTTCCCACACCAGGTTTCAGGGGCTCAACGATTATAATCGATACTTATTACTCGATATTTTAACGTCACTACTAAAAATAGTTTTCTCGAATCTAGGGATCCATTCCCATTGATACGTATATTACGCTGTTGAGTAAACATCTTTTAAAAACTATAGCTTTTGTTATGACAGAATCACTGTTATTAAAAACTATGTGTTGTATTTATAGCAGAAGTTTACGCAACCCACGTACGACTTGTATAATAAATTGCCGAATGAAACTAATGTTCTTACACACAATTTACTTTATTAGTTAACCATTTTTACTTTACTTTTTAAACAAAAAGAATGTAAAAAATTGAAAAAGCCTTTTACTATAATGTATGACATGTATTAACCTCGTAAAATTCTAAAAAAGGCAGTTTTACCACACCTTTCCAATTTTTCAGGAAAAACGTGTTATCAAATATTTTTACATGTTACGGCTTAATTAGGTAATGTAAACCTTGTAATGTTAGCCATTCATATGATGATTAATTGTTTGTATTACACTGTCCCAAAAATGTAAGTATCATGCCACATGTGGCTCCGAGATAAATATATTTGGGAGCATTTGAGTTATCAGCTTTACAGGCCTCGCAACATGAACACTGCCTACGCAGATAATTATGTTATTTATGGCATGCCTTTACTTGGTTGCCCTGTATTAATGAATAAACTGTTATCATTTACAATGATAGCCTAGTGTTGTGCCCGTCGGACCAAAAACTCATAGGTCTCGAGTTCGAACCCAAGGCACGCCCGTCTGGTACTACCACTGCGTGGATCGCCCGGAGGACACGGTAGAAGTCTGCCCCGCTTGGGCGGAGCACCGCCGTGTCCTCGTGGCGGCAATCGGCGGCGGCGACCTATCGCGTCCGGCCCTGGTCCAAGCCATGGTCCGGAGCGAGAGGGAATGGGACGCCGTCACCTCCTTCTGCGAAGCAGTCATGCTAGCGAAGGAGGTGGCGGAGCGTGAGAGGGAGAGAACCTCTCGTCCAAGCCGCCGCGGGCGAAGCTTCGGGCGTCGAGGGTCACGTGGTGGCTTCCGGCCGCCGTAGATGCGGACCTGTGGTCGGTGAGTAATGGGCTAGCTCGCCGTCCGTCCGTCTTTTGACGACAGGCCGTATAGACGGCGCGTTCGTGTTCCGCGCGCGCCTCAAAGAGATGTCAGTAAACAGGGAGGGGCCCGCATGGGCCGATGCCTGCCAGGGCTGCGGGCTGTTCGAAAGAGATACCGCGGTTCTGGACCACAAAGGGCAAGGAAGGAAAAAAAAGGACATGGATGGGTTTTAGTCAGTACAAGTCTGACACTCCGTTCCGCTCTGCCCAGAGCGGGAGCAGACATTTGATGATTTCCCATCCTTAAAAAAAAAAAAAAAGAGGCACGCCCGTCTGATTTTTCGGATTCATGTGCGTATTGTATAATTATCACTTGCTTCGGTCAAGGAAAACATCGTGAAGAAACCAGCATGCCTGATAGATATTTCTTGACGGCATTTAAAGTCAGAGGCCCATTGGCGGCATAAAAACTCTGACACCGGTTTAGGCATTAACCATACGATAAAGAAGTAGAAGAAGAAAAAAGATCATTGCCATTTTTTAAGTATTTCTTCAAAATATGAAACATTAATTTATGGTAAGCATTCACCACCGGTTCGTGAAATAGGAACCAATATCAATCGCACCGGGCTGAGGGCTCTTAGAACTTCGCCATGATCGTTACTGATCGTCGTATTGTGTATCTCATATTGGACGATATGTCAATACTTTTTACAAAGGCATTCTAAAAACCTCCTCTTAAAGGCTCCTCATGACCTTGATTTTCGACACAGAAATTTTCTCACGATCCAGGCGCCCAGTCCTACGCAAAGAACACGCTTCCACGCCACTTGTAACAATAAACAAGACTCAGTTTGTAACAACAGTCATTTGTTGGCATTCCGATCAGCCCTTACAGCGCATTATTTTACTAGCTTTCAGAAAATTTGGCTTAGTTCACGTAAATATTTTATCGGGAACAAAGAGAAACATGTAAATATACGTCGGGTGCAATATTCAGAATCTCCAACATTCAGCAAGGTTTGACGGATAAGGTTTGTAATGAATTTAACCGGAAAAGAGAGCTCTTTTCCGGTTTTTGCTAAATCTCTGATAGACTGTCAGGTGATATGTCAGTGACAGATTGAACTTTAAAAAAATGTTAAACTGGGGGGAGGACCGGATGTTGTGCGAAAGAACTTGGATTTGTAGTAACAAAATATTAACTGTGAGGCCTGTGTCCACAGTTATTAATTTTTTGCCACAAATCGAAGTTCTCTTGATCAAAGAAAAAAGAAAAGATTTACAAAAATATACCATTAGGCGAAAATTACTCTAGAGAAATCTTATGTGCATTAAATCCAGCTCAATAACAATAAAAGCTTCTACATTTAGATCCATTCAAAATAGGCACACTCCGCATATTCCATTTTCACGCGAACAAAAAATTAGTTAGAATTTCACTGATGCAAATTCTCCAGAGAATATTTTGTGAATTAATTTTGTTGAAACTGTGTAGTTTTATAGTTAGCTGTAATGTTGTATATCTGTTTAATTAATTGTTTTAGCAGGTCAAGGGCTACAAGAAACAACTGTAGATATGTACGGTATTTTTACAGATGATTTGTGTCGAGAAGTCCTGGATCTAACCCCTGGGAAAATTGTTAGTAAGTTTTGTTAGTGTTTCAGCAGCCTTGACCTTGACAAGTACCGTATATTATCCAAAAATGTAGGATGTGCGCCCATCAGAGTTATAAAACGACACATACTTTATAACTCGTATTACTATTATACTGTGACAAAATAGGCCCACCAAACAGGGGAAGTACATGATTTTATCGTCAGCCAATTTTTGTATGCGGAAGTGATAAAAAATTGCGTATTCCTAACTAAACTTCTATAATTAGTTATGGAAGCTGATATAACGCAGCTACGTAGGTAATAATATATTGTCAATGTTTTTAACTATTCAGTGACTAGTTTTTGCACCCGGCTTGAGCCCGCGTGTAGGTCGGAAGTTATCCCACAGTAACGTGCTACTAGGATGAAAAGTATGTCATGCTAGGTGTTAATAATATTACAACGATATCAGACGATTTATTTGGCCAGACCTGCCGACATTTGCTCGAATAATTATCGAAAAAGGTGTGTAACTATAAACTTGGTGATGTTTAACTACTCGTATTAATGTTTTAACTTTAACTATTTTTTTTATTGAGTTAATTTTACTTATTTTATTTATATTGTTTTATTTTTATGTCTTATAACATCGTATTGGACTTGATCTGTAATGTTGCTATAATTAGTGGTATATAAATATATGTCCAAACTCTGGACATGGTTTACTTTCATCGAATCCGTTCAACGTGAAAAAATTACAGAAAGGTAGACAAACTGACAGAGTTACTTTTGCATAATATATTAAATAATATTAAAATAGGGAAATATCTGTTTCTACTTTGCCTCCTTGTCTCTTTCTTCTTGTCTAGATATTTAATCAGATGAAAAGAGACGAAAGAGATGAAAGTGGCTCCATTGAACAGCGTTTCGGGGACCAGCGATTGTCAATCATTATACATTTATTATAACGAAAGCCATGTTCGTCGAACCAAATATCAGTAATTTGTCACAAAGATGGTCTATGTAACAAGATGGATGGATTATGTGGGGAATATTATAAAAGAAAAAGGAGTTTTAAGTGAATGAGGAAATAACGCGCTGCGCTAACCAACGTCGAAGTCACCCAATTTATTTCAATTAGAACTTCAAACTTCCGAACAAATAGAATTGATTCTAATTGCTTTTTCGCAAGACAAGAATGGGCAAACCGTATTACAATAGACCAAGGGCAGGAAAATAATGATAGTTTATGTAACACCTATGAAGATACTCGCATCCTCAATGTAGACAGCTGTTCCCAGGATAACGGAAAGCATTTTAGGTACAACGTGGTAATAAAGTGTTCGTACTTTGTTACCCATGCCGCACTTGCAATTATGTTGCAACTTGCATAAACTAAGTTCTGCCCACTAGGATTAGTGGAAAATATACTTAAGGTGGTAGCGTCAGGGTAGCCCGCAAAATTCAATTTTTCTTAAGTTTTTTGCATTTTGCAGATCATTGTCAGGTTGTATGTAGATGAAAACTGAGTCGCGCCAGTAACACGTATGTAGTTACAGAATCACAATCATGAAAATCATCAAAATAACCCTGTAAGTCCATTTAACCCTATTGAATGACTTTTTCATGAAATATTTACAAGCTGACACTGACCTGCAAATTACAAAAAAAAGGTAAGAAAATTTGAATTTCGTGGGCAACCCTGACGCAACCACCTTAATGAAATTAACAACTTTTCTTTGCAATTTATTTTAAGTAAAACGTTTTTATGACATCACATAAACTGGATAACTAAAACTACCAACTAACTCATCTTCTCATACCTCAATGTGGTACCTAGGTATGAGAAGTTATCTAGGTACTGTATTACATCCCTGGTACGAATCATACATACAAATAAATAAAATTTAAGAGTCAGTAATTTAAAAAAATACTTATAACAAAAAACCAATTATTTAAATTTTTGTCAGTCTGTCTGTTTGTCAAAATCAAAATCAAAGCATTTATTTCAAGTAGGCCAGTTACAGGCACTTTTGAATTGTCGACAAGATAAAAATGTAATGAAGCTACAGTCCCAGTCACAAAGCATAAAAACTGTGAAAGTACTGTAGTTGCCCATTCCCTAGCGTAGATCTCTATGGAGAAGAACGGGCAAGAAACTCCATGGACACTCTTTTAAATCAGTATATTTTTACAAAAACCTTGGTTACATCATTCATGTTGCGATGGTACATTATGTGAGAACGATGTAGCAAGATGTGCAGTGTGCACGTTAATAGTGTCCATAGAAAAAACAAAAAAAAAGCAAATTCAAATAAGCCGTGGCAACCAAGTGATGACCAGTCACAACTGACAGCGCCCGTTCACGAACATGACGCATAGTATCAGCACCATTCTACTCAACCATTCAGGCTAATCTCTGAAACGTCTGGACGGACCGATTTTGACGGGACTTTACTGGAGATTGCTGATGTTATAAGGAGTAACTTAGGCTACTTTTATTTTAGAAAAAGGATTAGGGTTCCGTGCAAAAAAAATAAAACCCATAAAATTGTTAACAAAATCTGATTAATTCTCTATCAAAGTGCCTACTGCATTTTCTTCAATAAAATAAAGTAGGTAAATAGATTCCTACTGTTTTATACACATAGTGTGAAAAAATGGAGACGATCCCGTGACAATTTAGTTAAACAAATATGTTTTTTTTTCCAGAAGCGGCTGAACTAACAAAGCTTGTGGTTTCGCAAGGTTGCGTACTACAAACCTTGACCGATATAAAACTATTTTGTGTCATATTTTTTAATAAGTGGGCGTAGAATTAAATTAAAATACATAATCTATACTAATTTAATAAACTTTAAAAGTTTGTTTGCTTGAACGCGCTAATCTCTGAAACTACCAGTTGTATTCGAAAAACATTTTGGCATTTGATAGCCCAGTTCTTGAGGAAGGTTAAAGATTATTTTATCATCGACCCTTAAGAGCCGGGCAAAACGGGAAACGGCGGGTGAGAGTCGCGGGGCACAGCTAGTCCATAATACACTTAAATCGGATGGTAAAGCTGTCGGGTTCATATTTGTTTATTGCAAGAAACTCCCGAGTCACGACCACTACGCGCTGAGCTAACAGACACATTGCTTTACTGACACATATCAACGTTACGATTCATATTCCTCTGAATACTTTGTCAATCAATTTAAAAAAAACACCGTCTGCGTTTCTGTCACTGCACTGCACCGGAGTCAAAGTCCAAGCACATTCCCGCAGCCACCACAAAATACTTTTTTACCAAGGTTTATTGGAAGGACATGACAAACTTTTTCAAAGGAAAAGTAAATAGTGACCATGTAAACTAAGTCATTAGTCTTCGTAGAAATATCTCATACATCATCATAAGCTGGTCTCTTAAAGCAAAAACCGTCAATTTTTAGTTCATTTTTGTTTTACACTCACTCGACGTTCATATTTTACTCAAAGTAAAACGTTTGAACACAATATATAAGGTCCCATTAAAATAGATGGACAAATTTTAACTCAGCGTTCAGTACGTCTAACCAAAGATATCCAAGCAAAAAAAACACTGATTAAAGTGATTTTATTTTGACCTAAAATAATAAATTGCCGCATTTTTAGTGTATTTTCGTTAGCAGATTTTTTTCTTGTAAGTTATCTAATGTGTTTTTCTTATTATTTTTTTTACCATTGTCCTTTTTTTGGTGGTCTGAATGATTTCTAAATGTTTGTCCATCTAGTATTTTAATGGAACCTTATATATGCACCAATGCATAATTATGGCCATGACACAATATATTTTCCCGGGTCGGGAAAAAAAGTGCTAACTAAGTATTGGGTTTTTTCTATTAGAAATTTCTCAGTTTTAGCCAGGAGTTTGAAAGTTGGCGGTATGATACCTTTGTGCCTCGGAAAGCATGTTTAGCCGTTGGTCCTGACCTGATCTCTCTCCGGTCCCGGTCTATGAGATATCTATAAATATATAAAATGCTTTGTCCTGAATGACTGACGGATCAACGCACAGCCTAAACCGCTGATCGTAGAGACCTGAAACTTGGAGAGTGTGTTCTTTGTATGACGTAGGCATCCGATAAGAAAGGATTTTCCGAAATTCGACGCCTAAGGGGAAGAAAAACGGGCGCGAAGTTTGTATGGGACAACGTGATTCCTTGGTCCAATCTACTTCAAATTTTGCATAAACATTCTTTAACAGAATTGATGGAAGACGCGTTTCGTATTTTATTGAAACTCAGCGTCTAACGGGGTTAAAAAGGGATAGAAATTTATTTGGCGGGTGATTTACATCGAAGTTGATATCAATACTCCAAAAATACAGTGCAAAACTGAATCCGATTTTATTCTAAAAATAATCTGTTGCCCGTGTGTCAAATTGACAAGACATATTTTTTCCAATCTGAATTTTATCTATACTCTATACAGATAAATAAAATTGGAGTGTCTGTTTGTGTTATTAAAATAACCGTTTTTAGTAAGTGCATATGGATGTATACACGGTACATATACCAAAACAACATTTTTGAAGTTATACTTCTTTAGGCGCGTTATGAAAAAATGATGAGAGTGAAATTTTAAGATGCGCGCGCATCTGTGACACAAAATTAACAGTATGAAGTTAGCTAGTCAACATACACCCTGAAGTTAGCTTAGTGTCAGATATTGACAAGCCTAGGTTTTTTATTTTTAATCTACTGCTGGCTGAGATAAGGCGACAGATATTTTTTTTTAAAAGAAGTATAACTTCTAACGCGTGTACATAAGTACACACACACACTTTTTTATCTGTCTGTCTGTTGGTTTTTTCCGGCTAATCTCTGAAATGGCTGGACCGATTATGACGGGACTTTCACTGGCAGATAGCTGAAGTAACAAGGAGTAACTTAGGCTACTTTTATTTTAGATAAATAATTAGGGTTCCGTATAAAACAAAATACCCTTGAAATTGGTAACAAAATTCCATTCAAATAGGGAAGTGCTTATAATAATGGGGATTTTTTTTAATAATTTCACGCGAACAAAGGTTGCGGGCAAGAACTAGTATATAATATATGGGTTATGAGATATATAAAGGGTGTAAAAAGACTCTTAACGTAGCCGAAAGGCACTTGTCCTTCCCGTCATTGCGATTTTTTTTTGTTCTAGCTATGCCATCCTAGGAACCTTCTAGTTACGGAGATATTGGGGGTCAAAGTTCCAACTTTTTCACAAGTTTTTTTTAAATACATTTTTTAATGCATTTTATTTACTTTACGACCCCTGTACTATTCAATCCATCCATCAGAACCATGGTTTGAATGCGTTACATTGAGTCCTACCGTAAAACGTGATTTTTCACCCCCAAAAAAAATGTCGTTTCCCAGCAATAATTTTGGGTAAAGTTACTTACTTTGATGTACAGAATGCTTGGTTGAAGTTCTCGTTAAGAGTCGGTTCACAACCTGTATATGGGTCCGGACTGTGAGAGTAAATAAACAGAGAGTGCACCTGTGTCTGCGCACACGCTTGTGCATTAATATCTCCCGCGCCGATGGCTAAGATTGAATGCCCTGACCGAAAACGGTCAGGAGGATAATTCGAGGGAACCATTTGGTTGTCATAAGAAACTTATCGCTCTATATTTATGTTCTTTACACGAAGAAATACGCTTGCGCATTGTACAGTCACAGTCAAAACGCACAAAACTTCTTTTGAGAAGTAAAACTATTTTAGCGATATTTTATATTGTACGAACGTGGATGACGTGAAAAGAAGGCGCGTATGTAAGGATGGTAACCGGTGGCATTCTATGGTTTCTGCTTCCCGTGGGAAAAAGGCGTGAGTTCATATACAGGGTGTAAACAGACTCTTTACGAAGCCGTTAACCAAGCATTATGTACATCAAACTAAGTAACTTTACGCAAAAATTATTGCTGGGACACGACTTTTTTTTTGGGGGTGAAAAATCACGGTTTACGGTAAAACGCAATGTAACGCATTCAAAACATTGAGCTGATGGATGGACTGAATAGTACGAGGGTCGTGAAGGTGTCTTAAGTAAAAAGAAATCATTAAAAACATGTATTTTAAAAAAAACTTGTGAAAAAGTTGGAACTTTGACCCCCAATATCTCCGTAACTAGAAGGTTTCCAGGTATGGTCTAGAACAAAAAAATGATCGCAATGATGAGGAGAACAAGTGACTTTCGGCTTCGTTAAGTCTGTTTACACCCTTTATGAATGAGAAAAACATTTTTAGGGTTCTGTACCCCAAGGGTTACCTACGGGACCCTATTACTAAGCCTTCGCTCTCCGTCCGTACTGCTTTGTGTATAACTATTGTTGGTCGTGATAGTACAATTAGTACAACATACAATTAACTTTTCTTAAGCATTTGTTGGACGCACCCATTTAGATAAGATACTGACAGTGTGACAACGCTTTGTTTTGTTATTTCTTGCATTTATATTTATTTAATATCAGCCTAGACGTTTTTTTAAAGTGAGATAGTAAGTATATGATGAACGATAATGTTTGTTTGTTTGCTTGCGAAATAGAAAGAATTTGCGAAATTTAAGATAGGTTTTAAGAAAATGAAAAAATCTGAATATGAGTTTTTTTAATGATTTTCTTTTTTAAAGAATAGACTTGGCAAACTGTTGGGATTTCATTGACATTAACTTCTCAGAGCTCTAAGATGAATTTTCAAAAAACGTTAATACATCTCATTTTTGCATTATCATCTCCCTGCCTTTGTCCCATTCTACACGGGGTCGGTGCAAGACGTTTTCTTCTTCCATTCTCCCCTGTCAGACGTCACAGCATCATTTACTCCTTACTCCTTCAAATCATTCCTCACAAAATCCATCCATCTTTTCTTTGGCCTTATTCTCCCTTTTCATCCATCAACAACAGGGAACAGCAACAGATAAGAAGGGATGAAACGCATGTGACTGTTACATGCGTTTCATCCCTCCTCGTCTTACTTTTACTTATAATCTGAAATGTAAGTACCAACGTCCACATTTCTAACTTTAGCACCGAAGACCTTTTTTTTTTTTTTTTGTGGCAGGAGTGGGAAATCCCCACGGACACCTCGACTGCCTCACACGTTGTGAGACAGTCGAGGTAGTGTCGGACTCGAACCGACTAAAACCCACTCCTGCCCAGCCAGTGTCACTCTGACTTGGGGATCAGAGCCCTTTATAGCTTATTGTTTGGCTTGTCTACTGTTTGGGTGGCCGGAGAGACCACTTTTGTACGTTTTTATTATGCGTTTGTCTATTAATGCTATCAAAACCCGCTACATTTCACTATTTCTTATTTATTTATTACAATTTTATTTTATTTATAATTGACTAGTGTTCATTTAAATGTCATCCCTTATTTATTTTTATAACTTCCATGAAAACCCTAAATTTTAAACTAAAATATTATTACTTACTTTATTTTTATTTCTAAATCTTTCATTTCTATTTGTTCTTTTGTTTATGACTGATACTTCATATATATACTCAATATATACGAGTACTTACATATCATACATTTTATCTACTAACTTATTCAATTTATCAGCAATGCACCGAAGACCTTAGGGAGGGGCCCGCAAGGGCCGATGCCTGCCAGGGCTGCGGGACTGTTCGAAAGAGTTACCGCGGCCCTGGAACACAAAGGGCAAGGAAGGAACATGGATGGATTATAGCCAGTACAAGTCTGACATTCCCTTCCGCTCTGGCCAGAGCGATGAGAGAGAGAGATGTGAGAGAAGTCATTTGATGATTTCCTATCCAAAAAAAAAGAAAGCACCGAAGAACTGCTATACAAACTTTCAATCCTCTATTTATTAACAACCCCTATCCAGACCCCGTGGCTGCTACTTAGAAATTCTTGATGGAAAAACCCAATAGCAATTTGCCCGACCCGAGAATCCAACCCAGTACCTCCTACTCAGCAGTCGAATACTTACCAATAAGTAAAAAGAACCGTTTCAAAACAATAGCCATACGTTTTTTATGAATACCTACGGAAGTATGTTTATATTTCTGTTTCTTTAGCTAACAACAGCTGATAAACAAAATAGATCCAGATTATAGTTCATTTTCCAGGAATAACGCAGCCATTTTTTTTTGGATGAAGGCAAGGCCACGCTAACAGCTTTTAAAACCTATTTTAATCTGAACCCCGACGGCTTTCTAAGTGCGTGGGATTTGTAGACCCTAAGTCGATTTATTATTTACGTTTATATCTATAAACAGGACCATCGGGTCCTGGCGCAAAGAAAAACAGCTAAAAATCACTGTATGTTGCCATCTGGCATTATGCTGAGCTGAGGCCCTTTTGGCATTAATAGCTTTGTTTATTTATTATGTTCAATTAAAAAAAAAATGAAAACGTGATGAACGAAATGTGGAAGGACCCTATATTGTTCCACTGCAGGGCAAAGGCCTCCCGCCTTTGCCCTGCAGTGGAACAATATAGGCTTAATAACAATAATATCAAATCAAATCATTTACTTTGCAAACATGGGTAGGTACATAGATGTTCTTTTTTATTAAGGTTCTCCACATTTTGTCGTCATATGGGCATGCAAATAGTAGGTGTACAATTATTATAAAATTAAGTGGCATGTCATTGGATTTATATACAATTTAAAATTTAAAAAAATATATGTCAATATGGTTAAAGTAATAAAAAATAAAAAATATTATCAATAATGTCAAACGGTTAATTATTTACATGCATACTAATTGTTATCACTTGATGTCACTGTGAGGTCATAAGTTTGGAAAAGTTATCGTTTAAGAAGTCATTCAAGTTATAGTATTATGTAGTATAATGCCTTGTTACTGTGACTGTAGCTTAGCCTTCTTTGTTTTTCCGACATTCAAAAGTGCCTTTAAGGGTCTAATTGAAATACATGCTTTTGAGTTTGAGTAACATTTAATAACTAAAAGGCTCTTTAGACTTTTCTTAAATAAGGCAGTATTAATTGCCCTTATTTCTTTACGCAATTCATTAAAGATTATAGGAGCCATGTGAAACACACTTTTTATGCATTAAGGCGGTATATGTTCGGCAGACATAGAGGCGAAGTGCGTCACATTGTTGCCTTTTATTCACTTCTGAGGCTAATGTAAATAAGTTTTGATTGGTATTATATACGAACAGCTGCAGTGAAACGCCTCGGTTTTTCGCTTAGGAATGTTCCTAGCCCTATCATTATTCAAACAGAGATTTCAGATTGAGAATCGGTGACAAGTGGCGCAGACGATTGATAACATACTAGTCCGTGCAAGCATTGGGATTGTGCTAAATTAAGGTCGAACAGGCCAAGCCTTTATTATTAAAAAGTGTACCTAAATAATAATAGGAAATATAAGTTGGTACGTTTTTATGGCAGCAAAACCATCACACATCACTCAACACACACTCACACTCAATCAATTTATTTGAACACATACAATATAAGTCTCCATCATTCATACGGCCACGACCTTAGTCGTACGTAGACGACGAGATTCGCGCGTGTTTCGCTAGTTGTTTTCTTCGCCTGAATACCATGAATTGGCAAGTCGCGTCGCAGTAACTTGTGGCATGCTCTAAGTTAGTTCTTTCAAATGTTTCCTCAGCGGTCGCCGTTGCAACACGCGTGTCGCTCCAGTTTGAAGGTCGTGGCCAAGTGTTTACACACCTTAGTAAATAGAAATAGCGCCCTAAAGTCACACATTATCTAATGTTACCTCAGCCTTGTACTTGAATGCATTACACTTGAAACTATTTGTTCCCTTTTATCTCAGAGTAATGAGCCATTGTTTGCTTATCTCTAACGAGTCACAGTCGAATGTTTGGCGTAGCTGTTTCGGTAAATAGTTTACTTGAAATGGAACGACCTCGGAAATCTCTCGAAAAATGCTAACTAAATTCTAATAGACATTTTAAGCGCAGGCCATACCGCCAGTTAGCGAGTGAGAGAGCGAGCCGGGCGAGCATCGTTTCACCTCTTTTCATACTTCGGTTCGCCAGTTTCGGTAGTTCACGGTGTGACCCGAAGGATCCGGGGCGCCCTGCGGACTCTCCGTCCGCATACCGGCCCATTGTGTTGCTCGACGAGGTGGGCAAGCTCTTTGAAAGAGTAATTGCAAACCGCCTCGCTGGGCACCTTGCGGGGATTGGGCCGGATCTTGCGGAACACCAGTTTGGTTTCCGCAAGAGGCGCTCGACGGTGGACGCCATCATGCGCGTGAGAGCCCTCACGACGGGGGATGCGGTGTCCCGGGGTGGGGTGGTTTTGGCGGTGTCTCTTGACATCGCCAATGCCTTCAACTCCATACCCTGGAGCTGCATTAGGGAGGCACTCCGGTATCACCAGGTGCCGACCTACCTCCGTCGTATTGTCGGGGACTACCTAACGGATAGGGCCGTCATCTACCCTGGTCGCGACGGCCAGTGGAACCGGCGAGAGATGTCGTGCGGTGTTCCACAGGGATCGGTCCTAGGGCCGCCCTTGTGGAACATCGGTTACGACTGGGTGCTGCGCGCCGACCTCCCTGGTGGCGTCAGCGTAGTTTGTTACGCTGACGACACGCTGGTGCTGGCGCAGGGGAGGTTGTACGAGGCGGCGGCCGAACTTATGACACGCGGGGTTGCGATAGCCGTGGAGAGGATCCGGCAATTGGGTCTCGAGGTGGCTTTGCACAAGTCCGAGGCCATGTGCTTTCATGGGCCTCGGAATGCGCCACCGTCGGGATCCATAGTAACGGCGGGAGGGGTTCCCATCGGCGTCGAGTCGACGTTGAAATACCTAGGGCTCGTCCTCGATAGCCGGTGGAACTTCGTGGAGCATTTCCGACGTTTGGCCCCCAAATTGGAACGGACCGGGGCTGCCTTCAGGCGGCTCCTGCCCAACCTGGGGGGTCCAAGCGCCTCCTGCCGGAGGCTCTACGCGGGGGTCGTGCGGTCCATGGCCCTTTACGGGGCCCCGGTGTGGGCGCGTTCCTTGAGGCGGCGAGCCGCCCACTACCTGAACGCGCCCCAGAAGGTGGTAGCCGTAAGGCTAGTCCGGGGGTACCGCACGATCTCCGGCGAGGCGGCGAGCCTCCTTGCTGGATTGCCGCCATGGGATCTGGAGGCGATAGTCCTCGCGCGCCTACATGAGTGGCGCGTAGAGGCACTACGCCGGGGGGAAACTCCGCTGCCGCGGCAAATTGTCGCACTGCGGACAGACTTCCGGCGCGATCTCATGGCGACATGGAGAGAGCGACTATCGCAACCCCGTGCAGGGCACACAATAGTGGCGATAAGTCTTCTAAGATCTTTGAGGAGTGGCTGGAGAGGGGCCACGGCACCCTCACCTTCCGCCTGACGCAGGTCCTCACCGGACACGGTTGTTTCGGGAGGTTCCTGCACCGAATCGGGCGGGAGGAAACGCCCGGGTGTTACCACTGTGAGGGCCGCCCAGAGGATACGGTGGAGCACACGGTAGAGGTCTGCCCCGCTTGGGCGGAGCACCGCCGTGTCCTCGTAGCGGCGATCGGCGGCGGCGACCTATCGCGTCCGGCCCTGGTCCAGTCCATGGTCCGGAGCGAAAGGGAATGGGACGCCGTCACCTCCTTCTGCGAAGCAGTCATGCTAGCGAAGGAGGTGGCGGAGCGTGAGAGGGAGAGAACCTCTCGTCCCAGCCGCCGCGGGAGACGCCTCGGGCGTCGGGGGTCACGTGGTGGCTTCCGGCCACCGTAGACGCGGACCTGTGGACGGAGAGTAATGGGCTAGCTCGCCGTCCGTCCGTCTTTTGACGACAGGTCGTGTTGACGGCGCGTTCGTGTTCCACGCGCGCCTCAAAGAGATGTCAGCAAATAGGGAGGGGCCCGCAAGGGCCGATGCCTGCCAGGGCTGCGGGCTGTTCGAAAGAGATACCGCGGCCCTGGAACACAAAGGGCAAGGAAGGAACATGGATGGGTTTTAGTCAGTACAAGTCTGACACTCCCTTCCGCTCTGCCCAGAGCGGGAGAAGTCATTTGATGATTTCCCATCCGTAAAAAAAAAAAAAAAAAAAAAACCCGAAGGATGAAAAGGCTTTATTCGTGGCCTCTGACTTCGTTCGCATTACAATTTCAAACTTCATATTCAACGCCTATTTTTTTTAATATCCCGAACCTACTGAATAATATTTGTTTTTTTAATAACCAATTCAAAATGTTGACGCTGGGGGGTCTGGATTCATATTCATATTCATTTTATTGCTTTCCATAATGTTAAAAAAGGTATTACAATAGGCTTACAGCTAAGAACAATATTATGGACCCTGTTAGGGCACAGCAATATACAATATTTAAATTAAATTCATGGGCTGAATTTATGGTAACTGTGATGGTAACTGTCTGTGCGTCGATATCTATTCTTGGTTAAGCTGATTAAGACACTTCCGATTAAATACTAGTATATACAAACTAAGATTATAAGATGATTTCATAATTTCTATGTTTGGGCGACAGAAGGTCATTTCTCTTATCAGTGGCCAAATAAACTTATCTTTGGATAGGCAGACGACTAAGTATTCTTTTTAATAAAATTATTAGTCATAGCATACAGTCATGAGCAACATTATGTTTACACTTGCTTTAAAAAAGCGAGTTTCTGGTGGAAAAACGATTTCAACTTTGAGAAAGAACTATTTCATAATAATTTGGGTTCCAAAATACCACTTATGTTCGTGGTAACAACATGCAATGACAGTTAATCCGTTTTAAAATGCTAAGTTAAAGATGATAAAATTAACTCAAGATCAGCCGGCTAAACTAAGGTAGATTTAGCCGCAACAAAGCCGGCTTGGCTTAAAAAGTATTGATTGCAATTTAGTATCTAATGGGTGTAAAATACCCGTCTTATTTATTTTATTTTATATGTTTTTTTTTTGTTTTAGACCATACCGGGAACCTTATATTTACGATTACATTGATTCCTACCGTAAAACGTGATTTTTTTAACGTGAACCAAAAGTAAAAGTCGTTCGCCAGCAATAATTTTTGCGCAGTGTTACTCAGTTAGATGTATAGAATGCTTGGTCTATTTACACCTTGTATACATACATATTGATGTTCATGACTGTGCCTGTACACTACTCTACAATCTGTACTACGACAGTGACTCCGTTTGCTTATAAACGATGTTTAACTAAATGCGAATTGAATAACAGCTTTGTGCTTTGCTTACTAATTAAAGAAAACTCCTATTAACTTCTAACTATAAGTCAACACGACTATTCTTACACGCGAGACTATTAAAGTACCTAAGTAGGTACCTACTTTAGAAGTTATAAGAGCTCTTTGTGAAGGAGATTGTGGGAAGTACTATCAACACTGATGACCAGAGATCGGAGTAGGTAGATTGAATTGGGGTCATTGATCTGAAACGTATATATTAATATGGTCATTCCTCCGGATTTTCGGAATAGGTTGATTATTAAAAAAAAACCAGAGTTTAAGTAGGAATTGTATTAAAATGAGCAATATTGTATTGTTCATATTTTTTTTAACGTTACCCAGTCACGATTTTACACAACCCAACGACAAATCAGAGCAAAGGATCATGGGTGGTGCACTAACCGGTGGTACCTTCCTTTAAATGAATTGAGTAGCAACATTAACAATATTGAATTGGATCCGGAAATACCGGAATTACTTTCCGGGAAAATGACTTATCCATGTTATTCTATCTGCGAACATTTATGATACAAAGTACCAAAAATCAATCTACCTACTCCGATCACTGCTGATGACACACACTTCTTCCAGCAACAAAAATTGCTCACCTGGGTTTTCGTCGGTGAAATTACAGGTACATAATAATTATATTTGGAGACATTTCTCCAGAATAGCAACGCACCTGAAATTCCTTTGGCATTGTAGCAAGCATAATCTACATACACCGTGATTTTTTAGTCGTCTGACAAAGGTGGTCCACTCAATGTTTCCGACATAAAATACCTCTAGGCGTGTTTTTTTTTACTATTAATTAAGATAATAGGTACAAAGAAAAATAAAAAATACATAAGAATTATGAAACATTCTGTTAATAATGTTTACGTATCAAACAGTAGAACATTCCTAACCATCGCAGGAGTCGAGTAGATAGATCTTCGCTCGCAACAGAATGTTTCAACTACGTTATGCATATTTTTTTTTTTATGTCATAAATACCATTTTTTTTTGTTATGAATGTATAGTAGTCATTGGATACATGAAGTGGGCTGCTGTTGTCAGACGACTAAAAAGTCACAGATGACAGATGTCATATTTTTTTTTCTAGGACATGCTGGTTTCCTCACGATGCTTTGAGAGCAGATGAAACAATATACACACTGTAATGCGACTTGCCGGGTTCGAACCCGCGGCCTTCAATTCATAGGTCCTGTCGCGGTCGTCACCACTTCTTCAGTCGGTCATTTTAAGAAAAATACTTAATGGGCTTGTCTTTGGCCTCAACTCGCTTGTTGTGAAGCGATGAAGCGGCCTAGGGTGGAGCACGCTTGCCTAAAAGAAAACGGTTCACTCGAACTTTGAATAGATCTAGATTATAATGATTACGGAACACAGAAGCCGGCAGTGAATTCATATACTTGATTGACCTCTAATCAACTATTGATATCGGGAAATATCGGTAATTTAGCGGTTCTAAGTCACATGGACGAATGATTTCTATCAACATCTGCCACGTTCGTTTCCCAGTTCGGGCAAGAGTGATTGAGTTTTTTCATCAGGATTTTCTCAGTAGCAGCCAGTCTGCAACTGCGCCCGGCTAATAGCAATAGGCTCGCCCCCTATTACATGGGACTTAAACATAACTAGCGAAATGTGGGTGTACTATTAGGAACACCTCTGCCTAACCCTTCGAGGATTACAGGCGTGATGTTATTTATATCTTCCCGTTATTAATTTGTCTGCCCATGTTCTACCTACGTCTGTCTATGGATTGTAAACCCTTTTATGTGGATCATATGTATGCCATGATGCCATCAAGATAAGTGAATGGAGTATCGAATAGCTCATCTTCCTTTTTTAGAAAGTTAAAAATATGTTTTAACAAATGTCAGTTCCGTAGATAAGATTGACTATGAGATAATTTATTGTAACTGCTCCGTTGGTCTGTGGCTCCAGTGCTAAGCGTCGTCCTAGCTTTAATGCAGGCGCGGATCCAGCCCTCAAAATAGGTTGTGGTCACGGCGCCCTAAAATCGGCAAAAAGCCGTCGAAACAAAAAAAGGGAAAAATCTTCGCGGAATGGTAGTAGTTTAGTGATGAATTTTGCACCATATGATTATATTTATAATTGCACCCGCCTTTTATGGAGGAGCTCGTGGCTAAACAATAACAGCCGCTCGGGTCGATCTTTAGGTTAAGCCGTGCTTGCCTAGGTTGGTCTGTGGATGGGTGACCACCCGTTACATACCGAGTTTCCTCCGTGCCTCGGAAAGCACGTTAAGCCGTTGGTCCCGGCTGTCATTTGAAGATCTTTGACAGTCGTTAAAGTAGTCAGTGGCACAAAAAGTCTGACAACCAGTCTTACCAAGGGGTATCGTATTTCCCAGTAGTAACTGGGTTGTGGAGGTCAGATAGGCAGTCGCTCCATGTAAAATACTGGTATTCAGCTGCATCCGGTTAGACTGGAAGCCGACCCCAACATAGTTGGGAAAAGGCTAGGCAGATGATGATGACCCGCCTTTTATATATTATGTTAGATTTTCAGAATAACCTTTAGAATTCAAGAATTTTAGCAGCTCTTTTCCGTTTTGTAACACTATTCAAAACTCCAAACTCAAAAGCATTTATTTCAATTACACCATTACAGGCACTTTTGAATGTCAGAAAAACAAATAAGGCTAAGCTACAGTCGCAGGCACAAGGCATAATAACTTGTGAAAGTACTGTAGTTGCCCATTCCAAAGCGTAGATCTCTATTGCGAAGAATGGGCAAGAAACTCCATGGACACTCTTTTCAATCAAAATATTGTACAAAATCTTGGTTGCATCATTCATGTTGAGATTATACATATGTGAGAACGATGTAGAAATACGTGCACGTTAAGAGCGTCCAGAGTAAAAAATTGTATCAACAATTTAAAAACAAAGTAAGTAGTTAAAATAAACCGTGGCAGCCTAGAGATGACCAGTCCCAACTGACAGCGCCCGTTCACGAACATGACGCATGGATCAGCCCCATTCAACTCAACCATATTGAAGGGAGCTAAATGACTCGACACACCCGCCACCATCAGCGAGTCACCAGGGCAAATTCAAGTCAATGAAAGATAACTAAATGTAAATGGTAGCTTTACAATACATAGTACTTACACATGTGCTATGCAATATAATACTAAGAGATTGAATTTATACAATGCAAAGATATTATTACAATCTTCTGCAGCTTCCACAATAACTTCACATGGTAATAAATTAGTTTGCCCCTATGCTTGTGGAGCAGGACCAGCAGTGAGCCAAGCATTTTTATCATCAATGTAATCCCCCAACTTATAATATGCTTGCCTACATAATGTGCGTTTTATACAAGATTTAAATTTTGTCTCGTTTAGTTGTAGAATGTGGGGAGGTATTTTATTGTAACATTTTAAACAGTACCCCATGAAAGATGAGTCTACTTTAGGTAGCCTAAAACCTGGCTGTACTAGTTGGTCCCTATTTCTAGTACTATAGTGGTGCCTGTCACCTCTTTTACTAAACAAATGCAGATTTTTCCTAACGTACATGATGTTTTCATAGATGTTTTGACAAGGTCATGATGTTAATTTCTTTAAACAGTTATCTTAGAGAGTCACGCCTACGTAGATCATATCAGGCTCTGATAGCTCTTTTCTACAGAATAAATATAGATTATATTTGTGTAGAACATCAGACTATCGACCTCAATTAGGGTTGTGGGCATGCCCATCGTGCCCACAACGGTGGATCCGCGTTTGCTTTAATGCCCATGTCGGGCAAAATATTATCGAGTGTTTTATTCAGAATTTCTTGGAAGCAGCCCGTAAGCCGCTGTCCACAACTGATCTCTCTGCGTTCGAATTGGATTGCTGTCTCATTTGACTACAAGAATAAGGTAAGGGAAAAGTGCTCCTGTGTATACGCACACACTTGCGACTTGCGCACTGCCTCGTTGGTCTAGTGGTCGCAAGTGCGACTGCTGAGCATAGTCCTGGGTTCGATTCCCGAGCCGAGCAAAGTTATATTGGGTGTATCCATGACGAATTTCTTAGTAGACGGCCACGGAGTCTGGATTTGTCCCCGGTTGATGATAATAGCGCCCATTAATACATGGGACTTAATTATAACTGGCGAAATGAGGGTGTACTATTAAGTTCACCTCTACCTAACCCTCCGGGGATTATAGGCGTAATGTTATGTTATATTGCGCACTGTAATATATCTCGTGACTATAGCTAGTCTCCCACATTTGGCCAGCCCCATGTAGAGGGCGCGATCCGAATAAAAATACGGAACTCCTGATAAGAAAACCAGATACCACTTGGCCCGACCCGAGCATCGATTCCTGGTCCTCATGCTCAGCAGTAGCGGTTGCGATAACTTTTAACATATTTGGCAGATAGTCAGAAAGTTGAAAGTGATAAAATAAAGTTGGTTAATGCTACAGGTGACTTCAAATGAAGATGTCGTGTCTCAGAATTTCCCTTCATTTCGGTTTAAATACGTTATTTCAGAAACTTCAAATGCTTGAACACGGCTTTGCTTCTTCGTTTTATTTAAAAGATTTGTTTTCTTATAAGCCTACTAGCACTTCCCCCGCGACTTCGTCCGCGTTGTTTTGATTTAGGCTGTGCGTTGATCCGTCAGTCATTCAGGACAAAGCATTTTATATATATAGATAACAGCCAAATGTTGCCCCACAAACTATGGGACACTTGATATCGTGTCCTGCCTGTCCTGTTCCTGCTGCAGCTGATGAACGCTCCTGAAAGTGCCAAAGTCGTCGCCAAATGAGCCGACTCAATTTGAATTGTCATCGACACGCTAACTAGAAGACAGCCAAATTAACGAGTATGTTTCTAAAAAATTTGACATACAACATAACACGATACATTTTACGTTACCTTTATATTACTGTTATGTAACCCGGAAAATTCCTCCGGTTTTGAAATTTGGCATTTGATGAAATTAGATAATACAGATTTCACATAAACAGACGCCAGCAGGTCAACCTACCCGAAACTATCAGATTTTCCCAACCAACCTTGAAACTAATGCTTCAGAGATAAAGTTGAAAATCTATTAAATAAATTTGACAGATTGTAGTAGTTTGATGTGCTGGCGTCTGTACAATAATCCAATAAATTACAAAAAAATATTTTTTGTTTTTTGCTTAGTTACTTAATGTGAAAAATATCTCCGTCCATTGTCAGACCTATAATAATTAATAGTCATATGATTTTATATTATCAGATTTATCAATTATCTAACAAATTTTTGAACGTTCGCTGATTTATTTTAGAGCGTAAGGGTTGCCCTTTACTTTACCGCTCAGAGCTTGTTGGATGCCTTTACATACTTATTCTCTAGTAAATACGTACGTTTACAGAAAGTATTTCAGTCTGAGGAAATATTCACAGAGAGTTAAAAAAAACCTAACTTCTCGTAACAAAATTTGTTGGATTATTGTACAACTGGTAATCTGTACTTACCTACCTAATTTTATCACATGCCAAATTTCACAGGCGGAGGAATTTTTCAGGAGTCTCCATACAACAAATTCCCGTTTTGACTGCACTAAAACATTTACCTGAAAAACTGCATCCTGAATAACCCAGTAAGTAAACAATGTTTACTGACGTAGTATTATAGCATTATTTCCTTCTAAACATCACAATGGCTCAATGAATCATCATGATAAGGTGTTTTATTCATTTTGTTCATTGGATTAATTAAGCACATCTCATATTTTTCGTGGAATTAATACGACAAAAATGATAAGGCGAATTTAAGCAGACTTACAGTTACTTAACTTGAACTTTTTTGCAAGAAAATAATACTTACAACTACGCATAAACTTGTCTGCATTTTCTATTTAGGTTCGAACTGCTGCTTCTATCTACTTTCCTCTTTAACGTGTATTTCGTATTTACCATGTTTGACATAGGACTTGAGGACTTAACAGGATTGACAGACTAGCATACTAGCCTTCTAGCGTATATCAGTCTTATACATTTTTACTTTTCCTTCTCCGTGCCTCGGAAAGCACGTTAAGCCGTTGGTCCCGGCTGTCCTTTGTAAATTTTTGACAATCGTTGAAATGAAAAAGGCGATCACGCAATGCAATTCTAGATCTATAAAAAAAAACCCGCTCTCGATACGTTAATTTTTTCCGCAGTTATATTATAACTACATACAAAACAAAAACGGGTCCATACATACAGATATCCGGCCGGACGTCCATGTATTTTTTTTAACTGTTTTCACCATGTTTTTTAAAGTTTTCTCAAATCTTTTCTTGATGTACGGTGGGCTGCATCAATTGGGTACCCCAGTTGGGAACGTAGGTGCTTTCAAGAGCGGTACCTACATCGTGACGCTGACTGTAAGTTTAGTCATATTATAGTATTGATGAAATATGAACGTAATAGACTCATTTTAAAGCCAGGAAATTGCTTGTCCTTGACGTGTTAAGAGGTCCCCCGAATTTTGGATAGCGGTTATAACTTAACCTTTAGATACTTCCTACCAGTACTATCCACTCTGAAAACGTATGTTTTTGTTTGAAACTCACAAACTACATGAGATAAGACATAGATATCAGACCAATGCCTGTCATTTCTTTATGTGTTGGTGATACACAATGATAAACGTTTTGATGGTTTCTCCGTATTCTCATGATTCAATTTTGAGTGCCGATTACAATTAATTTCATAAAAGCTATGTGAGAGAGACCTGAAGGTTCTTAGTGACGACTATGGTGAATAGTTCATAACGTTACCTCTTGAATGTAAAGTTCCTCGCCAGCGGAATCTGAGTCGACCAAGTAGCTGTCAGTGCAAGGTCGCTGGTACAAGTAGAAGAACTGCTCGTGCGCAGCCACGCTCGACAACACCTTCCCGTTGTACACAGGCGGACTGAAGGGGTTTATAGCTGAAGAGTTCGTTTCAGTACATGCGGTATAAAAAAATGCGCTCCCGCGGCTACAACATCGATGCACACATTTCCTCCCGATGCACGGGCATCCCATCACCAGGGTCGTGCCGTTTTCCTCGAGCTCGTACCACGCCCCGTCCTTATACTCCACTCCTTCGAATATCACTGAAGAGTTCGGGTACTTCACCCCATTTGTAATGTCCAAGCTTTGCTCTCTTGTGCACGGAGTACACTGGATACTCATTATCACCATGAGCTGGGTCACCGCTAACAATATTGTCTTCATTTTGACTAGCACACGAATTCTAGAGTTTTCACAGAAACCTTTGCCACTTTACGTCTAAAGTTCTATTCACACGCTCACTTCCATCACAGTTTTAGTAAAAAATAGGGGGAAACAAAAAATGTCTTAAACGAATTAAATCGGCACTGAAGTTGTTATCACGGTTTGAGTATTCACTATCTAAGCACTAGTGAGGTAATTTGATGTATCATTTTCGTAATGATAAGAGATAAGCGTTTGTCGCGTTAGTGCGGTGGAGGGAGGGAGGCGTGCTGCAGTCGCGACGTGTGCGTCCCGACTGGGGCACTGGGCGGCCGGGCGCTAGGCGCGAGCTGGAGCCGGTGCGACCGCGGGCCTAGCCTCCTGCTCATACCCGCCACTATCAGAGCGTCGTTTGTTTACTATGATGACGCATTCTAATTTGCGGTTGATTTCTCTTTTAATAAAACTCACAGGACTTGTGTGTATAGTTTATGGGGCTATTTGTAAGGAAACAGGATTAGAATCAGTTTCTTATCGAGCCAGGTGACCCTTATTCAGAATAGTTACAGCACGGATGACAACATTTGGGTCTCAACTTTAATTTAGTCTTTTTATAATATTTTTTTTACCTTTGTATAGATTATTTTTACCGATTGTTTGTGAATGTGTAAACATTGTAGGCTTTGTGGATTTCAAGATGATTGTTATCTTTTTATCTTGTTTTACGTTTTTTTTTTTGTGAAGAAAGCAATGACTTAATGTCGGGCCTACGCTATCCCCCCATACTCCTTACTACCCCATACGGATGCTATAACATAATAATATTTAAGAATAATTTTAAAAGAGTATAACCATTACTGCCTCTTTGGTCTAATCGTCGTAAACGCGACTACTGTGCATGAGGTCCTGGGTTCGATTCCCAGGTCCGGCAAAGTGTTATTGGATTTTCCATCAGAAATTTCTCGGTAGCAGACACGGAGTCTGGATTTGCGCCTGTTTGATGACAAAAGGATCGCCCCCTATTACATGGAACTTTAATTGGCGAAATGCAGGTGAACTATTAGGTACCTCTGCCTTACCCTTCGGGGATTACAGGCGTGATGTTATGTTATGTAACCATGGATTTTCTTGCCGGTTCTTCTCCATAGGAAATGACCAACCCTAACCGTGGTTCATTTTTCGGCGTTTTATATATATACTAGGTGTCCCGCGCAACTTCGTCTGCGTCAAACCTAGATAACGACAGCAGCGCCATCTGTCGGGCTAATTTGTGAATCTAAACCATGCTGTTTTCACCAATGGATAGAGTGGTTCTCGAGGAAGGTTTTAGTATATAATTTGTCAAGTTTTTGTATACATTGGCTAAAATATAATGATATTTGTTGGAGGTGTCGGAAAAAAATCGTCTGGGAGCCGGCATCCACGCGGGCGAAGCCGCGGGCATCAGCTAATAATGATTTTTCTATTTACTAACTACTGAGGTGTCTGTCGATCCCTTTGGCGGGTAAACGAATTGAAGAGGCAACCAAGACACGGATGATTTTTACAGGACTGTCTCAATGATGTATGATGACAATCTTGACGATGATGTTTGACAATTAAAGTTATTTTACAATCAGTTCATAAATTTTGCACGAATGACTCATTTAAAACTGATCATTATGTAGAAATAGTCGACCAAGAGCCTATTTTAATATTATTTGTACGGATAAACTCTTATTAAGGTTGTTGTTAATATCGTTCGGATTTCATAACGCATGGGGGATTGCCCCGCAGAAAATTTCACGCAGCGTGCAACATGCTAGCCTACAAATGAATATTCTACGCCCTGTATCCCACGTGCGTATTCCACGCATTACAATATTACAATAAATCCCGCATGAGTGATGAAATCCTCATGATATATCCATGTAATTTGAAGACGATCGATTTCTTATAGGTTTTCCTGTAATCTCCTTTTCCTTGTATGTACAAAGTAATAATCTATAAACAGTATTTTTTCAAAGAAATTGTGTCACTAGTTTCGGAGATAAGGAGTGCTAAATCCATATTTTTTCTTAATTTGCTTTATAAACATGAATGGTCAAATTGTTAAAAAAAAAAAAAAAGATTCTCACAAAAAGTCTTTTCATTGGATATCACAAGGCATGATAGTTTGCAACTTTTTTTTTTAATTTCTTAATTTGCTTCCCAAAATCAACCCTCATACTCAAAATTCATTTATTTACAGTTTGCACTAGAGCTTAGAGCAAGCCAACATAACATTAACTAAACAACTTCATGCAATAATTGCACATACTCGTAGATTTACTGCTAGTACTGCTACTCCTAAACATAACAAGCAGCAGTTTCGACATCATAGCAGTTTTGATATATACATGGACGTAAACGTAAAAAACTTTCGCTTGTGCCATTCGGCGACTTATTTTTATGATATACTTATGGCGGTTTTTTTTCAATAATAGAGCAAGGAAAGGACAATTTAAATCGAGAGGGCTTTTATTTCAAAACCTACATGTTTTTGTGTTATGATTATGACAGTTTTTTAGAGGATGTGCGATGTACGCATGAACGCCGTGTGAACGGGGCATAAGTCATCCTACATATTATGGAGGTTGTTCGATTCGGCACATTCGATACTGTATATGCAACTACTTTGAATAAGTA
Organism: Lycophotia porphyrea; assembly: GCA_950005105.1. Classification (NCBI taxonomy): domain Eukaryota; kingdom Metazoa; phylum Arthropoda; class Insecta; order Lepidoptera; family Noctuidae; genus Lycophotia; species Lycophotia porphyrea. The sequence goes on along the minus strand of OX465396.1, from coordinate 12,479,231 downwards.
CTCGGCATTCATTCGGCTCGTCGTCGATCGGCAAATCTTTATTGGCCTAGCTTTTTCCGAACTATGTTGGGGTCGGCTTCCAGTCCGGGTGCAGCTGAATACAAGTATTTTACATGGAGCGACTGCCTATCTGACCTGCGCAATCCAATTAGTACTGGGTAATACGATATCCCTTGGTTAGTCGACTGGTTATCAGGATTTCAAGCCAATCTTTATATAACAGAACATATTTTTCGAAAATCTTTCAAATTCTAGTTCTAGTTTAGAAGTCTAAGTCAGAAGTCTTAAATCATGAGAATAACAAATAGAACCGACGACTATTCCGAGGCTGTCAACAGCAATTGTGGAGCCAAACTGTAGCAAAATCGTAGCCGTAGCGGATTCGTAGCTCTACTGTAAGTAATACTCTCGTAGCGATGTCGTAGCGAAATCATCGCGTAACCAAACCTAACAGAACCTATTACGTATGTCTCGAGACAGTTGAATTGTTTCGAGCCTTGCTCAAAAAGCTATAGAAGAAACCCATTTTGGGCCACAACAGTGTGGGAATACCACGTTAAGATAATAGGTATAGGTACTAAGAGTTTGTTACATATTACCTAGGTAGTAGGTACTTGTATCAGGATTCAAGAATCAGTAATACGACCTCATTGAAATAGAAGTAATGCCCGTTTTCACTAACGAATGCCTAAATAAAAGCGCACTGTTGGATTTACAACACTAGCTTGCTCGACTCAGGGCGCCTTGAGTTGAAGTTCCGGCTGTACAATAATATTTTTAAATAATACGTTAGGAGTAGCTTAATGTTAATAATAATGGGCCTAAGTCACATATCAATATGCCTTTTTCAATGATATTTACTTTTTTCAGGAATACATTCTGGTTGCGTTGCATTGACGAGTTCAACGACCGCACGATGCAAGACTGAGTTGAGACATATGCAGTAGCGACATCTACATCAATACTTAAGAACTAAACACATTTTGAAATACTTTCATGTTTAATTTTTGTATAAGTTTTATCCGCTTGTATAATAATAGACTGTATTATCTTTTCAATTTTATATTGATAGTTTTATTCAGAGTCATCTAGTGTTGCTTTCGAAGACACAAAAGGATTCTATATTAGTGTGTCATTAATTCAACAGATGGCTCTGTTTTAAATATTTTATTGTCTGTCTGTTTTTTTTATTTTGAAATCGTCATGCGTTGCAACTTTATGAAAAGAATGTTTTGAGGTGATAAAAATTAGTTAGTAATCTACTTATTTCATGTATATAGTTAATTATTCATTTTTTTTTTGTTAATGGCATCTCGCAGTTCAGCCTAGGAGGCTGGCTACTGCTTAACCGGTCTATTCCTATGGATGCCTTGAAGTTAAGGCCTCTAGCCAGGGGCAGTTAAGGCCCCCAGCCAGGGGCAGTTAAGGCCTCCAGCCAGGGGCGTTAATTATTCAATAAAATCTTGGCAATTTAAACGAAATCGATTGTAATTTAGTACTTTTCTACGATTTTTAGGATTTGGCAACATTCACATTATTTACTTTGTGGTTGGTAGAATCCCAATTTATTATTCTCAATACTCTTCTGGTTGAGATATTTTGCTGATAAAATGGTTCTGTAGATTAAAAAAAAACTTTTATTTATAAAAAGCTCTGGAAAGCTACACTCTTGCTTACGTTGTGCCTTATGCCATGTTTCTTAAGTCGCGGGCAGCAGCTAGTTTATCAATATAGTTAATAGTTCAGGTTCTATCACTTCAACAGTTTCATCCATCACTTAAAAGGCATTTTGGATTAATGAAAATGAATAACAAAATGAAAATTGATTAATTGTTTTTGCCAAGTTCTTCTTACAAACTAGTGATTGGAGTTTCCTTTAACGCGTCTAAAGCCGGTGTTAGGAAAATGGATTTTTAGTTCTTTTCCTGAAAATCGTGTCCTCAGAATACCTATGGCATTCTTAACCTAATTCAGATTACTTACTGTGGGCTAAAACTCATGTTTTTTTTATAAATAATTGATCGTTTTCTTCTTTTGCTGCTGCGTATCTTTTATTAGGTTAGCTGAATATTTGTCATTCCTAAAAGTATTTGAATATGTTTATTTTTAGGACTTGCATCATAATGTTATCATGGTAGGTATGTATGTACTTGAGATACGGACCAACCCTATCTCTAAACGACCAGTCATCAAGTAACGGGGCAGCATTCTCTATGAGTGGGGATTCCCCTCGGTATGAAGTGATATATTTCTGTGATGGTTCCGTATAGGTTACGTTGCAAATAAATCTTTGAATTAGGCAGGCACTAGTCGTGCCTTAGATTGATGGTAATGAAATAGTTTATTTAGCGATACATTGCTATTTGAACATTCATTTAAGATATATTTTTTCTTTAGAGTAAAACAAAACACTCATACAAATAAATAAATACAAAAAGGCTCTTTCATGATAACAATATGTTTTTATTTTTCATGCAATAACATGTAACATAACGGCCATTTTTTTAGCGAATGTGATACTTTTGAAAAACGCTGCATTTTAAAATAATTAAATAACAATACAATCGATACTACCGTAAATATTAAAATGAAAATTATTAGGGATTTGTAGATTTTGGTCTGCCATTTTTTTGGTGCCTTGTATTAAATAACCTAAAAAATTAAACAAATAACCTTAATTAAATAACCTTTTCATATAAATAGCTGTTATCATCATCAATACAAACAAGCATTTTACGAGACAAAATCAACACAGACTTATTTAAACTAAAACACTTTTTAGATACTGCGGAACCCTGTTTTTGTCTATTGGACAGAGTGGGCCAGAGTGTAGGCTGCTAAAATAGGGGATTTACCAATTGCTGCAAAAATGTGAGATTTTCTCGCCCAGATTTCACTCAGTGTAGTACTTTATTCGTTCAGTCTATGACATAGGGGCGAGAATAAAGTGCAGTGAGTCAGTACCTTAGTTATCTGTCTGATGAAATCTATAAAAGCGAGCTCGGGGCCAAGGGAGCTTTAGTGCATTGCGTAAATTCAATACATTATTCAGTGATTGTTTCAAGTGCAGAGCGTCTATTAATTCCTAAAAGGTAAGATTTTTTACATAAATTCCAAGACCTTATTGGTACTTTATGCCTTTTCAAAAATTAACTAAATTGTTGTTTATCTAAGCTTCCGTTTCAATAAAAGAACAAATCTAAACAAAGGTTTCGTCTTCCTACTCAAAATGGCTGCCTGCGTCGCCACGCCCCGTAGTTATTCCATGTATGTTGTTCATACATCGTAGAACGTATACACAGTTTAGTAACGGCCATTTTATAAAAATAAGCAAAGGAATATTATTTCCTACAACACTTGGGCTGTATTTTTGAGACTGTAGATACAAGTTTTGAAACAAAGAAAACTCAATTTAAGTAGGTACCTAATTAAGTATATTAAGTTTTCTAACTAAGTAGGTACCTCGTAAAAAAATCATTTCAGGTGCATTCTTGATGAATTAAGTTACATCTGGTAAATTAATTAGGTAGGTATTCCTAATGTTTATTTGATCACGTCTATAATAGGTCGCAGGCACCTACCACAAGTTTTGTCAATAAGAACAGCCAAATCAATTAGTAAACCTCTTTTATTTTTATTATTTAAGGATCAACGCGTTCTATGCTCTAAAAGTGAAAACGCTGAGGAACCTTCTACCAACATAACTTACTACTGACTAACACCCGTATCTACATATTAACAAGCCATAGTGATTACTTGAGTAAAAGTAATTATTTATCATAGGTACGATTTTTATCCTTTTTATTAATTGCTTGAAGTTAAAACTGTCAAAAGTTAGAATTCTTAGGTTTGCTTTCTTTGATGGTTCATCATAATTGTCATCAAAAAAAAAATATTTGCTTTAACTTTAACTTGATTATATTGATATCTATATATGGGTGTTGCATAGGTTAATTAATTATTATGTACCTACATAATTATGAGTTAAGGTAGGGTAAGTGGGTAGGACATAATTATTTGTAGGTACACAGTTATTTGCAGCGTTTCAGGACCAAGGGCTAAGTAAACGATGGTCTTTAAGTTTCTGTATAAAGATCATCATCATCATTTCAGCCGAAACACGTCCACTGCTGGACATAGGCCTCCCTCAAGTGTGCCACATTGTCCGGTCCCGTGCGACTCGCATTCTGCGGATCCCCGCAACATTCACCATATAATTATGTTTTCAAATCTATGTTTGGTTGTCATTCGGGGCCGATTTGAAGTTATTTTCTGTAATTTCCGAAACAATCGTTAGGTAGGTAGTGTTGCGAATTTTTGTTTACTAAGTACTTACCTAATAGTAGTGTCTAAGCAAACATGTGAAGGAGTTGCCAATACAATACTAACAGAAACAATAAAATGTTTAACAATGTTTCAGTAAAGAATGGGTCTTCTGGCTGCCATTGCCGTCAACGTGCTTGGAGGTGCCGTCATCTACGGCACAGGGGGTCTCCTGGCCCCGGTCGTCGCGCCAATGCTGGGCTTTGGCAGCGCCGGCATCGCTGCGGGCTCGACCGCGGCCGCAGCGCAAGCGTACTACGGCAACGTCGTGGCCGGCTCCATCATATCGCAGCTGACTGCTGCCGCTATGGTTGCTCCTACACCGTAAGTAACCTTCATCCACACGTTTCTTGCCACTTTGCAGACTTAGACCATGCAGTCAAAACACACATAACAATAACAATTGCACCACCAATAAACATAACTTATTTGTATTCTTATCTACATAGGTACAAGGTGTAACATAATAAACGCAAGACCTCCCGTGTGGTTTCTCGGTCCAAGAAACTGATCAACTTTTGTTCTACGAGTTATTGAAATTCGCAAAAACAAAATTGGACTTTGTATAGGAACTCACGCGATCAGCTGATCAACATGTATGGTAAAACTAAATAAAAAGTAATGAATTTCCAAAAGTTATAGAACAAAACTTGTCCAGTTTCATGGTCTGAGACACCACACGAGAGGTCTTGCGTTTATTATGTTAAACCTTGTATATAATTATAATTTTCATAATAAATTAGCACATAATCTCACTATTTTACAACTTAAATATTATTACTGCCGTGTTGGTCTAGTGGTAGCAAACGCGACTGCTGAGCATAAGGTACTGGGTTCAAATCCCGGGTCGGGCTGTGTTATTGGGTTTTTCCATCAGGAATTCATTATCAAGTAGCAGCTACGGAGTTTGGTTTTGTGCCCGGTTGATGGCAATAGGCTCGTCCCCTATTACATGGTGGCGAAATGTGGATGTACTTGTTAGTTAATACAGACGCCAAGCAGGTCAACCTACCCGAAACTGTCAGATTTTCCTTACCAACCTTGAACCTCGTGCTTCCTGCCGTGGCTACGGGACTGTTCTAAAGAGATACCGCGGCCCTGGAACACAAAATGCAAGTTAGGAACATTACTGTGGATGGGTTTTGGTCAGTACATGTCTGACATTCCCTTCCGCTCCGCCCAGAGCGGGAGGATTCATTTGATGATTTCCCATCCGAAAAAAAAAATACCTAATGCTGGTTTTTTTTTTTCTCTGAAGAGATAAAGTTGAAAGTCTATTAAAGAAATTTGACAGATTGTAGTAGCTTGATGTGCTGGCGTCTGTAGCTGTACGTCTGCCTAACCATTCGGGGATTACAAGGCGTGATGTTATGTTAAATATTGCTAACAGAACTATTGTTTTAATAGTAATTTGTCAAACTCGTGCCGCCTGTGATGCAGGTCCACGCTAGTACAAGGATCAAACTTCATTACTTCTAAGATTTATTTTGTAAATTTATTCTGTTTTATTTTTTTTATTTCTATCGAGGTTTTTATTTTTGAATGCTAGACAGACTAGCTGTTCCCCGCAACCTTCGTTCGCGAAATTATTACTTTGCCTTTTTACTTATACAATGCATTCAGTAAAAAGCTGTTATTTTGATACTACCAACAGACACTCCAATTTTATTTATTTGTATAGATGTATAGGTATTCGCATGAGTGCTCTTCGAACGAAAACCTAAACTAAACGAAATATAAGTACCAATATTTAACAAATATTAGCCTTCTCCCTTTTCTACATCGAATAAAAAATATGAATCCTTGAATTCTAATTGTAACTGTGTTATAATATAATCTTTGTTTTTCTTTGTTTCAGGTAATTTCACATCATTCACATTGTAACCGAACAATGCATGTAATGTCGAAATAAAGGTTTCATAATTATGTAATGATGTAATTTCATTTTAAAGCTATTTTAAAAATAATCATTTGTATTTCCCCGGTACAGTTGACACTTTAGTTTGTACGAGTACTTAACACTTCACAATTAGGAATATTAAATAGGCACTGATTTAAAGCGGCAGTTGTATATAGTAGTTTTGGTAAGTTAAAAATTACAAAATGCATATTTATTAACAAGTTCGGCAGTTAAAACTTAGCAGTAAAATAAACAAAAATGAGTCGTAAAAAATAATAAAATGGATCATTTAATAAATACTGAGCAGTGAAATAACTAAATGGGCAGTTACGAGTGGGCAGTTGACAAATCCGAATTAGTCGGTAAGAAATCTCATTTTAAGCAGTTCTATAAACAATGAGGTGGTAAAATGTATTTCTCGTATATTAGCATGCAACGACTTTAGCTACGACGACTCCATGACTCGCGCTCGCTGCGCTCGCAATAATAAAAACAAACCCACTTTCTGTCACAAATGTCGTCGACGCTCCGCCGGCCTTCGACCTACGCTCCTCACGCCAGCTAGCAAGACTTTTAGGATATTTTTTGGGTTAATTGCTGATTACCCCTGCGTTGCGGTAAGCATCACCTATGCGGGGGCAGAAATATAACAACTAAATCAAATTAGATAGAAAAATTATCAGCGTTTAATGTCCAATACACCCTTTATGAAATACTATTGCGAAATGCATACTCATAATAAGAATAATTCATCATTAAGCCCATTTCATCATTTTTACTGGCCATTTATTTATTAGTCTGCTTACGAATTTTTAGTAATGACATTGTAAGTTGTTTTTTTAATAACTGTTTATGTTTTACTGTCGCACAAATTTACCAACTGTCGATGTTATTTTTTTTAACTGATCATAATAACCTCTCGAATGTTTAAATAACAGTTCAAAAAATTAGTTCCCTATTAAATATACTTATATGCACACGAGCTGCGCTGTGCGAAGATGACTGAACGAAATAATACAACTTGAAATAGTAATAACAGATTATCACCATTATAATGAGCCAAGGCAGAAGCCCATGGGCGGCATAAAACTCTGACACCAGCTTAGGCACTAACCATACGCTAAAGAAGAAGACCATTTTAAAATGTATTCAATCTGTAGCTGTGTGCTGTGGGATTTATTATCTATATTAGCCACCATTGTTATCGATACACTCCGAAGGTCACTCCTCAATAGGGTCCGAAGGTCACTCCTCAATCTGTCCGACTTTCCTCACTAGTTTGGAGTCCGGTTAAAACCCGATCACTGTTTGTGTCAAAGGTAATCCAGGCCTGCTGAAACCGCTTATCACGATATTACGCGTGAGCGTAGTGCGACGTGCCACGATTAGGGGCCGTAAAAGATTTTAATATTAACTTTTTTTTATAGTTCCATAACAAAACGGTCTGAACCCATTTTTTATCGATCGGAATGCAATAAATTTTCAAACTCGCTTCGGGCAAATCGACTCGAATGAGAGTGGGCACTCTTGCATCCTACGTTCTCCTACACTTTCCGGATTGCATTCGAGTCGATTTTTAAAGGTAATTTTGTATATGAATGGTCAAAGAATAAAACGTCGAACGTTATCAATAAATTAAAACGAATCTTATTTGAAAGTTCATCCGTAGTGATAAATCATATCCAGGCTAACTCTGGTGCTGGAAAATAAACGCTGACCAAACGCCTGCACCGCCCCCATCAATTCTTGATTAGATTATATCACTCACTGTACTGTTCGTTTCGCAATATTTCGCATTTTTATCGTTCGTATTTTGTTTTCCAGGATGTCTGGGAAAAAAGTTGAATTTCATCCAAATATGTCTGTTTAAGTACTCGTTAATTTTTGATTTTTTTTTTACGTTTTCTGCAATTGCAGGTCATTGTCAGGTTGTATGTTGATGAAAACTGAGTCGCGCCAGTAACACGTTTGTAGTTACAGAATCACAATCATGAAAATCATCAATATAACCCTGTAAGTTCATTTAATCCCATTGAATGACTTTTCATGAAATATTCATTGAATAGGATTACATGAACTTAGAGGGTTGAGACTGGCGCGACTCATTTTTCATCAACGTATAACCTGAGACTGACCTGGAAATTAAAAAAAAACTTAAAAAAAATTGAAGTTGGCGGGTTACCCTGACGCAACCACCTTAAGCTTAGAATAATAACGCATTCTTAGCTAAAAAAAAACGCAATCTAAGTAAAATTTTGTGCCAAATAATGAGTCATGTTACTTGTTGATGAGGAAAAAATAATAACAATAAGCTTTTAAGAATGACTTCTATATGTTTTATCTTATCATTGCAATATCGTTCACTCATACCACAGATACCTATTTATTGATTTTCTGCCAGCGGCAACATTCTCTATAAAAGGGAGTTCCCCGCTATGGCGTATTATACACATGTTATATGTAGTATCTCTATAGGGTCTATTTCTGTTATGCAACGGCGACGGTTCCGTATTTCATCATTCTCAATAAATCTTTGTTCAATTAGGTTCTTGTTGTATTTTAGTCGTGTGGTCATTTTAGATAAATCTATGCTAAATAATACATGTGTAGGTATGACTAATGTTATAAATAACAATAGTGTAAGTAAGTCGATATATGGTTTTCACCAAGTGTATCACATAAAAGTATAAACAAACTTTTTCCAGGTTAAATTCTTACGCCATCATCGTTCGTATTATAATTATGTGCTGTCATAAGTACCGTTCATCCGATTGCGCTAAAACTTCGTCAAATTATTGCTTGCAAAAACAAATACGCGAGCGGAAGCTAGTTTCCAATAATATCCTACAAGTTTGAAACCTTAAAACATAATAAAAACTAGCACACATTATGCCTGTATAATAACAAAAGATATATGTATATAAAAACAAATAACAGAAATATAAAAAAAAAACATGATATAGGTAGGTATCAACTAGGGATTGCAAAATCCGGATTTTTTTGGAATCCGGATTGCTGTATTCTCGTCCGATTAAAATCCGGATTATCCGGGATTTTAAAACTTTTGCAAGTTTTAAGTTGATTTGATAAAACTGCAATAAAATAGCATTAATTATTTAAAATCTGCAATTATTCGCTCAATTCGCACGACAATAAAATCAACTAAAATAATCAACAAAACTTTGGGCATCAGTCATTTTTCCCGTTATAAATTTATATTATCACAAAGTTCGTATTCGTCGACGTTGTTGTACAATCATCAACATTCATGGATGATAGAACACATTTTTATGTTCTTCATAATGTGACAAAGGATTAGGTAGGTAAGGATCCATTAACGCATTAAGGGTCCCATCAGTTTCGCGGTCTGAAAACAGAAAACACTACTTTTTTCAGCTCAAATTTCTCAATAACCATAAGGTACCTGGTATGTTTTATAATGTACAGTTAGAAATCACTTATATGTCTAATATGCTTACCCTCGGGCGAAACAAAGCAACTAGCAAGCGCATCGGCTTATTACAATTAAGTAAGTAGTCAAAAAAAATATTAAAATATTGAATTGGATAGATCTTAAGTTTTATAATATTTATTGATATTTTCAACATAATATATTCTTAAGAGAAGACGGCGATTTTGCGCATCATTTTATAGGGTTTTACTAGTGTGAACCACATTTTTTAAGGTACAAATTAAATTAATATAAAAAAAACGTAGAATTCCTAATATACTATATGCCCAGTATGTACGTTTTTTTTTTTAGATTGTAATTAATTAACAGTTAGACAAAAAAGCCTGGTGTTTCGTGCCTACGTAAAAACGTATGTTTGATTTTTATTTTTCCTAATTTATGTTGAGTGGTTATCAAAATATAAATTCGTACACTTATTAAATATAAAGGTGATATATAACTGTGCAATAAAAAAATACCAGATACCTAATGGTTATTGAGAAATTTGAGCTTAAAAAAGTTGTATATTCTGTTTTTAGACCGCGAAGTTGATATCCTTAAGGGTGTCGGCACATGGTCCACTCGTGACCGCGGCCAGCAGGCAGCCATTACATTATGTAGGTTTTTTAAACGAATCTTCGTCTTCCTCAGTCCCGTACTCCGGTTCAAAAATTGATTAGTGTTGTGTAAGTATTGTAAGGCACCGACAACAGTATTGAGCCGTCTCTCTCTAATTCTCTTTTTTAATAAATGTACCAGTTGCTTGGCAGATATCGTGTCTTAGCTGTCTAATGATTTTATCAAAAAAGTAAAAGCTGTATCGGCCGTTAGAATGTCTGCAGTAGAGTACTTCCACTATAGTTCTGATCATGTCCAAACAAGTGTACAGCGCGGCCTGGCACCGCACTGCTTGGTATATGGGCACAAAATGAATCAATGACGGATTTCGCGCCGAAATTTCTAGGATAAATACAAATATTATTAATTATAAACCAGTTTTGACTGAAATCCAAAAAAATGAACTTGAGTCTTAAAAAGCCGGATTTAAAAAGTCAAGAAAATCCGGATTTTTCAGTTATTTTCTAATTTCGAAGAATCCGGATTGCAATCCCTAGTATCAACATTGGGCTTAAAGACACGCAAATGACATACAACTTTACACACGACACACCAGCCGTGGTAAAAAAATGCAAAAACCATGATAACATTTAAAAAAATATATCTTAAAATCCCTGATTTTTAATGACGTTCTCTACTCCGTGTATGATAATGATAAGGTACGCTATTGGCTTGATTACATTTTTACTGGTACCCTTCATTTTAGAAACTTTTGTTTAATGTACGGTGTCAAATCTGTCTACTTGTGTCCGTCAACGAAACGTCAACGTCTGTTAAAACAGTCAAAACGTTTTGTATCAAAAACTTTTTCATGTCAGTTAGTTATAATTCTTACGGGAAGTAAAGATACGGAACCCTGTTTTATTTATTATCTATTTGTATCTGGCTGCTGCAGCGCAGTGAGCTGCTATTTTTACGGGGGAATCACTAGTTTTTGGTATAACGTGAGACTTTCTCACGCTGTTTTCACTTTTGTGTTCAGTGCAGTCCATGTTTTGTTTAGTCTATGACATAGGGGCGAGTATAGTGCAGTGAGTTTTAGTTCCTTAGTTAGTTGAAGTCACAGACATATGATTTATATGTCTGTGGTTGAAGTCTATAATTATGTTATTATGAGCTCCAGGGCAGCTGAGCAAGAGCGGCAGTGCATTGCGCGGTTTTTGTTCAGTGAGATCCCAGTGCAGAGTTCATATATTCATTCCAACGCAACGGTGAGATTTTTTCCTTTTTTTAATTCAGTAGCACGAAACGTTATTTAAAAATTAAACTCCTTTCTCAAATATTTTGTTATTTTTATTATATAACAAAGGAATCTTCTACAAACCACCGTTTGGGCCACCGACGCCATTTTAGAGTAGCGTATGAAAACTTTTGATATCCAAAGTTATTAGTATTAGTAGTACTACTACTACTAGTATTGAAGTGCTAAATTGTGTGTTTTTGTAAATTAATATGTTATTTTAAATGCTTCGAAGTATCAACCTATTAAATTTGGTTTATGTCTCGTGTACAAAATTAATACCTATTCAAATCAACGGAGGTGAGGAAGAACTTATACTGAATCTGTGACTTAAAATACAGGGTGGAGAAGGGACATCGAGGCACAAACGTTTACCACGTATTCAGTAAAATCATTCTGAACACCCTCACATTTTTTCTCGGACTTCTATGCGCCGGTTATAAAATCTTATAAAATTTTTCCCAACGAGTGATGCCATTTTATGTCATCCATGAGACATTTTCCTCAACATCCGTTTTTCCCATCGAGGTCTTACAATTTTTTTAGTAGCCGTTACCGTCCCTCTGCTGGGCATAGGCCCCCAGGTTTTCAATGTACCGTTTTCCTGCAGTTATTATTTGAAAATTAAACAAACGAAATATAACACTTTCTATATTTTTAGTTCACTTGAGATATTTTGACTTTATTTCTATTTGTGAGACTACCAAGTGTCTACAAACATGGAAAATCAAGTATTATTTAGGTACCAGTAACCATTTGCGATTTTGCTTTAGCTAGAAGTATATACATTTAATTTGGTAAATCACCTACTGATCTTAGTCATGAATTTCAGCAACATAGCTATTTAGACATCATAGCTAATACTATAAATGCGATAGTAATACTTTAAATATACTTTAAATATTTATTGAAAAAAAAGGAAATACATTTAGACTTATCACAACATTACCACAAGTACAGTAAGTAAGTAAACAAATCAAAATGAACCCCAACGTCTAAACTAGGCCGAGCCTGTATCTTAGACGTTCGCGTTAGTCGCTTCCAATGTTGTTACAATCAAATATGAGTAATTGAGTAAAGTATGATTAAAAATTAAGGGGCAAATATTTTATATGTATAAATAATTTGTGTTCAGTATAAATGTGGGTAGACAAATTAGGTATGTACTATCAAGTATTTTATTAGCATGTTTTGCCAAGTACCCTACGTCCGACTTTATTCGTAACCAAAAACAACGAAGAGTAAGAACTTAGGCAATTTTAGAAAAAATGAAATGATTGATTTATTGTATGATTTTTCTGTTTTCTTGCTTTATTAACCACACTGACTGCTATGACTTTATTCATTCCTATGTTTACGTATGTTTTAAATGTTATTAATTTTATTTATCATAGATGGCGCCACGTGTCTTTTGAATCATGATTGATTTATATTTAATAATATAAATCAATCATGATTGATTGGTTTTAGTCAGGTTGTAATCAAGCTGAGTACAACCCGAATTGATTGTCAAATTCTAAAGTAACACGAGCCAAACCTCGGACAAAAGCTAGTTACTAATGTATAACATAAACGCGTAAAAAAGCGTATGTACCCAATCGCAAATTCGCAAGTACCTACATTACCTGAAAGTACATACAAATTGTTCTAACTGTGCAACTAGCAGACTAACAATGTAAAGTTGTTAAATAACACAACATAATTATATAACACAACATAACTAAATAACTTAGCATAATTACACGCCTGTAAACGCCGAAGATTTAGGCAGAGGTGTACATATCTAATAGATAGTATACCCACAATCACCAGTTGTGTTGGTGTAACAAGTACTAAGGGACGTCGTACATATCCAGGCTGAGTGGTTGCTACTGAAAACATCCTGATGGAAAACCCAATAACAATTTGCCCGACCTGATAATCTAAGTCAGGAGTAGCGCTCACGACCACTAGACCAAGGGACAGTTGTTAGAAAAGTATAAACAATTAAGTGTTTTTGTTGACAAATGTTTCAGTAAACAATGGGGCTTATCGCTGCAGTTATCGTCAACTTGATCGGTGGTGCCGTTATCTACGGCACAGGGGGGCTCCTGCTTCCTATCGTGGCACCTATACTGGGCTTCGGCAGCGCGGGCATTGCTACGGGCTCGATCGCAGCGGCAGCGCAGGCCTACTACGGCAACGTTGTCGCCGGGTCCATCATAGCGCAGCTGACTGCTGCTGCGATGGTTGCACCTACACCGTAAGTTTCTTTAACCTTCATCCATACTACAACTAGGCACTCAGCCCTTGAATTATTTTTCCAATCACTTCAAAGTTCCATAATTTCCCATAGTACAGACGCCAGCACATCAAGCTACAGCAATCTGTCTTTCTTTAATCGATTTTTAACTTTATAGTTATAGCATTAGGTTCAACGTTGATTGGGGAAATTTGACAGTTTCGGGTAGCTTGATGTGCTGGCCTCTGTACATAAGTAGACACTGATCGTGTGGAGGTAAAAAGTCAAAAAATCTTATCAATAATATCAAATTCAGTTATGAAACGTTTAAAGAGGTAATGTAAAAAGAAAAACAACCTAGTTAGTAGTTTTGATGGCAGTTTCATCTATCCGAGTAAAATGTACTTATACTTAAATTGTCTAGCTGAGGGGTTCCCAAACCGTGCGCCGTAGAGAGTAAAGTGGGGCGCCATGAGGCCCTTCTGTTTTCTATTCGCCGGAAACGAATCTTAAGTATTCGATAAATCTAATGAGCTTGTTGTCTCACAAGAGTTAATGTCCATATTTACGGAAAACCTTTCGAAGCTAACTTAATGGTTTTACAAAATACTTTGCCGAAGACGATGTCGAAAATTTTTCGTAAATTCAAAATCCTATCCATGCACAAGATCCAACAGAATTCACTTCCGAAACAAAGTGAGTCTCATTGACCTCTTGCAACCACGTGTTCCAATTTGGTGGAGTTTTGGATATTGGTCCAAAATGAATATCAAACTTTGAATTCAAAACCTCTAAGAATTCTCATTCCTCTTGCAACATCTTATTTATGTGAAGCCAGATTTTCAAATGTATTCTTGTGTGTCAACACTATTATAAAAACTGCTTTTTCGACTAGCTTGAGCGCTGAGGCAAAATGTTAAACTTGTAAGTGCGCCGTGAACTGAAAAAGTTTGGGAACTCTAACTAGTATCGCTCGCTGTTTCAATATGTTATTGAACTATCCATGCAAAGAGTCATGGTCAAACTCAAAATGAATGTAAGTAATACCAACAGAATTCATATATGTCTCAAAGTAAGTAGCTCATAATTAGTACTCCAATTCATCCAATGGTAACAAATAGATAGGTACTAAAGTTGCCGGAGACCGAAGGTATGGCCACTAGAAATATTGCATTTTCCTGTATTTTGTCGAAGAGCTTCTTTTTGAGCTTCGCCGCTGCTTGGGTTCAAAGAGCCTCCCAAAAAATTGATACAGCGCCCTTTTACGAATAGCGACGTCACTGTAAGTATCTCATTTTCTATGAAATCGGTCGTGGTAAAAACGCTAGAACTATTTATAAAAAGTATCAGGACCTGTAGAACTCGATAAACGCGAAAAGAACTCAGATTTATTTTTCATCTGCTGGACAATGATCTGCCAAGTTCACATCTAGTTATGTATGTATGTGTGTAAATTTTTGCAATATCCACAAAGAACGAATCAATACGATGACAATGTTATTTTTGATGTGGAATACCAATATTTAAATTGGGTATAGAACTATAGACAATAGAAAACAAGTATTTATTAAGATATTTTACAACCAATGACTAAAATTTGTTTTATTTGTTACAGATAATTTAACTTCACATCATTCACATTGTAGCAGACACAATGCATCATCATCTTACTGCTCTTGTCCTATGTTATTTCTTCCATTCTCCCCTGTCATTCGTCACGCTATCCTTTACTCGTTTTTCCTTCATATCATTCCTCACACAATCCATCTATTTTTTTCTTAGGTCTTCAGCAAACATTGTGTCTGAATGTTATGTTGAAATAAAGGTATTTTGATTATGCTGTTATACAGTTTACTTTTTTTAAATCCAATATACCTAATCGTCCGTCAGGCGTCAGTGTCATCTATCTATCTATCTATCTATATATATATATAAATCAATTGCTGTTCGTTAGTCTCGCTAAAACTCGAGAATGGCTGGGCCGATTTGAATAATTCTTTTTTTGTTTTGTTCGTCCGAATACAGGGAAGGTTTAAAATAAAAAAAATAAAAAATTAGTAGGTTGGAAGGGTAGTGTAGGGTATGTAGGGTAGGGTAGGTAGGGTAGCCAGTTGACGGGAGCGAAGCCGCGGGGGACAACTAGTCTTATATAATTATCTACTTATACAGCATGTAAGCAGACTCTTCAAGAAGCCGTCAACCAAGCATCATGTGTACATCAAACTAAGTAACTTTACGCAAAAATATGTTGTGCTGGGAAACTTTTTTTTTTGGGCTGAAAAATCACGGTTTACAGTAGGACTCAATGTAAGGCAATCAAAACATTGTGCTGATGGATGGAATGAATAGCAAGAGGGTCCTGGGGGTGTTTATAGTACATTATGGTACAAGTGTGTAATGTTGGAGATTACCCCTGAGGCGCCATTGAGACCCGAGCCGTTAGGTGAGGGTCTTAAGAGAGCCGAGGACGGTAATCATCAGTACACACGTGTATCATACGACGTTTTTCAACACACTTGTGAAGAAAATAATACTAAAAAATAATTTTATTTAGTAGATAAAAAGTTTATTTAGAAAAACAATTAGTAAATGTGCCATTAGTAAAATTATAATTAACTGTTTTTGATGGCATAGTGGTCTCATCAGATAGATGATTTGTACTATTGAAAACGATCTTTTTTGTATCGAAACTTTTTTAAGAACAAAGCAACTCAACCAATAATAGTACATTATGGTACAAGTGTGTAATGTTGGTGATTACCACTGAGGCGCCATTGAGACCCGAGCCGTTAGACGAGGGTCTTAAGAAAGCCAAGGACGGTAATCATCAATACACACGTGTACCATACGACGTTTTTCAACACACTTATGAAGAAAATTAATTTATTTTTACCATTGAATACGATTTTTTATCGAAACTTTTTTAAGAACAAAGCAACTCAACCAATAAAAAAAACCCTATAACTCACTAGTGTATAATAGCAATGAAAAAGTCACAGTTTGATTACAGGAGTCATTATGTGCCTAATTGCGGTGAAATTAGAGCCATTTGACGAGCAAGTGTGTTGAAAATTAATTTATTTGTACTTTTAAACACGATTTACACGATCGAAACTTATTTAAGAACAAAAGCAACTCAACGAATAAAATAAAAATAAAACCTGTAACTCACTTGTGAATAATAGCAATGAAAAAGTCACAGTTTGATTACAGGTGTCATTACGTGCCTAATTGCAGTGAAATTAGAGCCATTTTATGAGCAAGTGTGTTGAAAAATAAAATAAAAAACCCTATAACTCACTTGTGAATAATAGCAATGAAAAATTCACAGTTTGATTACAGGTGTCATTACGTGCCTAATTGCGGTGAAAATAGAGCCATTTTATGAGCAAGTGTGTTGATTAATAGTACATTATGGTACAAGTGTGTAATGTTGGTGATTACCGCTGAGGCGCTATTGAGACCCGAGCCGTTAGGTGAGGGTCTTAAGAGAGCCGAGGACGGTAATTATCAATACACACGTGTATCATACGACGTTTTTCAACACACTTGTGAATAATACTAAAAAATAATTTTATTTAGTAGATCAGATATGAAGTTTATTTAGAAAAACAATTAGTAAATGTGCAGTTAGTAAAATGATATGTTATTAACTCTTTTTGATGGCATAGCGGTCTCATCAGATAGATTATTTGTATTATTGAACACGATCTTTTTTGTATCGAAACTTTTTTAAGAACAAAGCAACTCAACCAATAAAATAAAATAAAAACCCTATAACCCACTTGTGAATAATAGCAATGAAAAAGTCACAGTTTGATTCCAGGTGTCATTATGTGCCTAATTGCGGTGAAATTAGAGCTATATTATGAGCAAGTGTGTTGATAAAAGTTTATTTGTACTATTGAACACGATTCTTTTTGTATCGAAACTTTTTTAAGAACAAAGCAACTCAACCAATAAAATAAAATAAAAAACACTATAACTCACTTGTGAATAATAGCAATGAAAAAGTCACAGTTTGATTACAGGTGTCATTACGTGCCTAATTGCGGTGAAATTAGAGCCATTTTATGAGCAAGTGTGTTGAAAAAATAAAAATCTTACATTAAAAACATGTATTTAAAAAAAAAACTTGTAAAAAAGTTGGAACCTTGACCCCCAATATCTCCGAAACTAGAACGTTCTCAGGTATGGTCTAGACCAAATAAATGATCGCAATGACGGGGAGAACAAGTGCCTTTCGGCTTCGTTTAGAGTCTGTTGACACCCTTTATAGTTAGTTACCTCTGCACTGCCACTGACAACGGCGTGGCACTCATGGCTGTGGCCAAGTCTCAGGCCAACAAATATAAAATACTGTTGAAGAAGAATGCTATATTACAGTCTTTTCGCTGGTGTAGTATTATACCCCTGAGGCCCAACCCAACATAAACCTTATTGCAAGGAGAATAAACATCATTGTAATCTTGACAGACTTGTCCTAACGTTGTTGGTTGTGACTATATATATCACTGTTACAGTAATGCCAACTTAGAGATACAATATACAACAATACTTAAAGAACTAAACCAATACCCTCTGTATTTGAAAAAAACAGCAATTAGAAAATGTGTGTTTAATTGGTATTAGCGTGTAAGTCGTAGTAAAGTCCCTTGGTGTCAAGTAGTTCCTGATGGGTTCCCGCTTCGGCAACCCGTCCCTTGGCGAGCACACAGATGAGGTCGGCGTCGCGGATTGTGCTCAGCCGGTGGGCGATGGTCACGCATGTGCGACCGGCTTTCGCGGCGTCCAACGCATCTTGCACTACCTACGATTTGAGGTCTAACTTTAGAAGGAAGAAGTGTGAAGGCACGGTCCCATTAAGAGCTATTGCCAATGGCGTTCACATTAATTGGTGTGTTACAATTCTTCAAACTATGACATTGGTAAGATACTGGTATTCCCAAACTGGTTAGCTAGCAAACTAACATCTAACGATTGGGTACATATTATGTACACACCTAAAACTACTAACACTAAGCTGTTGTGCCTGTAAGTGTGCTAGGTACCTATTATTTTTCCATTTCTGTCTAGCCTTTTATATTATATTGCCGTTTAGGTTTTCTTGAACCACAAAATAGTACCAGCTACTAGGCCGTGCCGTGACGCATTTACTCATAAAAAATAGCGCGCGCCTTGTCATTGATCAGGTTAACATTTTTAAACGGCTCGCTACGATCGCTATGGCGCAGAATTACGAATCTTTTTTTTATATTAAATGGGTCTACTGTGGAGTGGTACCTATAATATATGTAGTATTACTGTAAGATTAGAGTAGTAATAAAGGGAACGTTGCGCTGAGCACACGTCTATCATTAGTCGCCTCCGGAACACCTCACTACTCTTGACCTCAATCTAGTCCTGAGGATAGAGATGAGGTCGACGATGCAACGAGCTAACCCAACAGAAGCCTATTACCTCGCGGTTTAAATAGTTAATCCGCTCATACTTGTCCCCAGTCACACACTGACCTTTTCGCTTTCTGTGTCCAAAGCACTAGTCGCCTCGTCGAGGAGTAGGATCTTGGGATGTCTTATAAGAGCTCGGGCTATTGCCACCCTCTGCTTCTGCCCACCAGATAATTGCATGCCTTTCGGCCCTATGTTGGTCTCGTAACCCTGCCAATTAAAGCGTATTATAATAATTACGTAAATGTGATGGTAGAAGTAACCTATGAACAACCAACGGATGTCTTTCCAGAAATCTGTTTTGTTTATTCTTTATTGACATAATTATTGGAAGTTGGGTAAGTATGCCGAAGCAGCTACAGAATATATGTATTATTTAAAAAAAAAACTGCTTTTGGGAGTGTATATGAAATACTAAAACCAGCTTTATAAGTATGAGTCACAATAGAAACTGTCTCCAATAAACCAATAAATTGGTACGATAAACAAAGCTGTTATGGGAGGACATGGAGTACATATTACTTTCGCTAAAAAGCCATTTCACCAACAGACGAGAGCACCAATTTTATTCAATTTCTCGTAAACCGTTACAGTACTTTTTTTAATCATGTACAATAATAAACAAATTACGAATAATTTTTTCGTATTAACTCCAATCCAAAATACTTTAGTGGGACGGCCAGGAAGTACCAAACACAATTTCGGTCATAAAATACACTACACTACACTATCTATCTTTCAAGTCTCACCTTCGGCAGGGACACAATAAAGTTATGTATGTTCGCCTGCATGGCGGCTTCGATGACTTCCTGGTGTGATGGGCTGCGCTCGTGGTCTCCATACGCGATGTTCTCGGCGATGCTGTAGTCGAACAGGACTGGTTCCTGCGACACCAGCCCGAAGCCCGAGCGAGCCTCCGACAACAACAGCCGTGGCAGTGGGATGCCGTCTAAACGCTGGATCAGACAAAGGCCGCAAATTCGGAGAGGCGAGGTCTTTCCTATTCACGCTGCAAGAAACGCCTCTCCGAATTTGCGCCCGCATGCGGTAAACCTCCCGTTAAGGCTCTAGTTTTAAACAGCAGCAAAATCTATTGTATAGTCAAGACGATCAAAGCGACACAGACAAACATGGACTGCAAACTTAATATTATGTATCAAATCCGAATTTAAGTTTAGGCGCCATGCAATACAGTTCATGACTTCCTAAGCATATCACGGTAGTATATTCATACCTATATCATCAAACAGTGTGTTATCAGCAATTGGGGAGCAGTTTTTCAAATAAATTATTGTTTATTTTATAAAGTCAGGACAGATAATATGATATACCTTTTGAATGGACAGCAAGCCAGCACTGAGTACACCGTAATGTTCCGTAGAACATTTCAAGAATCAGAAAGAAAAGAATAGACACTTCCAACCCATGTCGAGTTAATGTCAACGCAAAACCTTTTTAATTAATGGCCAGGTGGCCTACCATGACGTCTTACAGCAGTTGTCATTCCAGTGTGGGAAGGAGATGGTGCTAGACGACCTGTATAGCTCTGTCTCTTTCCCACACTGGAATTACAACTGCTTTATGACGTCATAGTAACCCCTAGGCCATTTGATGATCCCTAATTTCATTTCAATCATTACTTTTTGCGTATTTTATTGCCAGTGTTAGAAAAAGGTATTGACATAACGACACAATAGATAAAGCTGAGCTCGTCAAGCAGATTCTGTCGTACAAAGCACAAAAATAGCTGTTAAGATGACGAACATATTTTGGATATGACTGTACTAACGACATCTCCGACGTCAGGGTCGTAGAACCTCTGCATGAGTTGTGTGACGGTGCTCTTGCCGCAGCCGCTGCTACCCACCAACGCTACTGTCTTTCCTCTAGAGACCTACACACAGAATTTACTGTTTACCACAGCGAAGAATCATTAGCGAAGAGTTTAAGACATGTGTTCGTGACGAAATTGTCTTCTTGTCTTCTGGTACCTACCCTGTGAGGGCCACGTACCTTGAGGTCCAAACCTCGTAGAACGCGCACGCCCGGCCTGCTTGGGTATTTGAACTGGACTTCTTCGAAGCTCGCCTCGCCTTTTGATCTCTAGAAACAATGAACACAGACTTTAGGCAAAATTTCAAAACTAATAGACGCTATGACTACGGGATAGTTGAACACCTAGAATTTCTTTCAGATTGTATAAGGTAGGTGTAGGCTCCTCGGGCTGCGGGACTGTTCGTAAGAGATACCGCGGCCCTGGAACACAAAGGGCAACGAAGGAACATGGATGGGTTTTAGTCAGTACAAGTCTGACACTCCCTTCCGCTCTGCCCAGAGCGGGAGAAGTCTTTTGATGATATCCTATCCGAAAAAAAAAAGCCTCAAACACGAATTCGGAAATTCTCTAGTTTTCTGTTCCTAATCTTAACCCTAATACCCTGGGCATGAAAACTTGATAACTGAGTAGATAGTGCGTCATGTCATGACAGAACGCTAAAATCATACTATTTAAAGTTTCAGACTGGTGCCCTTCGGGCGGGGGCCCGTTTCCTGCTTATGCCAAAACCTAGCAACGGATTGTTCAGCAACGTTTACTTTCATCTAATCTTACTTGGCCTGTGCCAAAACGTCTCAAACAGGCTAAATTTCTTGCTAGATTTTATTTTTCTAATAATACTTTGTATTGCTTTTGTATCTTAGTATACAAAAACAATACAAAATTGTAAAATCAATTCAAGATTACTTACAAAAGGAGAGATCAACGGTACGACCGGATCATTTATTTGGGGCTTGGTTTCGAGCAGGGCCACTATCCTAGAAGCCGCGCTCACGCCCTTCTCGAACTCTGGTGCGTACGTGAACGCGTTCTGCGCTTGACCCGACGCCATTTGCAATGATTGCGTAGTCCTGGTAATATGATTTATGATAATATAAACATGTCTAGTAATATAAAGAACACCATTTCACTTGTAGCAAGCAAGACCCACGAAAAGGTGGTTTTCGAAATTCTTGTGGTGCCATGTGCAATGGTGCCCAGACACGTCAAGCTACGCGAAAATGTAAGATTTTGCCGATCAACCTTGAACCTAGATTGCCTATTAAAGAAATTTGACAGATTGTAGTAGCTTGATGTGCTGGCGTCTGTACGAAATACAGGGACTGCTACAGAATAAAAGAGAAATGTGGGAGAAAATGAAAAACCAGGTGTTACGCCTTGTCTACATCTACAGCATTTTTGGTCTACAACCAGCCAGTTTATACTGGTACTCACACTAAGATATTCTCATATTGGATACCCTCAGACACAATGAGGTGTCCGCCATACGTTAGTGCAGTGGCATTGATGAAATTAAATATGGAGCGCGAAAGTCCGTTGACGAGTCCGCGGCAGTGCGCGGCCCTCTTCGCACACTTCATTGCTGGTGCCAACTGCTTCACGTACTCCCGGACGAACATCTGCTCCCGGCCCAAGCAAACCACTGTGCGCACGTTGGACACTGCCTCTACCGCTACCTGACAAAAATCATCTTCTATTAACGCTACCTACCTGCTCTCTTTATTGCTATGCATTGGAAATTCTGACTAGACGCAAACAACGTATGGGGAATCGTCATCGTGGGTGTATGGCGGTAGTGGAACAACCTGCCTAATCAAATAAAGCCTGTAATTTCCTCGATTATATATGAAATAACATATAACTAAAACTCATTCGAAAGAGCAGTCCATCGATTAATAAATATTCTATGAATCGTTCAGTAGAAGTAGCGTTTGGCGATAAAAGGTTGTTTCGCAATAAATTCCATTCGAACTTAGTCGACTTTCCATTAATCTAACATATGACTCTCAAGTTAAATTACGGACCCTGTCTTAGCTGCGTCACAACATCCGTATCTCTGACATCCAGTCTGTCCTTCTACCTCTAAAAAAATTACTAGTATTGGCGCGTAGTAGTTTTAAAGGCACCTTAGTGCTATTTTCTAATGACTTGGCGTTTCCATAGGATTCTTGTCTGGTGACCTTAATCTGGCGGTATATGACGAAAGCGATGAGTGGCAGGAAGGCGAACGCGACCAGCCCCACGCGGTACTCGTACAGCATGGCTAGTACCAGTGCCAGGCCGATCGAGCCGAAGCCTTGCAAGCATATGCCTATCCGCTGACCTGTCGCCTGGGAACGATAATTTACTACATTAGGATATAAAAAAGATTCTCCCTTTAACTGATTGGACACCAACTTTAGCATATAGCTGTTATGGGCTAGGTTTAAAATTCATGATCTATTAAGTACTAAAAACAATTAACTGACTGCCAAGTAGGTAATTGCGAATAACCTGCTTCATTTGATTCCATCTTCTAAATTTAAAACTACCTACAGGAATAGTCAAACCCGTGAATTGACACTTGACAGTCAAACAATGATCATAGGTACACACGGCGACACATCGGGCTATACATTTCCAGTATAACAAGGCCTCTTGCTTTGTTTAGAATTCCCGTAGAATGAGAGATCCGTATAAACTGGTTTTGTATAGCTTAATTAGTAACCGGGTGTACTCATCATCATTCTACCAAAACTTATTCTCGCTCTGCTGGACAATGAACATGGGTGATCCCCTAAGACAACTGCTGGTCCAGTCCTATGATCTCGCGGGAATCAGCTAGGTGTCACGATGCAGTTTGTCGGTTCACCTGAAAGCCTACCCTGGCTGCGAATTTATTTGCGCGTTCACTACTCCGAAACTTTTCAGTCCCATCCACCTCTCTTTCTATACTCGTATACTTACCCCTTGCACATAAGTGGCCTCAGAAGACAGCTTGGCGCACAGAGCGCCCGTGGAGTTGCCCCGTTCGTCGAAAAACCCCACATGCTGTCGCAGCAAGTGCTCGAACATTAGAGACCGCAGCCTCTCGGTCAGGTGCGCGCCAGACACACCGAATGATATCGCCTGCGGGATTCATATTCAAGAAAATTAATCTAAACTTCCACGTAGACGGAAAATTGGGTAGTTGACAACATTAACCAAAAATTCCAAGACACACTTTATTTTAGACCTGAATACCTGATTAATTTTCAATTAACTGTTAAATTACATTATTGATTGCTTCAAAATAAATTGTAAATAGTTTATTCATTGTGTTGAGAAATTAGTGACATCTCAAGTTGCTATTGCCATACGCAATCTATATAAAATTAGGGGATATTATGACGAACAGGGTGTAAAGTTCTTCATCCACCATAGAAAAAGGATCCTCCAACCAAATGGGTGATTTGTCTTGTAGGCTTACTATCCGACAGTGGCGCCGATTCCCTTGTTCACAAACTAAATTTAACTTGAGTGCATCTTTTTCTTTCTATTTCATTATGAAAAGGACAGAAGAAAAATATTAGGTAAGTCCTATCAAATTATTCAGCAACTGACGTAATTTGATGTAATTTTAGTAGTCAAATTTTTAATCACGTCTAAACTGTCAGGCGCTGGCTAATTTGACAGGACTAAATTAAAATTTTTCTTTTGTCCTTTTCATATCGGGTTTTAAGTCGCAATAACTTTAACGGGACGATTCAGAACTTTGATGATAGCTCTTCATTTGTGTCATAGATGGCACTTTTGCAACATGTTCTGTTCTGATATTCCACTTTATGGATTGCGTCAGGGTAGCCCGCGAAATCCAAAATTTTCTTACGTTTTTTGCAATTTGCAGGTCATTGTCAGGTTGTATGTTGATGAAAATTGAGTCGCGCCAGTAACTCGTATGTAGTTACACTGTTAAAGAATTACAATCATGAAAATCATCAATATAACCCTGTAAGTCCATTTAATCCTATTGAATGACTTTTTCATGAAATATAGATTAAATAGGATTCATGAACTTAGAGGGTTGTATTGATGATTTTCACGACTGTAATTCTGTAACTACATACGTGTTAGTGGCGCACAGTGGAACGAATGTATGGGAGCGGTTGGACGTAGACATGTCCGAAAAAAAAGAGTAAAATTATGCCAAACTAATGATGCCATCTTATTCGATTACTTAATGCCTTCATAACTTGTGGTGATGAATTTCTTCATAACTCCCATATTTCGGGAGTAATTTGAGAAAATGTGAAATTTTACTATGAAAATGAGTGTATCGAGCTCTCTCCCTCCTGATTCCGGGCTTGTTTCAAGTAGCGGTCTCTAATATCATAATGCTAATACTAAGAGCTATATTTAATACTAAGACACATAGTGCGCCAAATGTGCACTTTCTGGGATAAAGAGTGATGTTTATTTTATAACACAATTTTTTTATTTTTTGTTTATTTTGTTGATTAAAACCGTTTTTCTAAAGGTTTACCTTATTACAATAACATTTCTGAGCAGCCAATTAGAGAAGATATAAGCTAATTAGGATATATAATTAGGGACTTAAGGTTTACATATAAAACTGATGCACTAATGATTACTGATAAGAACATTGCTATTATTTAATTACTAAATGGCTCTTAATACACTAATTTAGCATGCATCATTTACTAATTATCACAATAACTAATTACCTTGCAATATTTAACAAAGGATACCTGGGATACCTGGATTTTATATAAATAGGTCACTATTAGTAACTTTAAAATCAGTGTTGATTTACACCTCGTTGTATCCAAGCTAATCTCGCAATGTATTTTCCAAATTTTAATACAAATCTTGATATTCACGTTGCTTTATGCGCACGCGCACATAAAGATTTACGCGACTTTAACTATTTGTTCAGTGTTTTAAAAGATAACAGTTGTGTTCAGTTATGTGAAAGTGCTGAAACAAGTTTAAAAGACTGGTGTCGTCGATTTTGCTACCGCATTTATGCAAAATGGACACAGTCTGGAAGAAGCACAGATAAGTTTCGGAAGAAACATGAGATTTGGCTACAGGCTGCAATTCAATGGCCGGAATTACAGAATGAAAATATGGAACCTTCTACAGAAAATATAAGTGACGTCATCGAGCCCATAATTTCTCCTGCTAAATCTGATGCTTCAACTTGTACACATCCTAGTCCTCGTAAATCTTTTGAGGACCTTAGTAACCGGCAAAAAAGAAGACGCACTGAAGATAGTCTTTCATGCAGCAGTAGCAGCGCTGAAATTATGTTTTCGGCCGAAAGGGCGCTTCAAAAGGCAGGACAAAGCGATACAGCTTATGTTATGAAATACTTGACGGAGAATCCAGAAGAGGCCTCAAAAATCAAAGCCTTCATTGAAGGTAAATCAATTCAGGTACGGGAAATATCCCCTTTGAAGGCATTGGCTCTTTATGTATCGATGAACTTATCGAAATGGCGCTATAACACTCTTCGGGATTTCAACACTCAAGAAGGAGCTCTTCAATACCCGAGTTACTACATGTTGGTTAAAGAAAAAATTAAGTGCTATCCGGCCAAAGAAGATCTCACAGTTACAGAGAGCTCTGCAAAAATCAAATTACAAGCCTTGATGGATTTAACCTCAAGAAGACTTATTAGGTCGTTAGAAACCCCTGTTGATCCCAATCAACAGCTCGTATTGACCAGCAAATGGGGTTTTGACGGATCATCTAGCCAAAGCATTTATCATCAAAGGACGAGTGAAGATGAGCAAATCGATCTTGCTAGTAATTTTATGATTAGTCTTGTACCACTGCGGCTCGTCTCAAAAGGTGTAACAATTTGGGAAAACGAGCGACCATCTTCCACTTCATTTTGCCGGCCAATATTGTTTAAGTTTATAAAGGAAACCAAAGAAAATGTGCAGAGAGAGATGGCTGAAATCGAAGCAGAGATTGAAGCCTTAACTCCATCCACCATCACTGATGGAATTAGTGTCAAACACCAACTGCTGTTGACAATGATTGATGGTAAAATTCATTCCATTATATCCGATACAGCAGCTTCAGTGTGTGACATATGCAAGGCTTGTCCTAAAGAAATGAATAATTTAGAGTTAATCAAAGATAAACACGCAAACGAGGACATGTATAAATATAGCTTAAGCACCCTTCACGCTTGGATTCGCTCAATGGAATGCTTATTACACATTTCCTACAAATTAGACATAAAATCATGGCAAGTAAGGGGTGATATAGCAAAAAGGCAAGTTGATGACAGGAAGAAAAGAGTTCAAGAGGCTGTAAGAAGAGAAACGGGCTTACTTCTCGATGTTGTGAAACAAGGCAGTGGATCCACCAACAATGGCAACTCGGCAAGGAGATTTTTTGAAAACTACACTAAATCTGCTGAACTGACCGGAATAGATGCTATGCTTTTAAGAAAAATCTGTGTGATCTTGCAGTGTATTTCATCAGGAGAGAAGATCAACGTAACTAAATTCCGAGAGTTCTGCTTTGATACTGCTAAGCTTTACGTGGAGTTATACCCATGGTATTATATGCCTTCTTCACTTCATAAAATTTTAATGCATGGGCCAGACATAGTTCAGAACATGTCAATTGTGCCCATTGGTTTTCTATCCGAAGAGGCATCTGAGGCTAGAAATAAAGATTTTAGAAAATATAGAGAGGGGCATTCTCGAAAGCATAGCAGTATCTCATGCAATGAAGATATTATGCACAATCTTTTACTGTCTTCTGATCCACTTGTTACAAGTATCCGTCCAAAAGGAAATAAGTTTGTAAAAAAATCTTCTTTTAAGGAATTTTATGAGCTTACGGATTCTGAGAAAAGTGATATCGAATTTGTTAACATAAATGATTTAGCGGACATCGATTCTGAATTTGAATTAATTGATGATGATGATGATGACGAAGATAATTAAATGATGTTATTGTTTTAAAATGTGTAACTTAGTAAATTAGAGCTTACATCTTAATTATTTATTGTACTTTTAATGAAACTAGGTAATTTATTATCAACTTACTTAAAAGTCATACTCTCATCAGTTCTTGTGAATATTTTTGTTAATATATATTTCTGTATATATATAATATATTTATAGACCTCTTAATAAGTCTGTCTGCGGTTTAAAGTAAATACAAATGGGGATAAAACGTTTTTTTTTTTAAATTTTAATTTCCTTTTATCCCAGAAAGTGCACATTTGGCGCACTATGTGTCTTAGTATTAAATATAGCTCTTAGTAATAGCATTACGATATTAGAGACCGGTACTTGAAACAAGCCCGGAATCAGGAGGGAGAGAGCTCGATACACTCATTTTCATAGTAAAATTTCACATTTTCTCAAATTACTCCCGAAATATGGGAGTTATGAAGAAATTCATCACCACAATTTATGAAGGCATTAAGTAATCGAATAAGATGGCATCATTAGTTTGTCATAATTTTACTCTTATTTTTCGGACATGTCTACGTCCAACCGCTCCCATACATTCGTTCCACTGTGTGGCGCGACTCATTTTTCATCAACATAAAACCTGACACTGATCTGCAAATTGCAAAAAACGTAAGAAAATTTGAATTTCGCGAGCTACCCTGACGCAACCACCTTAAATAACGGTAGGAAATCTGATAGGTAATCTGAATCCACAATCATCACCCGTGGACGTTCGCTTTCCAATGTTCTCGAAGAAAACAGCAGGAACAGATGCTCAAGGTTTGGGCGTACGCAAATGAGCATGCTGAAGGCACTATCCAATGACAGGAAATGGTACCAATCATTGTCTCAGCACATAATTTTGTACTTTAGTAAGTCATACCGTATCGTCAGGGGCGGATTTGACACGTTGGCTGACCTAGGCCTACGAAAGATTGCCGCCCCCCTATGTGCTGTAAAGCATGAAAAATTAAATAAACTATAGAAGTTAAATTAAAATGGGAAAAAAAACGATATTCGTAAATGATTTAATTATCTCAATCAGTATTTCAGACACCGATTCTTACATTTCTATTTGTGAGTAACAATGAAAGGTTATTCACAAATTGTCTTTTGCCTGGCTTTCTGAGCCGCGAATTTGTTTATCAAATCATCACAATCTTAAGACCGTAGCAACTGTGAACGATTATTCGATTAGAAAACGACCAAAATTTGCCGCCCCCTAAATTTTGCCGCCCTAGGCCCGGGCCTACTCTGTCGGGTAATCCGCCCCTGCGTATCGTGTTTGTAGGTAGTACTAATCTGAAATGTATCGTGACTCATAATAGTATAAATATCAAGACCTGTTTTCATGTAAATATATAAACCAGTTTGGATTGGTAGGTTTATCACTTAAAAAATTATACATACCTATACAGGGTGTAAACAGACTCTTCACGAAGCCGTCAACCAAGCATAATGTACATCAAACTATACGCAAACAACGCAATCAACTTTACGAAAAAATTAGAGGGAAACGACTTTTTTTTTTGGGCTGAAAAATCGCGTTTTACAGTAGGACTCAATGTAATGCATTCAAAACATTGTGCTGATGGATGGATTGAATAGTATCATGTATTAATCATGTATTTAAAAATTACTTGTGAAAAATTTGGAACTTTGACCCCCAATATCTCCGTAACTAGAAGGTTCCCAGGTATGATCTAGAACAAAAAATGATCGCAATGACGAGGAGAACAAGTGCCTTTCGCCTTCGTTAAGAGTCGGTTTACACCCTTTATATAGGCACTATCTGATCCTTTGCATTTTGTACTTTGCTGGATAGCATTTCATTAGATTTAAAAATAATCAAATAGATACAGAATACCTACTTTGTAAAATACCACGTGGTGATCAATAATTTATTTTATTATATTCGGTGAAAAGGTAAATAAACTTACTTCGATCAAATAAGAGAGGCCCATTATACATCCAATTAATATGCAAAGTATGGATACACCTTCCACTTTTTCCATTAACTTATGTAGGTCCGGGGTTGACATGGACTAAAAGAAATATCAAAGAATTCCAGTTAGACGTTATGCTAATATCTATAACTATACTTTTAAAATTTATTATTATAATATAAAGAGGAAAGATTTGTATTTTTGTATGTAACGAATAAACTTAAAAACTCCTGGACCGATTTGAAAAATTCATTCAGCGAGTAACATAGGCTATATTTTATCCCAGTACTGCCACGGGAACGGGGGGAACTACGCGGGTGAAACCGCGTGACGTCCGCCAGTAATTAATAAAAATAGTAGGCTGGTTTCATGAAATCCTAACCATATATACATAGGTATATACATATTATAAATGCGAAAGTAAGTTTGTTTGTTACTGATCATCCTAAAATTTTTCATATACGTTGTCAGGTGTACAGACACGGACATAGGGTACCTTTTATCCCGAAAAAAGATCGTTCTCGAGGAAAACAACAATAATGCCCTTATTATAATAGATGGCGCCACGTGTCTTTCGACACATTATATTATTACAAGCAGAGTAGGTACAATCTGGATTGATTATGAAATTCTTAATTAACGCGAGCGAAGCCGCGGGCAAAAGCTAGTAAGTACATAAATACATGGCGGATTTCTTGGATCTTGAAGTAAATGCTTTAACATCACACCTATAATAACCTAAGGGTTAGGCAGAGGTGTACCTAATAGTACACCCATCATTATTTCACTAGCAAAAACGCAAATAATTCCAGCTTCTAACTTTATTTCATGGCAAACAAGTAGGTGGTTGACCCGATGGTAAGTGTCATGGCCATACCAGGTCGGAAACAATTAATGTCCTGTGTCTCCTACGCATAAACTTCAGTTTAAAACACAGCAATATTTTTTGCCGCTAAAACATGTAAGGAGTGTAGAACTTCCCTCGAAGAGTTTCTTCACAAAATGCGCTGCTTCTGCTTAATATATTTATACAAGATAATTAAATCATCGCAAGCTTTGTTTGCCCAGGTCGATCTATAGATGGGTTCATTACATTCCGAAGGTCGGAGACCCTCTGTGCCTCAGGATGCCATTGGCCTCAGCTATAATTTGTGTAGCCAAAAGCCCGAAAGTCAAATAACTAGTTTTAGGTACCGTGTTAGATACAGATATGCAGCCGCTCTATGTACAACACTGTTATTCAACTGCATCCAGTTTGACTGGAAGCTGACGTCGAGCCTACCACAGTTGAGAAAATTCTAGGCAGATAATTATTTAAAGCAGAAAATTCACGAACACCGAACAAATTCCCGAAGACGACGATGAACAGCGGCGTCGCGAAGCCGATGACGACGGAGCACAGCGTCCCCGCCAACACCCACTTCCACTCCTTTGACTTCATGGCAAGCACGCGCCAGAAGGACAGGCGCGGCACTTTGGGTGGATTGTCGTCCTCCAAAGGCTTGAAATCATTAACAGTAACAACCGAATTTAGAGCTTATCAGTTTGTGTGTAATGTCGTTTAAACTAATACAGAGTGGATGGGACACCGACGCACAAACGCTTGCCACGTATTCAGTACATCATTCTGAACCTCTGAAAAATGAAAATTTTCTAAGTGGAAATTTTTCATCGGTAACTTTTTTTTTAATCAGCCGTTTCATACATGGTGATGGTTGTACTTTTGTAGGAAACAGCAGATTTATTTTGCATCGGTGTTCCTTCCATGCTGTATACGGTTAGTCAAGTGAGATTTGAGACACAGTTATATCGTATGACATCAGTACAAATTCCCAAGGCGAGAACTATATGTATACTTATACGTATAAATCGAGGCAAGTACACACATCAAAAGTGTCTAGGGGTCATGCACATTTATCATAATTTTCAATAACAATCATAATTTTCTTACCTTCGTGTGATTTTACTATTTTTTTTTTAAACTAATATTTTTTTCGATCAGTTATGAATTAAATCAATACTGCTGAGTTTATCTAAACCATGGAAATCGAAATTTCACTCGGTAAGAGATGTTGAGAGCAATAGGCTTGCTGGAACCAGACACGCGCCAGTGCAATATTGCTGATATCATTGGCAACAGTTAAAGAGTCATATCCAGTTTGTGTTCTTACTATCGGGATACTGGTGAGTCGGCTGAGCGGCACGCTGGAAATATTCGGTAAGCCACCACCAGACAAGTCCGATTTTTACAAATTACGGTGAGAAGACAACCGTACGCTACGACTTGGCAATTGGTTTTAATTCAAAATTCAAAAATCTTTAATTCGAGCGAACGCTCATATAGGGTTAGTAACATAATGCTTAAAAAATAAGTGTTAGTAAACAACACGATACGGTGACACATGTAACTGACAGCAGTGGACCACATAAGGACAGTCCACTCTGCCAGCAACCATTCTCAGAACCCTGTTAGGGCTGGCCATGACGCGACTTACCAACGATGCTGCGCGCTTTCGCATAATTGTGTAGAAACAGTCTACACGCGCCGCCGCAAACATCCCTGACGCACTGCAACGCCATGGCAACCCCATCAGTTTCCGGAACGCATTATTGAATTGGACACGAAGGGCTCCATACGTTGCTTGCGAATAATTCTCCCACAAGCTGCAAGTGTAGAAGGTGGTGCAGAATGCTCTAAAGAGCGTCACCTTTACGTCTGCAGTACATCGAGCAAACCTGCGGGCTATCATATTCGCGCGTACGGATAGAGCCCTCCGTTCCCTTTCAATGTCAGCATTGTCCTTAAGGTCAGTGGTGACCAAGTGACCTAAGTACTTAAATTGTTCCACTCGTTCAAGAGGAACACCGCTTAGCCGTATGGGAGGCACATCTAGATGGTACTTGGTCCCCGCCTCAAAAACAATGTACTGACTCTTCTGAACATTGTACATTAAGCCATGCT
The DNA here is from genome assembly GCA_950005105.1 of Lycophotia porphyrea. Taxonomy (NCBI): domain Eukaryota; kingdom Metazoa; phylum Arthropoda; class Insecta; order Lepidoptera; family Noctuidae; genus Lycophotia; species Lycophotia porphyrea. The sequence continues at coordinate 12,446,318 of OX465396.1, read as the reverse complement.
CCGCCACGTAACGCTCACAAGTGGCCAAAAGTGTCCTTATACCACCGACTGAAGCGCTCAGCAGCACCATGTCGTCCGCGTAACTTAAATTATTGACGCAAACACCGTCAATGTGACAACCGACATGATGACTACTAAGCGCCTCAACCAAGGCATTCATATACAAATTGAAGAGGGCAGGGGAGGTCAACTCCCCCTGCCTCACTCCGCACTCCAATTGATACGGCTCTGACAGCACACCCGCCCACCGAACATTGTTGATCTGGTTTCCATACCAATGCTTGAAGATACTAATAAGCTCGATAGGCAAGCTTATAGCTTCAAGTTTCTTCCATAATATATCGTAGGAAACCAGATCAAAAGCCCTAGACAGATCGAGGAAGCAAGCGAAAACAGGTGTTCTTCTCTTTGTGTAGTACCTGACGGCCTGCTTGAGACACAGAACTGCACTTTCAGTAGAAAGTCCCGGCCGAAACCCGAACTGATTGTCGTGCAGCACCAGTCGTGCGTTTAGTTGTGCGTCAAGCAGACCATCAAGCACCTTAGCGACTGCGGTCGCAAGGGAAATAGGTCTATAGTTCCCCTTATCCGAAAGATCACCTGTTCTACTTTTAACAATAGGAACCACGATCGTCCTCATTAGGTCGGAAGGCAGGTACGAGTGACCAATACATAAATTGTACAGCAGCGCCAAAGCCCTAGGCAAGTGAGGACCGGCATACTGTAAATGCTCGATACTGAGCCCGTCATGGCCAGGGGACTTACCTCTAGTCGTTGACCTAATTATTTTAGCCACATCTTTGGCACTGAAACGCGTGCCCACCTTACCACAACGGAGTTCAGCATCCAACATCACACATGAGTTCCCTAGCGGTGATTTTAAAACAAAATGATTTTTAAAAAGGTTCGCAATTTCCTTTGTATCACTAATACCGTTCACACTAACAGGCAGGCCAGGTCGAATACTCTGTTTGTTAGTTTTCTTCCAGAAGCCGCGAAAATCACGCTTTGCATGTTTAGAGGCAATGATGTCCATCTTTATTTGTTCCTCGTGGTTCTGACACCACTTAAGCCGCGATTTAAACAATGTCCTACTTTCCCGCATCTCATCATACACTGGGCCACTCGACGGTTTCCCACACGATAACCATATGTGGAAGTTCTGCCTAGCCAGCCTGTGAGCGCTACTAACGTGCTTATTCCAGCCTGTGATTTGAGCCCTTTTTCTACAAATAACAAACTTATTTTCCGCACTACAAATTGATGACTCACTGAGAGCACAAACAATATCGGAATACAATTTATCAATAAGAATCCTGTGAGCGGATTCACTACAAAAATTATCACCACAATCAGTTAATTGTACAGGAAAATCAACTAGCTTTAAGCGTTTGTGACATTCATTGGAATATATATTAATTTGCTCCTTAGTTCTTTCCCCCCATACAATTTTATTGCGAGCAATCACATTATCATGAATTTTAGGTGTTAACAAATCAAATTTACATTCCAATATCAAAGGTCAGACCACAGTACGTCGTTTCTTACGTAAACATCAATAACGGAGTTTAATGCCGAGTGTGTGACTATACAGTGGTCTAGCCATCGCTTACAGCCGTGAGCTTCACTCATAAAAGTGAAGGTATCACTTGCCAGCCCCAGTCTGTCTATATCAACACAAACCCACTCTTGATCCTCACAAAAGTTCGACAGCTCATTCATAAACTGAGTATTAGGATGCGCATTAAAATCCCCCAAAACAAATACTGATTCTACACTACAGTCATCAACTACAGCACTCACCGTACCGAGGCAGTCCGTGAAGTCCGGTAAGTTATCACTCACATCGGTGGGCATATAGATGCTCATCACAACAATAGGCCTATTGTTAGTTACTATTTTTATTGCACACACACGCGGGTTATTGCACTGTAACACTGACACATTTTGGAACTCGTTACTCCTCCATAACAAAAGGAAAAGGTACAAAAGGTAGGTAGGTTTTAAAGGTACAGTCAGAACACCTGATCTTCGTTAGTTACCAAACTGGCAGGAAGAGACCACAAGCAGTCAACCTTCTTGCTAGTACACCATTTTCGCTTCAGCAACATAATGGAGGCTCTGGACTGGCCCACGCAATCCTCTGATTTAAATCCTGTTAAGCACGCCTGGAATATGCTGCAACGATGGTCTCTACGAATTTTTCCGAGAATCTGCTGCCGAACAGTCCACTTTTCCTGCATTTTCTTCGGACCTGGTACCTTACACCACAAGGCGAACTTGACAACATTGTTTTGAGCTTGAAAAAAACTTGCAGACGTGTTATAAACGTTCGAGGTGCTCTTACAGTTTATTAATTTTTATTTTATACAAAATTTATTATTACATTTAATTTTATTGCCTGCTTTAATCACCAAAAACAGTAAGTCTATTTTAGCAAGCTTTTAACTTTTTCATTTTTATCTAAAAAAATACTCATAAAATAAAAAAGTTCAGTTTTTTATGATATATTCTGTAAGAGTGTAAAATTCTGCACACTTTGATATAAGGATGCTTTAAGAAATGATTTATAGTTTTGTTTAAATACGTGAATAACAAAATACCCCTAGACACTTTTTATATGTGTATTATCATCACGTAGGTATCTATTTAAAATTGTATAGTATACCTACCACAGGCAAAACTTCGGGAACACCGTATTCTGATATAGTAGACTCCTCTTTGAGTAGCACATGATCTGCAGTATTACACAATGTATCATCAAATTATTGCCCAACTTATTGATACATAGAAAGACCTATGTGAGCAGAAAGTACTCAGGATATATGTATGTACATACTCTTAAAAATTTTGAACATCGTCGGCTGACATCACTAGCGTCGTGTCGACAGAAACTGCTCGGAATTTCAAAGACTCGACATTTCAGAAACACGTATCTTAACCGAGTAAGGCACTGTTTGCGGTCAATGACGTCATGGGTTGTTCAAATAGAGTCGGTGGCGGCTGTAGTAGCGGTCTGCAGTTGTAAATTGAAACGCAAGCCCAAATCTTTGAATAGCTCTATATCGAATGTACATTACAACGGTGCGCCATCGAAGGCCGTCTCTGACTCAAAGAGCCATTATTAAGATACTGCAACTTAAACCTTCAATTACATTAACAACCCTAAAATAAGACCAAGGAACCACACCTTCTCTGACCTCAATATTCTCGGGCTCCTGTAAAGTAACCATTTTGAAGTAATGTCCCTTAGCGGCCATGAGCTCCTCGTGAGTGCCAGTCTCCACCACCAGGCCGCCATCCATCACATAGATGAGCCCCACTTTTCTGATGGTGGCCAGTCGGTGGGCAACCACCACTGTCGTACGACCTTCTGCTGCCTGGAAGTTGGTGGACATTACTGCAATGGGAGCTAAATACTTTTTTTCCGTAAGGAACTAAATAATACTGTTTCGCATGATGATGATAATATTATGAGCGATCAGTTTAAACAGCCATTTAGACTACTACATTATAGAACTTGAACCTGTGACTTGAACGCTCCCCACATTAACCACATCACATTTTTTTTTTATGTTCTAATGAGGACACGAAGTGACTATCCTAGCTTCGTTTTCCCACGATGAAATTTTTTGCAAACTTTTGGTACCTAATACATCCACTATCCAGCTTACCTTATCAAGTGCAAACTGCACTCTAGCTTCAGATGCGGTGTCAAGTGCGCTGGTAGCCTCATCCAGCAGTAGCAGGCGAGGCTCCCGGATCAGCGCGCGCGCAATCGCGATGCGTTGCTTCTGACCGCCCGATAAAGATGCGCCATACGCGCCTACCATCGTATCATAGCCCTTTGTAACAATATTTGGTCATAACAAGCGAACTTAATTTATGTTTTTCCCTTGGCAGAGGCTCCAAAATTGGATTAAGTCAATTTTGCCTGCCACGACCATTGCCTTCCCCAGAAAAGCGCTTGAACCACGCTAGCGACTAAAACGACAAAGCACTCAGTACGTTTTAAAAAGGAATACCCGGTAGAATAGGCATCAGCCCTCTGTTGTCATGAGGGCGCCTTCTCTCTTCTTATTATTGCTGGCTTGATCCGGTTACCATCAAACACTCTATGCTCTGTTAGAAAAATTGCTTTCATGGTGCAATCACAGTGAAGGGTACTTTTTGTGGAAGTTCATTTTGCAACATGATAACGTTAAGTAACTTTCCATAACTTTTGCGGGTTCTGCTACTTATTTTTTTTTTGCCCACTAACACTTGCAAACGCATCTCCACAAAAAGTAACTTCACTGTGGATGCACCTTCATACCTTAGGCAGCTTTGAGATAAAGTAATGAGCATTGGCCTGCTGAGCCGCGGCCTGCACTTCTGCATCAGTAGCATCCTCGCGGCCGAAGCGGATGTTCTCCCGAACCGTGTTGTTGAACAACACCGGCTCTTGTCTTACCACACCGATCTGCGACCGCAGCCATTGAACCGACAGATTGCGTACGTCTATATTGTCCACACACACCTGTTTTTTGCAAAAACTTCTCATTTTATTTATATAAATTTTGTATTCGCATAGAATTATAACAAGCAGTTCAATGGATATGCTAAACACACCAAACTAGGATTCGGAACATGGACGTTGGTTACCGCCATTTTATTTACGCAGTAATAAATTCATCATCATCATAATCTTCCTGCCCTTGTCCCATTCAACTTGGAGTCGGCGCAACCCGTTGTCTTCTTCTATTCTCCCCTGTCAGACATTACGGCCTCATTTACTCCTTTCTCTTTCATATAATTTCTCACACAATCTATCCATCCGTACGCAGTAATAAATTATCCTATCTAAATACTCACACTGCCACTGACCACATCATAATATCGGGATATGAGTTGGACAATAGTGGATTTTCCACTTCCGGAGTGCCCAACTAGAGCGACAGACTGTCCTCGTTTCACGGTCAAACTTACACCTCTCAGCACCTGTAATGATGTGAAATTGCCTACCAAATAATAATACTGTCTCCGCTTATACTGCTGCAAAATTCGTCAGAATGGCAATGGCAACTAATAAGATCATGATTGTACAAATTCATTACCTAAAAAAAGGATCCATCAATTAAGCTACGTGTTCTGAATTTGTTATGCTTAATTCTGCGAAAAACCCTTGCTCACGTTATTATTTATTTAAATATGTACAGCTTTTCTCAGCTTTTGGTTCAAAAAAAATTACACATGTAGTACTAACAGGCACATTCGGTCTAGACGGATACTGGAACACCACATTCTTCAATTCAATGGTTCCTTCAGCTGCAGCCGGTCTGAACCCTTGGTCTAACAGGGGGTTGATAGTGGGCACATTTTGCAAAAGGTTGAATATCTGGGCCCCAGCACCTCGGGCCAGGCCAAATGACCGAACTAAAGAACCCACTAGGCCGAAGTTTCCAAGAGCCGTCATTACGCCAAAGAATACCTGAAAAACGCAATATCTTTCAGGTTGTTCAACATATCTTACATATCAAAATCAAAGCATTTACTTCAAGTAGGCCAGTTACAGGCACTTTCGAACTGTCGAAACAAAGACAACAATGAAATGTAGCTACAGTCCCCAGTAACAAGGCATAAAACTGTGAAAATACTGTAGTTGCCTCGCATAATTTGAACCTTATTAACTTACCGAAAACATAACATCTGCATTATAGTTTTCAGGATCGTGTACTACGAGGTATATTCCGAAATATAATGACAAGGCATACGAGCAGAAAACGCAGAAAAACAGAGATCCCATTGAGAGTCCTGTAAAAAATTCTGTAAAGCAAAGAATATGCGTTAATGGCTAATTTTTATTAAAACATCGTTTCCATGATCTGCAAAGAATACAATACCCTTCCTCATGTAAATCTTCTTAGCAGCCGCAAGTGGTTTCTTGTATCGTTCTAACTCTTTGCTCTGTCCATTAAAGGAGTATACAGTTCGTATGGAGCTCAGTACTTCCTGAGCGATGGCACTAGCCCGACCTGTCTGAAGCGCCTCTTGTTTATACAGGCGATCTGCTATCTAAGAAAAAATAATATTAGGACGGACAGCTTAGCTGCTCTGCTTCTCGAACTTTGCATATTACATTTATTTGGCTTGCAATGTACATAATAATTCGACTACTATAGAAACATAATCTAGTCGCAACCATTAACGACTGAATTGATTCTTCTACATTCATAGAGCATTGAACGTACGGCTAAGGTAAAGAATAAGAACATACGGACTTTCGGAAAAATTTGGCTTTGTAATGGGTGATTCATTCAGAGGTACTTTTTAAAGTATGAATTTTAGACAGGAGGAAGCGTGAATCTTATGCTATCTTCGTATTTTTGTTCAGTATTCTACAAACAAAGTGCACGAAGCGCACATAGAGCAACTTATGGTCAACATAATCGGCCTACCGGACGCACGATTCCCTATTCCATCAAAAAGTTTGAAAGCCTAGTTGCCTGATTTCAATGAACAGTTAATTTAGCGCTACGGACCGGTGAATTGGTCGCTTAGATCTTGTGACATCATACCCTAGAATCTTGGGTATAAAGTCTAGGGCCTAGACTTTTTAATTTGTCCAAAGTCTATATGGATAAGCCGCGTACGACTGAGCAACTGGTAGCCAACATTACTCGCGTTATTCGCCAAATACCACTCGAAATGCTCGGACGCGTCATCGAAAATTGGAACTGCAGAATGAACCATGTTAACCGCAGTTCAGCATCATCTGTCTAGCCTTTTCCCATCTATGTTGGGGTCGGCTTCCAGTCTAACCGGATGCAGCTGAATACCAGTATTTTACAAGGAGCGACTACCTATCCGACCCCCACAACCCAGTTAGTACTGCGTAATACGATACCCCTTGGTAAGACTGGTAATCAGACTTTTTGGCCCACTAACTACCTAATACCTGTAACGACTGTCAAAGATCTACAAATGACATGAGTGGCAGTTATTAGTTAACCGCAGTTAAGGACAACATTTAAAAGAAATAATCATTAAAAAGTAAATGTCAAGAATGGTTCTTTCTTCTTGGTTCGTTGGTTCTTTTGTGTGATATTATGGATAACTCGATACATTTGTTCTTTTTTTTTCAATTTTTTTTTAGTTTTGAAAAAAGCCTCCCAATGAATCACCCATTCGAATAGAGCGTCGTCTCTGTGACATCGATGTGTCACAATTACCTACGCCCGGGTATTGTTGGATAAACCACGTACTCGCCCAGTCAAGCCGACCAGCAAAAAGGTGACGGGAGTTGTGGTGAGACACAGGAGCGCCAGTTTCCATCCTTTCAGCATCGCCATTGTGATGCAGCTGATGGCCGTGGTGGTACTATACACAAACGCCGACACCTTGTCGCCGATGCCTTCTTCTAACTTTATGACGTCACTAAAAAAATTAGCAAAAGACGAATGAATCGATTTAAAACTAGGTCTCAGTAAAGATTTGTATAAAAGACATTTTGTGCAGCAAACTGTCAGCTTTGTCCTGCAGATGAATGCGGTTAACAGCGAGTCTAATAGTAGGACGCTCTAGGACGTCGCCGTTGGTATATTATATTCAATGTAGAGGTAGCTTTATTAGAATATAGGTACTTGACACATAATGCTTACTCGGCCATTTTAGATGCAAAGTCTCCTGTTTGATTAAGATCAAAATACGAGAAGTCTTGATTCAGAGCTGCTTTTAAATATTCTTCTCTGATTTTAAAAACCTGGAAATAGTTGTATCGTAACTAAGTAATATGATGGTAATCATCAGTATAATAATCAAATTACTTGCAATAATATTGAGATGACAGATTTATTAGATCGGCATTTATTGGATCATTTGGACGCATTAACTAAATAGTGATTATTAATCCGCCATTTACCTGATTTACAGCCGTAATATTCATAAGTGCAGATCCCAAATATGCACAAGTAAACATCAACACACCTACACAGGAGTACATGGCACCAAACTTATGTACAGTACGTAGAAAGGCTTCGGCATCCTGTGTCTTCGTTTGCACCGTCTTGTCGTACGTGATCATGCTTTGAAACACATTTGCAACCAAGGTTATGGCAAATGGCAACGTTACTCCGGCGACAAACGACGCTAAGATTGAAATAGATATCAAAAGTCTATCCGACTTTGATGAATATCTGTACTGGAAATAAATAAGACAATAAAGTAGTTCAAAAAGTTTCGGATGCCATACTATTCTAGTGTACTTATGTACTTATTCTATTTTTAATCCCCGACCAAAAAAGAGGGTGTTATATGTTTGGAGTGTGTATCTGTCTGTCTGTGGCATCATAGCTCCTGAACGAATGAAGCGATTTTGATTACGTTTTTTCGTTTGAAAGGTGTCTTATTCGAGAGTGATCTTAGCGATGTTTCAAGAAAAACCATCACGTCTTTTCTAGTTGAAGAAGAGATATAAACAACTTCCAAATGTCTGATCGATTCGAAATTTGAAATCCTGCCACTTGTCAATGATATTACAAAAGTATAATAACCTTGACCTGTTGCGTAGGCATTACCAGGATCATGCAGGATACCCAACCCGCCAGAAGAACTCCTCAACAGTGTACGACATCTTGTGTTGGCCTTAGGTATACGATGCGTTTTGACGAGCATTACGCTAATACAAGCCGGGCGGTTATGGTCATAATCTACAGATTACTCTAAATTGTGTGTCTCTTTGTGTTGTGTGTTCGCGTGTCTACCAGTAAAATAAGTTTAAAAGTAAAGAAATAAAAATTTATTTAAAAATTTCGACACAAAAAAGGAAACAGTAATATCCAAATATTGTCCCTTTACGCTTAATCTAAGTAGAATATTTTAATCCAAGCGTTATAGGGGGTTTTTGTGTCGGGGGGGGGGGTTTAAATTGTAATTTACGACTAGAAGAACAGTAAAATAAAAAGGACTAAATAGGGCAGGTACAAAAATAAAAGCAAACAAGAAAAAAATAGAATAATACCAATGTAAAATATGATATAGACGGCACAGTGGGTTTTGATTTACTTTCTTTTCCATCGCTGAAAAAATATTGAAACATTTGTAGTTTAGGTAGGTAAGTAAACACATTAGACGCAAAAGGGTAAGTGCCTACCTACAACATATCATGCTCACATCACATCTGCACCAAAATGAGTACTTCCACTTTTGTGAATAGGTACCTACTGAAGAACGGTAGGCCTGGTGTAGGCCTAAGATTGTTTCCGTGGGATGAGCTAATAGCTAGCTGGTATGGCGAACTGCCCCAATATTGAATCATGAACTAAAATTAGCAACGGACAGCTTAACTTAGTAGGTATTTATTATTTCAGTATTGTAACATCGACTTACAGTTTCTCGCTGCCGTTGTCCCTTGTCTCAGTGGAGTTATTACGGCGACGTACCATTTTCAGTAAAATTAATGTGTTTTTATAATATTTTATTGTTTCTAACTTAGACACATATTTATATGAATCATTATGACGGCCTAATTACACAGAGCACATTCTTGATATGTCACAACACTTTAAAAACGTGTTATTGTAAAAATAGTACCCAGAGGTTGTACCTTTCAGATGTCATTATGAGATTATGAGTGAAGGATGATGTTGTTGAGAAACATTATGGTACGTCACTAAAATATAGATGATATGTTATCTGTGGTTCTGTCTTCTTGCTCTCTGACCTCCGCATAGCTATTAGCTGCAAATATGTAAATGTACGTTTTCTCTAATAAAGTGTTCAGAATAATGTAAGTCTTCTTAATCAATCACCCACCTAAAAACTCAACATGGTAGCAGAGCGTGGTTGATTAATGTTGGTTGATTGTGAAGTCAAAATTGGGTTGCGATCCACGTAATAAAGTAAAAAAAATGGCGAGCGGTGCGGTGTCTAATTTACCGTGTTTGGATGAAAAATCGAATTTCAGTACTTGGAAATTCCGATTAAAACTAATATTGCAAGAAAAGCAAGTAGATTACGTATTATGGGAAGGTGAAATTACTGCAGATAAGTCTAAGAAAGACGATGCTAAAGCTAAGTCGCTTATAGCACAAAGCGTGTCCGACAAATATATAGAAATCATAAAGAATGGCAGAACTGCTAAAGAAATGATGGGCTTACTTGAAAATATCTTTGAACGAAAGAGTGTTTTTAACAGATTTCACCTAAAACGGAAACTAATCTCTTTAAAATGTAATGAGCCGCTGCAACAATATCTAATAAAGTTCAGTTCGATTATCAGCGACCTGGAGGCCATCGACGTTAAAGTAGATGAAGAAGATCAAATTTGCTACCTACTTTCATCACTGCCGAAAGAATATGACCATGTAATTACATCAATAGAAACAATGGCATCAGAAAAGAAGTTGAGTTTTGACTTTGTCAAAGCTAGGTTGTTAGATGCCGAAACTAAGATCAGCATCGATACAGTGAACCAGGAGAACGCATTTATGATCTCCTGCTACACATGTGGGAAACCAGGGCACAAGTCTTATGAGTGTAGTACTGCTAATAAGGAACAAGGAAGATACAGAGGAGGACGGAGCCGAGGTTACTGTCAAAATCGCAGAGGAAGAGGCAGATTTCAAGGACGAGTATACCGAGGCCGAGGCTTCCCGGTACAAGGTACTACTTCATTAGTGAGTGAATCGGAGATCGGTTTTATAGCCAGTGAAAGCGTTTTAAGTGTGAAGGAAGACTATGATATCACCTTTGTTGTAGATTCGGGATGCACACGACATCTTGTAGGTGAACAATTTGAAAAATACATGACAGATATTCAAATACTAGATAAAAGTGTAAAAATATTAGTTGCAAACGGCCAGTATATACATACTAATAAAAAAGGTAATTTAAAAATAAAATATCAAAACTTAAAAATAAATATTGATGCTTTAATTGTAGAAAACATAACCTACAATTTACTTTCAGTCAAAAAGATAACTGAAGCCGGATTTGATGTAAAGTTTGATAAATATAAAGTTGTTATTACAGGAAACAATTTAACTGTTACTGGTAATTCTGAAGGAAAATTGTACAAATTAAAAGCTAATATATGTGATGAAGTGTGTAATATTAGTACAGGTAAAAACCAATGTGATAATGCTCTTTGGCACAAACGTCTGGGCCATTTAAATAGAAAATGTTTAGGTATTATGCAATTACCAATAAGTAATAAAGCATGCAGCCCATGTATGGAGGGAAAGGCGACCAGAGGACCATTTAAGCAGATACCAAGACCAAGATCCAAGAGAGTAGCAGAAATGTTGCACACAGACATAGCGGGACCTGTCAAGGAGTGTGGACTAAATGGTGAGAAATATTTCATGACAGTATTAGATGATTATTCCCATTTCTGTGTGGTGTTCCCTTTAGTAAACAAATCTGAAGCAACAGAAAAATTGATTGACTATATAAGAAGGTTAGAAAATGATTCTGGAAGTACAGTTCAGCGAATCAGATGCGACAATGGCGGGGAGTATACGGCGAACAAATTAAAAGACTTTTGTAAGAAAAAAGGAATAAGTGTAGAATATACCTTACCCTACACAAAACAGTCAAACGGAGTAGCGGAAAGATTAAATCGTAGCTTGTGTGATAAGGTGAGAACTTTATTTGCAGAGACTAATTTGCCCAAAACTTTATGGTGTGAAGCTATTCAATGTGCTGCCTATCAGTTGAACCGGTCACCTTCTTCAGCAATAAATTATAAAACACCCTGTTTCATGAAAAATGGAACCTGTGACCTATCAAGACTGAGAGTTTTTGGGGCAAAGGCGTGGGCCACTATTATACCTAAACTAGACAAACTGAATAAAAGAGGAAAAGAGACAAGAATGGTTGGTTATAATACAGTAGGATACAGATTGTGGAATCCAGAAGAAAATTCAATAATAATATCAAGAGATGTGAGATTCGATGAAAGTGATACAGTATACAAAAATGGAGAAAACAATGAAAGAAGAAGATATATTCAAGAAGAAGAAGAAAACCAAGAAGATAAAACAGACATAAGACAAGAAGAGAAACAAGAAATTAACCATGAGCAAGGAAAAGAAAACGAACATGTCACTAATAAGGGGAATTTAAACATAGATGCAACAAGACAAGAGAAGACTACAAGATCAGGAAGAATAGTAAAAGCACCTACTTATCTTGATGAGTATGAGACAAATATAGTTATTTGCTTGAGCGCAAATACACCTAGTTCCTATGAAGAGGCGATAAATCATACAGAATGGAAAGAAGCTATCAATAAAGAGTTACAAGCACTTGAAAAGCTAGAGACCTGGGAAGAAAAAGAATTACCTAAAGGAAAGAAAGCAATTGATACCAAATGGATTTTTAAAGAAAAAGATGAAGGAACCAAAAAGGCTAGACTAGTAGTGAGAGGATTCCAACAGCAGAAAGGAGATATTTTTGTTTACAATTATGCACCTGTTGCGAGACATTCTACAGTGAGAATGTTCCTCTCAAAAGCAGTCCAAGAAGACTTAATGATTACTCAGCTTGATATACCTACAGCGTTTTTGAACGGAATACTAAAGACAGATGTATACATAAAAGCTCCTCAAGGATTGAAATCGAAGAATGCAAATACAGTATTAAAACTAAGAAGAGCATTATATGGATTAGCTGAATCACCAAAGTGTTGGAATGAAACAATAGACAATTTTGCTAAGAAAAGTGGATTTCAGCGATCAGAATACGACTACTGTATGTACTACAAAGCTGACACATGGATGCTAATTTATGTGGATGATATTTTAATAATCGGAAATGGACAAGATACCATAAATGCACTGAAAACTGAATTTAATGCTAAACATTTAGGCGAAGTACGAAAATTTCTTGGCATGGAAATTGAACGAAGTAACAACTCCTTGATAATAAAACAAGAAACCATGATAGAAAAGATACTTAAAAGATTTAAAATGACCGACTGCAAAGGAATAAAGACACCAATGGAAATACAATATAATATACAAGTTAATGAAGACGATGAAATACTGGATGTGCCTTACCGCGAATTAATAGGATGTTTAATATACCTGACAGTGATATCACGACCGGATTTGACATTTGTTGTATCATATCTCAGTAGATATCTGGATAAGCCGAATGAGAGTCTATGGAAGGCTGGCAAAAGAGTTCTGCGCTATCTTAAGGAGACTAAGGACAAAGGGCTTGTTTTTAGAAAAATGGAAGACACAAACTTATATGGATACTCAGATTCGGATTGGGCTGGTGATAGAAGTGACAGAAAAAGCGTAAGTGGCGGCATAATCCTACATGGAGTAAATCCCATAGCCTGGTTCTCGAAGAAACAGTCATGTGTTGCTTTGTCGACAGCAGAATCTGAGTACATAGCCGCTGCTGCCACCGCACAAGAGTTGGTAAACCTTAAGGGCCTGAGCAAACATCTTAACGACAACTGTGATGCTTTATTACTTGTTGATAACATAGGTGCCATCTCTATGTCCAAAAGTTATGAAAATTCGAAGCGAACCAAGCATATAGATATTAGAGCCCATTTCCTTAAAGACCTTGTCGAAAGAAGAATCATCTCAATAGAGCATGTAAATTCTAATAACAATTTAGCTGATGTATTGACTAAAAGTCTGTGTAAAGAAAAGTTTGTAAACTTTGTTAACCAAGTTATGAGTTAATTTCTATTTAAGAGTATTTACCTAAAGGTGACTTCAGAGTTTAAGAATCACTAAGTTTATTTCTTTTTATTTTAAAATGTGTCAAATAAAGAACTAAATAGTACTTTGTTGTAACTTAACTTTATTTTTGTTGTTGTTTGAATGTCCTCATGTTTCATAGGCAAATTTAATATGTTGTTTTAAGTTAAATTTGAGGAGGAGTGTTGAGAAACATTATGGTACGTCACTAAAATATAGATGATATGTTATCTGTGGTTCTGTCTTCTTGCTCTCTGACCTCCGCATAGCTATTAGCTGCAAATATGTAAATGTACGTTTTCTCTAATAAAGTGTTCAGAATAATGTAAGTCTTCTTAATCAATCACCCACCTAAAAACTCAACAGATGTAAGTATTGAAAAGTTATCTACATCAACTACCTTTGTCACTGCGCAAAAAGATTTTAATCTCCGTATATTCTAACAGCGCAGCGTTGCGACATATCACATAGCACTCGAAACTGGCCCAAAGAATAGCTGAAGCGTAGTAAGGATCATAATAGCATACGTTTCGTAGCACACCTAACCTAGGCCTATGGTAACGATATATTTTACAAGAATAAGTTAGAATAAATTCTACGAATACCTAGAGTGTACCTAAAGCTTATAATATTCCAGAAATTTATTAATTTAAGTACCAATGTATTCATCAAAACGAAAAACATAACTTAGGAACGTAAATCAAACTTCCCGCTTCTAGCCTATCATAGTGTTCCACAGAGTACTATAATATAAAACTGTGCATTACATACGAATACAGATAACCAAAGCATAGAATAGATAGAAAATCTCATTTTATGATTTTATCTATGGATTAAAAACTATCAAATAATTAATTAGATTAGCACTTGGTTATTTTACTCTTTGATTAGCACTATTATTTATGTATTAGAGTTATGTTGCCTAAAAAGAATTGGGTTTAAAACTTTAAATCAGACTATTTATTTAAGTTGGTTTTATTTAGCAAGTCACGGAGGTATCGTTCAAGGCCTCTTACCATTATCAAATAGATAACCAGTCTGCTTTACACTAGAGAAATAAGGTACAAAATAATGTTCGTTTCAGAGATAAACCGGTAAAATAATATTTCTGCAGTTTCACTCGAACGTTATATTCATCGTATAATTAACAAAATTTTACCTACTATTTAAATCGTGGAACAAATATTCACAAAACCACAATGGTCATCGCAAAGAAATACGTTGTTCTCAATCCTTTTGTAGGAGAACCTAAGGAAAGTGACTTCAAAATTGTTGAAGAAGTACTGCTTGAATTACAAGAAAATGGTAAGTTGTTGGGTAGTTACCTACTTGCTACTTGTTTCCCTCTTAGGGACTACGCACACTTCAGCTTATGCCCATAGAAAACAACGATTTTGTATGGAGACGCGTACGCATCCGTTCAGCTTTCCGCTGCGTACGCGTCTCCATACAAAATCGTTGTTTTCTATGGGCATAAGCTGAATAGAGCAGAATAAGTGTGCGTAGTCCCTAATGCGCTTGTTATCGATTACCAATGTAATAAATAATTCTTCCAGAATTCCTCGCTGAAGCTGCTTACATCAGTGTCGATCCTTACCAGCGCATGAAACTTGGGGCGACCTTCCCTTGTGACATGATTGGCGGCCAAATCGCGAAGTTAGTTGTTGTTTGATTAGCTATGCTCTGATAATTCGCACCAATGTATGACGTAATGCATCAGTATTTGAAATCTGGAAGGGTATAAGCAGACCTAAAGGTATGGTGGAGACTTCGGTCATGTTCGGCCCATAAAAAATTGTGACAAGGTGATTAGATAATATTCGAACTGATACTTCTATTACAAATCTGTAGCTCAAAACCCTCTCACTTCAACACATTCGCTATACACCACAGGTGTTTCTCCTGCCAAGGCTGCAGCAAAAAGTTCCTGCCATTGTTCATTAAATCTTTATTTACAGAGTGATAGAAAGCAAAAATCCTGAGTACCCAGTGGGATCATGGGTAATGGGACATTTCGGTTGGAGAACCCATACTGTTACGACACCAGAAAATGAGAAATACAGTGGGCAAAAACCGTATCTGTACAAATTACCCGACTTTGGAGATTTGCCTGTATCATTGGCCTTAGGAGTCTGTGGGAGAGTAGGGTAAGGAATGTAATTTTGTTGCACCTAATCTAAAAGCTGCGGTTTTTAACTCTGTGTATTTATTAAAGGAACACTGCTTATTTCGGCTTCACCGAGATCTGCCAACCAAAGGCCGGGGAAACTGTGGTAGTGTCAGGTGCGGCGGGTGCAGTGGGCTCGCACGTCGGACAAATTGCTAAGATCCTAGGTAATAAACATATTTTCATAAATTTTCGTCTCAAACCCGCTTCTTTGAAGAATATTTTCCGATCACCTGGCGTTGCTCAGGACTTAAAACTAACTGAATGCTTATAGGATGCCGAGTTATTGGATTCGCTGGCACTGACGATAAATGCGAATGGCTGGTTAAAAAACTAGGTTTTGATTATGCCGCCAACTATAAAACGACAGATCTAGCACAATATCTGAAGGAAACCGCTCCAAAAGGCGTAGACTGCTACTTTGACAATGTTGGCGGGGAAATCAGTAGTACAGTGTTGTCGCAGATGAACCAATACGGCAGAGTCGCCGTTTGTGGAGCCATTGGAAGTTATAATGAAACCGATCCTGAAAAGTGCAAGGGTGGGTTGAACATTATTTTAAACAAGCAAATGATGTTTAAGTTTTGATTATTTTCTTTTAAACGTATTTATATTTTCAGCGACAATGGTTCAAATATTCATCGTCAGCAGACAACTAAAAATTGAAGGTTTCATGGTGAACAGATTTGCCGATCGCACTATTGAAGGTATAAATCAAAACTTGAAATGGGTGAAAGCAGGAAAACTAAAGTACAAAGAACATATTACTAAGGGATTTGAATCAACTGTTGATGCTTTTATAGGATTATTTAGAGGAGACAACATCGGTAAAAGTCTGGTTAAAGTAAAATAATCCAGTAACAAAGCGATTATAAATTTAATAATGTAATTAAAATGTATATTTAACAACTGCATAATCTTATTTACCACACTATTCATCACCTGCGTTTGCGCCTTTTTGGAGAAGAGCACTTGGGCACATCCTTTGCATACTTATTTATGAAAAGTTCTTCATATATTAAACTGTTTGCCTCTTGACTTAAATATTTAGATAGTTCTTGATAAAGCTGTCGTTTGTGTACATCTTCACTAACTGATGTCTGTGTGTGGACATTTTTCTTTTCACATAATGGTGCAACTGCTTGTTTTAATTCTACAATTTTTTTGGAGTTTTCTCCTATTTTATTAATCAAATTATCTTCCATCTTTTTCATTCTAGCTTCTAAGTAAGCAATAGTATAATCTTGGACACTAGGCAGCTCTGGATCTTTAGCAAAATAAGAACCCACTTGCTGCTTTTTACTTTGCATTATATTTGTTTTATGTGATAGTTTTCTTTTATCAATATCTGTTTTATCTGGTTCATCTAACTTATCTAGACAATCCTCAATAATATCCCTTAATTTCATGTTAAATTTTCTTTTTTCTGCTATTGCAGCTGCTCTTTCTGGAGGTATCTTATTCTTTAACAAAGAAGTTTTTGGTGACATCTTATTAGGAGTTTTAATTATTTCATTACTTCTTGTTTTTTCAGAAGCACTATCAGGTAAAACCTCGTTCGAAATCATATTTATTACATCAGTTCTTATTTCCTGCGGAGAAACATGATCTCTTCTACTACTAATAATGTCTATAGGTTCACTTACAGAATTTTCTACAATTATATTGTCTTTCGATGTGTCAGTTGCTATAGTTGAAGTCTCTATAGTACTAGTAAGAATAGGCACTTCTGGAATTTCTACTAATGGATTTGGTTTGACAAACCGTCTCTTATTAGGGAAAGTTAATATTCTAGTAGGTGAAACTGGTTCAAGTCTTCCAATTAGTGGTACAGGCTCAGATATCTTTTTCTCAGATATAATTCTTATCTTTTTCCTTTCCTTTAACAAATTTCTGCCAGCATTGTTTTCATTGAATTTTGGTTCATCAAATGACTGACGGTTTAAGAGTTTTGGTTCATCAAATGACTGATTGTTTAATAGTCTTGGTTTATCAAATGACTGATTGTTTAACAGTCTTGGTTCATCAAATGACTGATTGTGTAATAGTTTTGGTTCATCAAATACCTGATTGTTTAAGAGTTTTGGTTCATCAAATGACTGATTGTTTAATAGTCTTGGTTCATGAAACGCCTGATTGTTTAAGAGTTTCGATTCATCAGGTGCTTTAACGTTAATTGACTGATCATTTAAAAGTTTTGAATCATGCAGTACTTTTCCTTCAATATATTGATCTATATTTTCCTGAATTTTGTCATTTGATTTTGTACTTTCAAATTCAATTGGCACTTCAGACACATTCAGTACAAAGTTCAGTGAGTTTGGATCTTCTTCTGTCTGTGATGTTTCAATTAGTTTACAGACATTTACAGTGTTATCAGGGTTCATTGTAACATTACTTTGAATAACAGTATCTCCTTTTTGAGTAGTACTTTTTGAAGTCCTATGGGTGGAATTTCTTAAACGCTTCTTTCTATTTAGTAGTGGGAGAGGTCGCACCTTTCTTACAGGTCTTTTAGAAGTAATAGAGTCTTTTGAGATATTTGGTTTTGCCCCTAGTTCAGAATGGCGCTTTATATTTATTTGGTTGGTATCACTTATCTGGTTAAATGAGTTTAATGAATCCAGTTCCATTAAATCACAGTTTGTTAAGAAATCTCCATATTTCACTGAAAAGTTTGCTTTCTTATCTACTGTTGTCAGATATTCATTTTCAATATCATCAAGAGATATTATGCTGAACATTTTGGACTCCTCTTGATCAGGTTTTGTTTCATCTAATTGACTAGAATCACAATAAGGTCCATCTTCTGTGGGTACTGCATCAAATGTGAGTTTGTCTTTCTGAAATGCAAATAATAAAATATAATGAGTTAAATGTTATCATTATATAATTGTATGGCAAAAATCAAAAAGAAATCAATAAATTGTGTTTTTATCTTGATGCTTATATCATAATATGTCAAAGTTACTATATAAATAAGCACATACAAATAATAAACAAACCTTAAAGTTCATAAAGTTGTCATCTTTGAAATGATGTTGGCATACAACTCTGTTCTTTAGCTGTGACACTTTCAAATTGAGAAATTCTAATTTGTGCGCATTTGTAAGCCATTGGGGACAACGAACTTTGTCAAATACAGGGTAGTGGAACATATGAGTTTTCCCATCTGTTCGTAAAGAGCAGTTACGGTAAGTGCAGCGGCAACCTCCCATAATACTGGCTGAAACAAAAGTTATAAATAATTAAAATAATGACACATAGACTTATATGAAAAAAAGAGTAAGAATCGAAAGATGCTAGAGGCCTAGCGGTGACACTTGTCTTTCTTGGACAAAAAGAAGTTTATGAATTAATTGATCTTTGTTGGAAGAATTTGAAGCTTGAATGGTATCGTACATACACTAGCACATGCCCAATTAAATGCATCATAAAATAACACGAAAAGACATATAAACAATGAAATGATATGTTTGATTAGTTTATAATCTCGTATCTACTAAAAATGAGGCCGCAATACCAGAATATTGAAAGAATGCAACTTTTATGTTACGACTCAAAATGTAAATATAGTTTTTTTACCAACCTCAAGGCTTTAATTTAACAGTTAAAACTAATTATTAAGTTAAACCTTATGACCTAAATGTTAAAAGAACACATCGGGACTCATTTGTACAAGAAAGCTTAGTTATAAAGTTACAAAACGTAATAAAATAAAAATATACAACATCCAAAGCGATTTCTAGCAGTTCTATTTTACTTCACTACCGTAGCCGTAGACAAAAGATCACTGACCACAGATTAGTAACTAGGGATGCCGATGCGATCTTAGAACGATTAGTAAAAGAAGAATCGATTCCTCGGGACAAAAAAAATGTTTTTTTAAATTGATATGTAACACTGAATCGATTCAGTGAATCGATATTTCACCCTAGAAAATGGACATTCGATTTTTTTCTGTTTAAAAACCATAAAAATATAACACACTAGCTTTTGCCCGCGGCTTCGCACGCGTTAATATAGGATTTAACAATCAATTCGGGTTGTACTCTGCTTGTTATTTGGCCGTTGCAGTCATGGGTTCAGAACGGAACATTATTCTAGGACGCTCCTATACACAATGTTGTATGTCCTTCTATTTGGCGCTAATACGTATGAATTCTGTGCATTGGACACACGCAAACAAGCTACATATAATTGGCCATGGGAAAAGCATGGGTTTTCCAAATGCACTCCTGCTACCTGCAATGTTTGCCATTGCGCTTTATTAATTGTAATAGCAAAACTTAGGTTTATTGGAACTGGAGACTTCAGTGGGGATTATCGGGATTCGGGATATAATTACACTTTCCCCTTTTTCTCACATCAGTTAAAATAGTGGCACCGACTATATTTTGTCCTAATTCTGTAATTCGAAGCCTCGTCCCATTACATAATCAGGGTGCATCTAAATTGCGCATAAGCATATCGGGGGGATAACTAATTTTAATCGAAGTATATAGTAGAATGCGAGGGTACACCAGAAAGCTCTAGATAATTTAAAAATTCAGCGGGCAATGAAGTGCTCTGTTCTAGGTCCATGATGGGTCACTTTCGCCTGATCGTCGAGGGCCAACCATTTCAAAATCTTGAAGCTTCTTCCCCATCATTGTCATAACTTTGTTTTCAATCTTTGTCAGCGCTTCGTTGTAAATTTGATCATTAAAAGACATATCTGCATGTACTTGCTGCAATCGCCGCAATATGTCTTTGGCCATGTACTCTTTGTACTTATCCCGTAGCGTTTGAGGATTGGAAAGGGTCGCAAGATGATATGAGGGTTGCGTAAAGTTCACTAATTTTGTCCAGTGATCGGCACTGCACGGCCTTCTCCATAGTTTCGTCCCAGTGATTATCGTTCTCTAATAGACGTAGAGCTTCACATACTTCTCTATAAGTTCCGCATTCCTGACCGTTAACAATTTTAAGCTCCTTGAAGGTAGTTGGACCTCGAATATGATGCAATAACATGCGCAGACAAAAGCATTCAAAGTTCGTTACATGGACGGTATATACACGACCAAGAGCTTCCGATAATTTTACCACAGGCTAATCTTCAACAGGCGTACCTTGAACGCGGCGTTTCTACTCCCTTCTTGATGTGTTCCACGTATAATAACGGGGGACTTCAGAATACAATAACGTTTTTGCGAAAGGATCTGTCTGACAAAGCTGGAAAAAGGCGGTTAATGTGGTTTTAAGGGGTGATGAAATCCTTTCCTGGAAATTATGTTCATTAAAGAAAATACGCTGTCCATTTTCTAAGTGCACGGGAAGATGGGTAACAGTCGGATGTCTTTCGTGTAAAAGTAAACCAAGAAGCCGCCACGCTGCCTCATTACTACTGATATATAGACCTGCCTGATAGGTTTGTACTTCATTAAGTGCTTGCACTAGACCATTATCACGTAGATTGAAAATCGCCTAATCGCTCCCTTTATTAGTATATTTACAAATATATTTAATGGCACGAACAGAGCTGCAGGCTTCTACATACATTAATGTGGACATTAAATATTTTACATAGAATAGGTGAATATGGCACGACCCAGCTTTTACCAGGAGTTCCGACGGCCCCACCGCGAGTCTGAATCGTTACCCTTCCACCATCTTCGGGTGCTCTTCGCCTGTATAAAGGGTAACCCTTGTCGTTATGCACTGTTTCCTTCAGCAGCTCTCGGGGGTATTTTTTGTACATTTCCCACTTTTCATGCTAGGTGATGCTGGATTACTTGCTCCACAGGGGCCATGAACCATGTTTCTGGTTATGGTTTCGTGCATATCGCTATCTTGTTCTGGATCCGGAATCTCGGTGCTTATAATGTTACCTATTTGGTTGGGACGCAGCTTTTCTTTTGACCAAATAAGAATGTGCACATGTGGTAGACCTCGGTTTTGCCATTCAATGAAATACATGTGACACTGGACGTTTCCAAATACTTTTACCTTTGTAATAACATTCATTTCTTTTTGGACCTTTATTCGAAACACGCGAGCAACTAAGTCATGTCGGTCAGTAGTTCTTTGCCCAGACATAAGCTCTTCTGTTATTTCCTTCCATGAGGGATTGCAGGTGAAAATCACGAATAGGTCAGGCCTGCCGTAAGTGCGTACATAGGCGAAAGCGTCTTGTGTATATTCATGCAGATAGCGGGGGCTGTTAACAAAAGTAGAGGGAAGAATAACAATTCGGCCTAAATCGTTGGGGTTTATAATTATATTACCATCCGTGCTAATCGCAGCCAATCTTGCAGATGAATGTAATTTTCAGCTCGTAGTTTTTTCTGGTTTAAAGAAATGTAACGAAGACGGACGCTCTCGACTTTGATATAGATATCTACTAAAAATTGGTGGAACAGCTGTCTTGACCGTAGAAGGAGGTTAAAGTCATTTTCTCGAAACATCATGTGGTAGGCGTAAAAATCCATGCAGGAAACTTTCTTATTGGGAACTGGCTGTTTTGTGGTAGGATTAATGAGAGGTATATCAAAACAGTATCCCGACTGTCCCTTGCTTAAAATTAATGGGTACTGCAAAGCATCGTAGAACTTATGAGTATCGGCCACGCGTGTCAGTGTATTATCATGTGTTCGTAACACTATGTCTCGTGAAGAGAGCTGGTCGCCACTCACTACGACAGCAACTTCATTAATAGTCGGTGCATTAAAGCGCCACTCATGTCGTCCACGCGGAGTTCGATCAGCATGGATAACGACCTTATAATCTTCTTGAGGCCAGTTTTCTATTGCGGTTTTAAAGGTAATATATGTAACATTCTTTGAATTTTTAATACCGTATCTCTTTCAACTCCTTGAATATATTGGCAACAACGGTTAACTTCATTTTCATCATCACCCATAAAATAAACTTGCAAAAATGTATGCTGTCCGTTCTCTGCTGGAAAAAGTGAACCAATTCGATGATATATCTGACCTTGTACGGTAAAAGTTGGCGAAAACCCGGGCATTCTTATTTCTCTATCTACTCCAAATGATGTCATTTGAAAGCAAGAGTTGTACTTTCTGATTACATCTGCATCAGATAAATATAGAGCTTTCATAGGTTCTTCTGGTTCACCAAGTAAAGAAAGGGAAACTTTACCATTGGAACAACACATCCCCGCGGTCTCGTCTTTCCATTTTAAAGCATCACAAAACAGACATTTTTTATTCATCGAACCAACAACAACTAATGTTTGATTTTTGTAATCAATTAAAGGATCGTATTCAAATCCAGAATGATTAAATACGGACCAACTGTGACGCAAAAAAATTCTTCGGCGTTCGCTTTGCATTTCTGCAACAGCGGGCTTTCTCACCTGCGACTGTTCTGGAGTTTTTGTCGCTCTAATGACTCCTTGAAACAAGCCCAGCGGGGGCTTGTTTTCTTAGACGGAGCTGTGTTTGAACAGGTGTCTCAATTACCCTTAGAGCTCTCTGGCTTTCGGCTTGTACCTCCAAAAGCAATTGCGTTTGAAAAGGCGTCCCAGACGCTCTCAGGGAAGCTTGGCGGTTGGCTTGGCCCTCCCGTCTCTCCTGGCTTTGAGAAAATGTCTCATCAGCTCTCAAAGCTGCTTGTCGTCGAAAGTCAAAGCTGCTTGTTGCTGCTTGGGATCGAGCAATTTTCGCTTCTCGGGCTCGCGATGTGCTCCTACCTACGTTTGCGAGGCATTATAAAATAGAAAAAGGCAAAGAAACCTAACCTTAAAGAAACACACAAAGGAACCTAACCTAACAAAACAAAAACAGAACTAACAAACTCAGTAAACTAACCGAATAATAATAATAGACAGTTGTTTTATTTACAAACAAACAATTAAAGAAACAAACAATTAAGGATAACCAATCCTAGCGAATAATTTTAACAACTTATGTAGAGACAATTTCAACACCAAAACTAATATTCCACAAAAAAACTTAACACCGCGATTCTGAAAACGGCGTCGTCAGTACAACGCCATCTATCAAGCAAATTGTGAAACTGTTGAAATTATACCACAAAAACGCTGCATTGACACTCGACCCACAAAATGTATTTCCTATACTAATTAATATTATACATTCGAAAGTGAGTTTGTTTTATGACTTTATCCCCCGGGACCAGTAGTTTTTTCCTGGATAAAAGGTGGATATTGTTTTTCTGTATCCCTGACAGCGTATTTGAACGTATATTATGCAAAATGTCGTGATGATCGGTTCGGCGGTTTAGGGCGTGAAAAGGTTTCAAGCAAAGCAATTTACTTTCGCATTTATAATATTAGAATGGATAGTTAGGAGGATGAAAAACCGGCTAATCTACAATTTAGACTCTCAAAATGTATGAGGGAGTATCACACACGTATCACACTACTAAAGTTTCTATAATAATTCAATCATTGTTCGACAGACACGTAGCGCCACCTATTACAAAAATCACGTTATTATCCTATGTCCGTGTCTGTACATCTAAGAATGTATATGCAAAATTTCAGGATGATAGGTTCAGTTGTTCAGGCGTGAAAAGGTAACAAACAAACAAACTTTCGCATTTATAATATTGTATGGAAGTATGGATGTAAAGAAAAAACCGTTCTTCACTTAATTTCTTAAAAACGCGAGGGATGGCTGTGTGCTTAGTTTTCTCTGCCTCTCTTTAGTAGTTTACGTTAATCTTTGACGGGTTTGTATTTGTTGATTGATCAATTCAAATACTCAGTTGATATTGCGTCATTTATATTGATTGACTGACTATTAATACTGTGATTAGCGAAATCAATTTTGATTTCGCTAATCACAGTATTATTCTGTAAATCGCATTACATACTGTGATTAGCGAAATCAATTTTGATTTCGCTAATCACAGTATGTAATGCGATTTACAGAATAATAATTAATTGAGGGTTAGTAAATCACTGCGAGGATCGCCCGGAGGACACGGTGGAGCACACCGTGGAGGTTTGCTCTGCTTGGGCAGGGCACCGCCGAGTCCTTATAGCGGCGATCGGCGGCGGCGACCTACCGCGTCCGGAGCGAGAGGGGATGGGCCGCCATCACCTTCTTCTGCGAAGCAGTCATGCTAGCAAAGGAGGTGGAGCGTGAGAGGGAGAGAACCTCACGTCCCAGCTACCACGGGAGACGCCCCATGGGCCATGTGGTGGCTTCCGGCCACCGTAGACCCCCACCTGCGGGCCACCTGTGGACGGTGAGTAATGGGCTAAATTGCCGTCCGTCCGTCTTATGACGACAGGCCGTGTGACGGCGCGTTCGTAATCCACGCGCGCCTCAAAGAGATGTCAGCAAACAGGGAGGGGCCCGCAAGGGCCGATGCCTGCCAGGGCTCCGGGACTGTTCGAAAGAGATACCGCGGCCCTGGAACACAAAGGGCAAGGAAGGAACATGGATGGGTTTTAGTCAGTACAAGTTCGACACTCCCTTCCGCTCCGCCCAGAGCGGGAGGAGTAATTTGATGAATTCCCATCCGAAAAAAAAAGGTTTAGTAAATCGTTTCTTATTTTTTACTTTGATGCAATTGAGTTTGTTCTGTTAGTTGCTATTGTTAAATCTAACCATGTCAAAAAAAACTATTTATCATCACGTTTGCTCTATAGATAAAGTCAACTGAAATGTTGCCTATCCAATCCGCGCCATAGACATCACTTTTTTATTGTTGCGGTAACCCGAGGGGTTCACTGCGTCACTGTCGATATTTTGTTTTTTATGTTCCCGTTAAAAGTATTGCTATCTAGCTCAAACTTGTACAGAGTCAATAGGAAAAAGCAAAGAAGCTATACTTAAATTTTCAAGTAATTCGAATAAACGACCGTCGAGTTCTGACTTTTCGAAACCCGCGTCCGTAAATGACGTCATGTTATTGTTTAGCTTGTGAGATGTAAAAAATGTATGGCGAGGTCTGTTCCTTTTGTTTGATTTATTCATATTCATATTCATATTCATTTTATTGCGTACCATAATGTTACAAAAGGTGTTATAATAGGCTTACAGCTAAGAACAGTATTATGGACCCTGTTAGGGCACAGCAATATATAATATTTAAATTAAATTGTAATTAGTTAATGAAATCATAGAAATTATTTTTACTTATAATTTACAAATTGAGGGGTTATGATTAACATACTAATACAATTTCACGAAAAAATAGATAACCAAGAAAGTAACATAAAGCAGCATCGCCACATACATGTTATTTGTAATTGAGATCAATAGTATTATATTGTGGTTATTTATTTATAAATCTTAAGAACAATAGTTGTATTAGATTATAGCAGATTACTTATAATTAATTATTGAGATCAATTTTAGTTATAGTTATAATTATCTTAAATTACTTCATTAGTTTAAGGCACATAATATATTCTGTAGACGGTTAACAATTAATTAAGATAATAAAATATGCTCACAGTGTAAGTGGTGGTGGTGTAGTGTAGTGTGAGGTGTATGTTTGTGTGTTGTGTGTGTGTGCGTGTTTTAGTGTGTTTTTGTGGTTGTAAAATTTCTTAATATAAAAGTATTAAACATTAAAATTATCTAAATAACTATATATATTTACGTGTATTGATGTGTTGTTGTGTAAATAAAACAATATCTTTTTGAAATAATGGTTTATTTTTTTAATTATAATGACCTTTACACAAGAACTGGGAATAATTCCCTCACGCTAAACATACATTACAATTACTAATACATTACATGGCAGAACTATGGTAAAGCATACATATCCGAATAGGTAATTTAATAAGGATTCCAATGGTATAACTGGAAGAGAGCTAACTAGCGCAGTTTCCGAGATATCGACGTTTTTATCCGACGCGGCGTAATCCGCGAGACCACCCAGAAACGGGCCCCACAGATAAGCCTACCGCGCGTTTTGAGCGCCACAGGAGTATCGTGGGTTCATGATCTGCACCTTGTGAGCGTCTTTTTACGATTGCCGGCAACATCGCAAGTGATAAGTGAAACCGCTGGGATCCAGTAGACTTGACAGACTGTTATTTCTCAAAAGCTTAGAAGCATTGGGAACTATAAGCTATATTTTCTAATTTTTTTAATGTTACTAGTAAAAGAAAATAAATGTCATCTTTTAAACCTGATTCTTTGGTATAAAAACAATTGTAATCATTTAATTCCCTAAACTAAAGAATTTCCTGATTTTAATGTTAAGAGATCGGTTATTGTCAAGCTACCTCGAAATGTCAAATTTTCCCAATCAACCTTGAACCTAATAAATTTGACAGGTAGTGGTGCTGGCGTCTGTACCTTTCTTGCCATTGCTTTCTTTTCCAGAAAATAAACTTATATTTACATTGTAAATTTTGAAACAAAAAAAAAATGATTTTAGAGAAATAGATTTTTTGGACTTCGATTTTTTTGTGAATCGATTCATCAGGTTGCGATTCAAATCGATTTAAAAATCGATCTTTTTCGAAAAGAATCGCTATCCCTATTAGTAATGTTTCCACCCATGGACATTAGGGGCTCCCATGGAACTAATATCTAAGCACGGGGCTCAAGGTCCAACACACGTATTCATAAACAAATCAAATACCCATATTAAGTGTTTCATCATCATCATCACATCAGCCCGTTGCTGTCCACTGCTGAACATAGGCCTCCCCGTTTAGTGTTTACTTGAGTAAAAGTCATTACACTCGTGAAAATCATCAATACAACCCTCTAAGTTAATGTAATCCTATTCAATGAATATTTCATGAAAAAGTCATTCCATAGGATAAAATGGACTTACATGGTTATATTGATGATTTTCATGATTGTGATTCTGTAACTACATACGTGTTACTGTCGCTTCTCATTTTCCATTAAAATACAACCTGACAATGACCTGCAAATTGCAAAAAACGTAAGAAAAGTTGAATTTCTTGGCTACTCTGACGCAACCACCTTAAGATACTATTTTACATCGTAGTTTAGTATTTGCTTGGAGTTAGAACTGTCAAAAATTAGAATTCTTAGCTTCTTCTTGCTTTGTTTGACGGTTCTTACTTTGATTCAATTCTTGTCTATGCATAAAAATGTTTGCTTATGGTGGAAGCGTACGGATAGCCCGCGAAATTCAAATTTTCTTACGTTTTGACGTGACAAAGGCTTATAAATCGATGAACGCCGGCTGCATGCACGAATAAGTGTCCAGTTACGCTCATCGTACGCATGCGCCGCATCTATCTCTCTTCCACTCGATTTTATGACGTTGTCACGTTAAACTATCGTCCGTAAACCAACTTTCAAAGAACCAATTTTTTTTTGCAATTTGCAGGTTAGTGTCAGGTCGTGTGTTGATGAAAAATGAGTCGCGCCAGTAACACATATTTATGATTGTAATTCTGTAACTACACACGTGTTACTGGCGCGACTCATTTTTCATCAACACACGACCTGACACTGACTTGCAAATTGCGAAAAACCTAAGAAAAATTGAATTTCGCGGGCTACGCTGACGCTTCCACCTTAACTACTGTGATTTGACTGTAGATACGGGTGTGAGAGTATAGTACGCCCAGTACTGGATAAGTACTCCAAAACTCGTAACACAAAAATTGAACCTTAACAGTCACGCCGTAGGATTACTGCCTGTGGTCTTTCGTCTACAATAGTGAAGCAAACCACAACTGCTAAAAAGGTACCTAAATCGCTTTTGATACTCTGTATTTTTATTTTATTACGTTTTGTAACTTTGTAGCGAAGCCATCTTGTTGTACTCTTCACGCTATTGATTTCATGCAACCATTATTATCATGTCGCTCATTACTTGTTGAATAATTCATGAGGACACGCGACCAACTAAACTAATTATATGTATTACCTTATTTAAAAATTCAAGCACGTAAATAGGTACAATGAATTGGGTAGGTATAATTAGTTGGAAATCAATTAACTACTTACCTAGACTAAATACCTTGGTGGGTAATTATTGTGAAACTACCAACCTATAATTTAACTTTATTGTTACCTGTAGCCTGTAGTTACAGAACTTAACCTTATTTTAAATAACAGCTTAGCTTAACGCCACTTGGCCGATTAATTTTACTGAATACGTAGTAACCGTTTTCGCGTCGGTGTCCCTTCTACCCCGTTATCTTCAATCTATACATATAAAATGCTTTTTTCTGAATGACTGACTGACGGATCAACGCACAGCCTAAACCGCTGATCGTAGAGACCTGAAACTTGGAGGGTGTGTTCTTTGTATGACGTAGTCATCCGATAAGAAAGGATTTTCCAAAATTCTACCCATAAGGGAGTGAAAAACAGGGGCGAAGTTTAATGGACCTTAAACAGAATTGATGAGGTGTGCTTCTTTTTTGTAGTTTGGCCCGGTGCCTTATCAACATCGGTGACATTTCGACATATTTTAGATGAGGTTATTTTATGGGTCATGTTCGATGAAAGTCCAGTAACTGTGTAACTGTATTTATTTTTAAATTGTTTTCTGGGATTAAACTGCTAAATATTAAAATAAAGTTGGGATCGGTAAAAAATGTCGTCAGTTTGATACTCGGGCCACAGATTGTTTTTAGAATAAAATCGGATTGAGATTTTCACTAAGAAGTATTGATATCAACTTCGATGCAAATCACCCCCAAAATAACTTTCTACCCCTTTTTAACTCTGGCGATGAGTTTTGATAAAATACGAAACACGTCTTCCATCAATTCTGTTAAAGAATGTTCATGCAAAATTTGAAGTAGATTGGACCAAAGAATTACGTTGTCTCATACAAACTTCCCCCCTGTTTTTCACCCCACTAGGGGGAGAATTTCGGAAAATCTTTTCTTATCGGATGCCTACGTCATACAAAGAACACACCCTCCAAGTTTCAGGTCTCTACGATCAGCGGTTTAGGCTGTGCGTTGATCTGTCAGTCAGTCATTCAGGACAAAGCATTTTATATGTATAGAAGATTATTTGTTGTTATAGCGGCAACAGAAATACATCATCTGTGAAAATTTCAACTGTCTAGGTTCATGAGCCAGACAGACAGACAGACGGACAGTGGAGTCTTAGTAATAGGGTCCCGTTTTTACCCTTTTGGTACGGAACCCTAAAAACTTTCATTTCATGCGTAAGTATGTTTTTTTTTTATGCCTTCTAGTGGCGGCTGGCGCCTGAGGTCTCATGCCGCTCGGACAATGAGCATGCACCACAGAATGATAATTAAAGAAATATATTTATCTTTCCCTAACAACAGATAATCCATAGATGACATTTTCTTTCTTCGTGCGTCTAAGTAGCTATCTAGCTACCCGATAGAATTTATGCTGTTCGAGTGCTGTGATGTTCATGCCTGACGCGTCTTTTTATATTAGACTATGGCTACAGCCAATGACGTAACATAAATAGACGCGTCATCATCGGTTCCTGATATTCTAGGCCTCAGCCCAAATGGCCATATGCGTATGATAAGAACGCATACGGATTTGGCCATTGGGGCTCTCTAGCGCCGATTAGTAGGACTCTTAAGTATGTTTGGAGTGAGGTCAGTTTCTACGCCGGTGGAAGACTGGAAAGCTGCTCCTGTTGAAGAAGAAAGAACGGCTTGCAGACTCGCCATCTGCATACCAGGTCATCGTGATTCTGGATGAGGAGGACAAACTCTTTGACAGGAAAATTGTAGACCGCCTAGTCCACCACCTGGCTACTAAGATGCCTAATCCGCTTACCGGACCCACTTAGATCCCACTGCCACCCGAACCAACAGGGTAGTACGACTCCTCCACTCTCCCCAGGGCGGAGGCCTTCACCTCGGATATAAATGCCGTACCTAACTCTGCCGCATAATCTGGGCCCATCTGACGGATAGAGATATCCTCTACCCGGGTCGAGAAAGATGGGGTCGGCGAGAGATGTCGTGCGGTATTCCACGGGTTTTGTGAGGAAGTGATGATCGCAAAGGAGGCGGCGGAAAGGACACAACCTCCCTTCCTATCCGCAGCAGACGCACTGGGCGCTGAAGCACGCACAACTATCTCAGGCCACCATAAGGTGGGAAGAAACGCCCGGGTGTTATCATCGCCCGGACGACACGGTGGAGCACACCGTGGAGGTCTGCTCCGCTTGGGCGGAGCACCGCCGCCGTGTCCTCGTAGCGGCGATCGGCAGCGGCGACTCATTCCTCCTCCGCTAGCATGACTCCTTCTGCGAAGCAGTCAAGCTGGAGCGTGAGAGAGAGAGAACCTCATGTCCCAGCCGCCGCGGAGACACCCCGGGCGTCGGGGATCATGTGGTGGCTTCCGGCCACCGTAGACCCGGACCTTTGGACGGTGCGTAATGGGCTAGCTCAGCGTCCGTCCGTCTTATGACGACAGGCCGTGTTGACGGCGCGTTCGTGTTCCGCGCGCACGTACGTGTTGAAACTTTTTACGGTTATTATAAGCGTCAAAAAGGACCGAATACAGTTTTCAGCGAGCTGTTACGTTTTCTCATTAACGCACTACAATATTTTTTCCGGTTTTTAAAAAACCGCGATTACTTGAAAATTATAAATATTTTCTTAAATTTAATTCTGTCACAAATAAAGAGCTACTCGTGTATGTTTATTCTAAAGGCGCACATGCTATTGTTGTAGCGGTACACGATTCTGCAAAACGTTACTCCAGCAGGAAATGCAATATCTCGAAAACCTAAAGGCGCACAAGTTTTATTTTTGGAGCACTCTTTTACATAAATATAAGCACTCTGTCCAAGCACAAAATTTCTCTCTCCGATCATTCGTTTAGAATTTTCCTGCTAGAAAAACGTTACTTCAGCAGGAATCGTTTTTTCCGTTTTTATCAAAACGACACAGCGCACTAGTTTTGTTTGTGGTGCACATCCACAGGAGATTATACACTAATTATTCGTTCCACTTATATCACTCTAGGAACTACTTTCCTGCTGGGGTAACGACGTAACGTACTCGGTTACAGCTTGCGCGTGGATGTCGATACACCCTGTACTTATACAGGGTGTAAGGGTAAAGACCGTTGTCACTCAAACCATGGGTAGTTGACATAAATAAAAAAATATAGGACCGAGTTAAAAAAACAGAATAAGTAATTTACTTTAAAAAAAACATTAAAAATAAATTATCCCACTCCACGCCCGAACTCATGGATACGTCCGAGTGACGTAATAGCCGCTCGTCCTATCTACCTACACAATACTCGAAACATAACCTTAGATGCAAACTTTTCCTTCATACTTTTCCTAGCTTAGGACAGGCAAAAATCCCTTCCTTAGGTGTTGCGTGACGATCCTAAATGTAAATTTGATTTGATAACAAAGAAAACGAATTCCAAACCATTGGGTAGGTATTTTTGGCGCATTTAATAAGTTCATCACAAAAGACGACCCACTGTCTGTACAGTTAAAAATGACCGATTAAATTTACATTGATTGAGTCATTGAATATCTACACTAACTACACAACTAATACCTACATTAATCTTAACAACAGTTCAAAATGAGATCCACTTACGACCACACATGCCTCAGCCTAAAAATCACTGGCAACTGTTGGTTGCCACGACCCTGAGCATGGGCCGGCACAGTAAAGTGGCCGTAGGTACGTAGCCTTTGCAATACCGCCAACATCGTTTCACGATTGGGCACAGGCTGCCCAGGGAACAATTCTGAATACATCATACGAGCCTCGTTGAGATTATCACCCGCGATGGCGTAAAGCCGAACCATTTCGATCCACTGTTCGTTTGTGTAAGACATCTCAGTACCTACACTAAATTTACGCGCGAGACACAAGCGTAAGGCCTCTGCCTCGAATCTTGCGGGCACCGGGGCGGCGGCGGCGGCGGCGCGGGAGCGGCAGGATCTTATGCGTACATTTAAATGGACCGGTTCTCGAAAACAGCGGCGCGGGAGCGGGCAACGAGCGGTGCACTCCAGTCAAGCGGCGCCGCCGCCGCCGCCGCCCCGCTGCCCGCAAAATTCGAGGCAGCGGCCTTACGTACGTGCGCTCGCTAGCGCGACAGCGGACTAACTGAGGTCATGACTCATACTCGTTCGTTGCGCGTGCGGCGCGCAGTGTAGGTATGACCGCGAGTGCCCGCCGCCCGGCCGTCAGCTGTTTCGCGCGCATTAGGCCGCTGCCTCGAATTTTGCGGGCAGCGGGGCGGCGGCGGCGGCGGCGCCGCTTGACTGGAGTGCACCGCTCGTTGCCCGCTCCCGCGCCGCTGTTTTCGAGAACGGGTCCCTTTAAATGTACGCATAAGATCCTGCCGCTCCCGCGCCGCCGCCGCCGCCGCCCCGCTGCACGCAAGATTCGAGGCAGAGGCCTTAAGGTGAAACGATCTTGTGGGAAATAGGAGATTTTCTTCAAAAAAAAAGGTTTTTTTCATTGATTTTACGTTCTATTAATGAAACCAAACCACTGATTTCAAGGATAACGGTGTTTACACTTACACCCTGTATTAGCCTGTGACATCACTTACAATACGCGGAAATAGCTCCGGTTACGTAGGGCCTGACCCAGCGTGACCCTACCCACGTTTTTATTTATTTATTTATTTATCGATAACACACATTTTTTTCACTAACTTTACCCGTCGCGGTTTCTTTTTTTTTCTAAATCATCAATACTATTCTTTTTTTATCTAAGGTAAAATTCAAACTCTAAGCATTTATGTCAAACTAGCTGATGCCCGCGGCTTCGCCCGCGTAGACGTCGGTTATCGCGAATTATATACTAAAGCCTTCTGCGAGGACCACTCTATCCATTGGTGAAAACAGCATAAAAATCGGTGCAGTCGTTTTAGAGTTTATCGCGACGGACAGACAGACGCGGCGGAGGACTTTGTTTTATAATATGTAGTGATAGTGAAGGCCGATACGGGCACTTTTGCATAGTCAAAGATAAACCACCTACAGTCCAGTCACAGGCAAAATAATTGTGAATAGACTGTAGTTGCCTATTTCAAAATCGTAGATCTCATGGGAATGGGCAAGAAACTTCATGGACACTATTTTCAAATCAAGTTAGATATTACATAATCCAGGGAACAATATTGTTGCTTCTATATGTGAGCACAATGTAGAAATAGAAAATAAAAAAAGACAATTAAAATCTTAAAGTTTATGATAAGCCCAACTAACCATAATAAAAAGTCTAAATGGTAAGTAGGTACTCACATTTACAAAAAATGAAATAATGCTTCTAATCTATACATACAGGGTGTAAACAGACTCTTCACGAAGCCGTCAACCAAGCACTATGTACAGACGCCAGCACATCAAGCTACTACAATCTGTCAGATTTCTTTAATAGATTTTCGACTTTATTTCTAATGCATTAGGTTCAATGTAGTTTGGGAAAATCTGACAGTTTCGGGTAGGTTGACCTGCTGGCGTCTGTACATCAAACTAAGTAACTTTACGCAAAAAATTGTGCTGGGAAACGACTTTTTTTTTTTGGCTGAAAAATCACGTTTTACAGTAGGACTCAATGTAACGCACTCAAAACATTGTGCTGATCGATGGATTGAATAGTAAGGGGGTCCTGGAGGTGTTTAAAGTAAAAATCTTACATTAAAAACACGCATTAAAAAAAAAACTTGTGAAAAAGTTGGAACTTTGACCCCCAATATCTCCGTAACTAGAGTTCCCAGGTATAGTCTAGAACAAAAAAATGATCGCAATGATGGGGAGAACAAGTGCCTTTCGGCTTCGTTAAGAGTCTGTTTACACCCTTTATAATAAGACAGTAAAAAAATTGTGTCTGTACATTGAATATATTAAAAAAAAATTGTGGGGTGTTTAGAAACAGTAATAAAGCACGAATCCAAAAAAAAAAAAATTTGTCTGTTTGTCTGTACACGCTAATCTTCGGAACTACTCGACGGATTTGATTTTTTTTTTTTGTTGTAAAGGTATTAAGTCTGGGCAACATATAGGCTATGATTTATCTTGGAAACTTGAACACCTGATGCAGAACCGCAACAGACCAGCTAAACTATAAGAGATACAAAAATGGTACCATAGCAAAAATTGTTCCACGTAATGAGCATTTTCTGCTAAGAGAATAAATTTGAAGATCTGGAACAGCTGATGTGGAACTCCAAGAGCCCAGCCACACTATTACATATATAGGAATGACGTCTTAGCAAGAGTTGTTCAGACTGATAAGCACTCTCTGTTGACGTATAAAAATTGAAGATGTGGAACACCTGTCGTGGAGCTCCAAGAGCCCAGTTACACTATAATATATATAGGAATGACGTCTTAGCAAAAGTTGTTCAGCCTGAATGAGCACTCTCTGTTGACGAATAAAAATTGAAGATCTGGAACACCAGATGTGGAAATTAAAGCTACCACTAATTTCACTGTATTTCTACCAAAGGGTATCGTATTACCCATAACTAACTGGGTTGTGGAGGGCAGATAGACAGTCGTTCCATGTAAAATACTGGTATTCAGCTGCATCCGGATGTACTGGAAGCCGAACCCAATAGCACTACATATTATAACACAATGTTCTCCGCCGCGTCTATCTGTCTGTTCGCGATAAACTCAAAAATTACTGCACTGATTTTCAAGTTGTTTTCTTAAATAGATAGAGTGGTTCTCGAGGATTTTTTTAGTATATAATTCGTCAAGTTTTAGTACAGATTGGCTAAAATATAATGATATTTGTTGGAGGTGTTGGAAAAAAATAAGCCGTCTACCCCAGACGGCTTATTTTTTAACTTTCAACGAAAACGCTGCCCTTTAAGATATAACAAAATGATGAATGGTAGAATTGTAATTATCTTATATAGGTCTACAGAAAAATCCACTATGGCTTATGTCTATCTCTTAAGGATAATATACTATATCCATTTTAATACTTTGAAAATGGGCAAACTAGGTTCCCATGAGTTGAGGGAATGGGATCATCATGATTACTTTTGGTCGCGATAACCGATATCCACGCAGGAGAAGCCGCGGGCATCAGCTAGTTTATAAATAAAGTAGTTCAATATTGTAGAACGAAAATAAATTAATTGAAGAATTATAATAAAATGATAAAAATTTACTAGTTTCTGATTTATTCCTTTGTATTCACCCAACAACCTATCCCTATCTGGATGCCAAATTTGAACTTTCTAGGTCAACTGGAAGTGGGTTAGAGTTTGATCTATGTATAGGTCAGTCAGTGATAAAAATGACGATTTTTGGACATTTATATTTAAATAACCGCTTGAGATATGTTTATGAAATTAGGAACACATAATTATGTATCTCGCAAGTCTCAATATATGAGCGAAATTTGACAAGTTTATGTGAAATAGTTTCTGAGTTATGTCAAAAGTGGCTCCAAATGGTTTGTGTAATATTACACACGGTTCTGCTCGCCAGTTCTGTTAGCTTGAACTTGGCTTAACACGCTAGCGCGTGTGTAGAGAAATTTGGAACACATATCGTCGTTGATAGTCCAATAACGCGTAACTAACATTGTTCAAATCCGCGTATCTGCAAAAAAAGCAAAAACGAGATTTCGCGGCAGTAGGTAACTGATTGTGATTGGCGTCGACCTGTGCGACAAATTTTTGAATTGACCAATAGGAAGTAAATCAAAAATAACAATACCGCGGATCTTTGGACGAACAAGTTTTGACACGAAAACCGCGTATTCGCACCAGTTTGTTTAGGAACGTGCAGTTTTTGTGTGACGCTCCAGTTAAAAATTGTTTTTACACAGAATAACTGGATTAATTTAAAGGTAAGTATATCACACGTATTCTATACGTTATGCTAATTAAAATTGGGATATTTTTTATTCTAAAATTGTGTTATTTGAAGTGTTAAAGTTCATCTAAGAAGAAAGAAAAGAAAAAAAAAAGAAAAAAGAAGCTAGAAGAAGACCATTTCCTTACACTGTTATCCAACCAGACCACACGTTCTTCAAAGATTACAGCGCTAAGAAGTTCCAAATATACGACTCGATACGACCTGGACGAGGGGTTGGTGATGGCTGTGTTGTTGATCTCCGCGTGTTGAAGTATAATCCTAATGGAACAATCGAATACAAAAATCATTTTGAAGCAGATTTCACCCCTCTACCTCGGAGGCCTAAAAACATTCCTTCACCTCTATCCACCATTCCTCCTCTTTATTCATCGCAACTACCTATTCAGGAAACAAAATATGAACACTTGCAACAACTGAAAAATGTCATACCCCGTGATTGCCATGCGTTTTACGATAATTTGCCATTTAAAAAGAAATAGCTTGTGATTTAAGCTATATTTTGTGATTTAAGCAATCTTGTGTGATTTCATTTTGTGGGAGTGGATTGGCATGACAATTATTGTCATGCCAATCCACTCCCATCCACGGTCCAATCGGCATGATCCAATCGGTAGCGTCCTGCCGATTGGACGATAGATTGGATGGTGGATGGCCTGCATTAGTTTAACTTTTTAACAGATAATTAATCTCTAAGTTAATTTGTTAAAAATATAGATCATTATTATAGGAGAGAGATGAAAAGATTGTATCTAGTTTTTTTTTTAGTTAACGTTATAATTTTGAGACTGTTTGATTATTTAGTTCCTAATTAAAGAATTTATTTTGTTTAATAATTATGTTTGGTTTTTATTTGATAATAATGTTAATAATTGCATTTTAGCAGCATTTATAATCTTAGTAAGTTTATAAGAGAAATAATGTTTCCTATTAATTTCTTCCAATTATGTTTTCATACTCGTTGATTGATATTTGTTTTTTTTTTTTAATATATACCATTTGTGATTGAACTTTATCATTTAAATACTTGATTTTGTTAAATAAATAATTGATTGAGGTTGTGGTATTATTTTTTAGATTTACAATTTCACGTAAGTACTGTCTATAATCCAAAATCGTTTCAATACTGCGTATTCTATACAGCGTAAGTGACTTTGTAATTAAAATATTGATAATATTGACTTCAAAATTAGTACATTATATGAAAGAAAATAAAATGATCCTCTACTCAAGTTCAGTCAAAGATCGGTCGATTAGTCTTTTAGAAAATTAGTTTTTTGTCTCTCCTGTAAAATCAGTGAAAGTGTAGTTACGCAGTATTTGACAGTGTTAGTTACGCGTCATTGGACTATCAACGACGATATGTATCTCGCAAGTCTCAATTGTATGAGCGAAAGGAGATCGAGCGGAAGCGGTCCAAGTAACGTCGGTGAACGAGACCTATATTTTCTGGTAGCTGGTGTAAAGGGCATCACTTTTTGTTATGGCGTCAAAAAAAATCCTTTATGGAGAAAAAAGTTATTGACCATTTAAAATGAACTATGTAATTAACGATTGCATTAACTACAAACAGTGTCGGTGATTAAGACATATATCATTTTAAAGCTTGTTAGAAGAGGCTTTTTCGGTACCGGTACGGTCGATACGGTCCCGTGTGGTCTCCGGGCAACAGAATTGAACCACCCCCTTTCATCCCGTGGGTGTCGTAAAAGGCGACTAAGGGAGCAGGTGGAGGAGTCAGTCTCCGTCTGAGTGGTTAGATCACCACCTCCAAGCTAAGGTCGACGTGCCGATAGCTGCATGGCTAGGGGAGAGTCTAGTCGCGAGCGTCCCTGTTGTCTGGGCCCGGGCGCCCCCAGGCACTATAAGCCTTACCTCTGCAAGCGGGGCACTGCAGAGTGTGGACAATATAATCCCTTGCTGATCGTGGGAACAAAATGAGTACTAAAAAATAAATCTCGGAGGCGGCGGTGATGCTCGCCACACATCACGCCAAATGTTCTCGCGGGGCGAAATGCGAGCTGCGGAGTGTCGCTTAGCTACGCTGAATGTGCAGGGAGGTATAAAAGATAAGATGGATGAAGTATGCGAGATAGTGAAGGATAAAGGAATAGATGTGCTTTGTGTGAATGAGACGAAAAGAAAGGGAGTGGACATATCCAAACATGGTTCTCTGACCGCTATTTGGTCCGGCGTCCCAGAGGCGCAAAGGGCCTGCCAGGGTGTGGGGGTTGTCCTCTCAGAGCGCATGATGAAGTGTGTAAAAGATTATGTGTGTGTTAGTCCCAGGATTCTGTGGGTAAGAGCCAAGGTGGGCCTAAACCCTATCTTCTTTTTGTGCGTGTATGCACCCGATATGGGGAGCTCACCTTCGGATCGAGAGGAGTTTTGGAACAGTATAAGAGGTATATTGAATGTATGTAGGACGAATGAGAAGATTGTAATGCTTGGGGACTTTAATGGCTGGGTTGGTGTAAAGAGGAACGGGTACGAAAAAGTATTAGGTGCCTTTGGAGATGATAGAGTGAATGAGAATGGGATGAGTTTACTTGAGATCTGTGTAGAGAAGAGTCTTTCTGTAATGAACACTATGTTTAACCACAGAAAGATTCACAGGTATACTTGGGAAAGGCAAGACAGTAGAAGTATGATCGACTTTGTGATTGTAGATGAAAGATTAAAGAGTAAAGTCACAGATACGAGAGCATATCGGGGTGTTAATGTAGGAACTGATCATTATCTGGTAATGTGTCGGGTGGATGGTCTGTTCAAGCATTGGCGTCACCGAGTTCGAGTTCCTGTGACTGCTCTAGAACGAATAAAAGTAGAAAGACTGCAAGAATTAGAAGTAAAGGAGGAGTATAAGAGAAAAGTGAAAGAGAAGACGGATAAAGTATTTGATGATGTAAATG
Source organism: Lycophotia porphyrea (assembly GCA_950005105.1). Classification (NCBI taxonomy): domain Eukaryota; kingdom Metazoa; phylum Arthropoda; class Insecta; order Lepidoptera; family Noctuidae; genus Lycophotia; species Lycophotia porphyrea. Next base: position 12,406,765 of record OX465396.1, on the reverse strand, counting down.
ATTACAGTTTAGAGGAAGTTTGGGATATTACGAAGAATAGTATGGTGCAAGTGGCGACCGAGATATGTGGTCTAGCGCGGAGGAAATTTGGTAGTAGGACAAATGATGCTTGGGTGGATGGTGAAGTGAAAGAACTTGTGAGCAAGAAGAAAGAGGCCTGGCTTAATGTATTAGCCTGTAAGGCCCAAAATAGGATGAATCAGGCAACGGATATGACAGATGATTTGGAAAGAGTGAAGAAAAGATACACCGAAATGAAAGCGAAAGTGAAAGACCTGGTAAAAAAGAAGAAGGATGAGAAGGAAGAAAAGTACAACAGGAAGTTCGCTCATAACTTCAGGGCCAATGTTAAGCTGTTCTGGAAACAGGTAAGATTGGCTCGAGGAGTGACGGGAACATCAATTATGAACGCTGTAAGAGCAGAGGACGGATGCTTACTAAGCGAAGAATGTAAGGTTTTGGAACGCTGGAAGGGATATTTTGAAAGTTTGTTTAGTGTTCAGGATAGTGTGCAAGGAGTGGGTAGCTGGGCGGAAGCCAGTTCAGAAGACCCAGACTCAGATACAACTGAAGAGAATGAAATAGAAATGGATGAGATTGTAAGAGCAATGAGAGGTATGAAAGTTGGGAAAGCTGCAGGGTATGACAGAGTGTCTGTCGAAAGAGCGGTGACGGGGTGGTAGCAAGCCTGTTGTGCCGGATCTTTAATATGTGTTGGAAATATGGCCGCGTGCCGGATGACTGGCGCAAGGCTGTAATTGTTCCACTATATAAGGGAAAAGGGTCACAGCAGGAGTGTAAAAATTACCGCAGCATTAGTCTTTTGAGCGTTGTTGGCAAACTGTATGCAAAGGTGTTGATTAACAGGGTGATAAGAATGACAGATGAGAAAATTTGGGATGTGCAAGCAGGATTTAGAGAGGGAATGGGTTGTATGGATCAGATCTTCTCCTTAAGGTGCATAGCTGAAAAACATCTAGCAAAGCACAAGAGCGTCTACTGTGCTTTCGTAGACTTGGAGAAGGCCTATGACAGTGTGTGGAGGGAAGAGCTGTGGTCGACTCTATCCATGTATGGTGTGAACAGTTGCTCGGTACGAGCACTGAAATCTTTATACAAGGATTCTAGTGCTTGTGTTAGGATAAATGGGGCATACACTGACTGGTTCTGCATCTCAAGAGGTGTTAGACAGGGCTGTGTAGCGTCTCCTTGGCTGTTCAACCTATACATGGATAGTTGTTTGACAGATTTAAGAGAAAGTGAGTGTGGATTGAGGATGAATGAGTTGCCTGTCAAATGCCTTCTGTACGCAGATGATCAAGTTATTCTTGCATCTTCAGCGGAACAGTTGCAAGATATGGTAACTGTAATGAGTGAAGCATTTAAGAGAAAAGGGATGAATGTAAATGTGAATAAGACCAAGGTTATGGTGTTTGAAAGAAAAGAGGATGTAACGGTGTGTGATGTGAAAATAAATGATAAGAGTGTGGAGCAAGTGAATGAATTTGTATATTTGGGCAGTATGTTTACAAGAGATGGAAAGATTGACGAAGACGTGCAAAAGGAGAGTAAATGCGGGAAATAAAGTGAATGGTGCTATACATACGATTGTGACCAACCAGTCGATGTCAAATAAGGCTCGTCTGGCTGTTCACAATGGTGTGCTGGTGCCTACACTTATGTATGGAAGTGAGTATTGGGTATGGCAAACGAGGCATGAAAGTAGAATTAATGCTGTGGAAATGTGTTCCTTGCGAAGCATGTGTGGTGTAACTCTGAATGATAAAGTGAGGAATGAGGTTATACGGAAACGTTGCGGCTTAAAAGAAGATGTAGTGACAAAAATTGAAAAAAGTATGCTTAGATGGTTTGGTCATGTGGAGAGGATGAGTGAAAGGCGACTAACAAAAGGTATTTACAAGGCAGATGTGAGTGGCAACGCCGGGAGGGGACGCCCTAGAAGAACATACGCTGACCTCATTGGTGAGGTTCTTCAGAAAGGTCAGGTGCGTAGTACTCGCAACCGGCGTGCGTGTATGACCAGATGTATGAACGTGGACGAGGCAAAAGGAGTATGTAAGGATCGTAGCAGGTGGCGTTCTGTGGTTTCTGCCTACCCCCATGGGAAAAGGGCGTGAGTTTATGTATGTATGTATATAACAAAATCTTCTAATACAAGAGATACAAGGAGCGTCGGTGGATCAGACATACACCATTTTAAAGCTTGCTTGAGGAGGGTATTTCTTTGTTAAGGACATAAGCAAAATTGCTTTTTTAATAAAATGAAGAATTCGATATACTAAAAGTACTATTTATGTATACCCTTTTTTTTAAGCGATTTCCATGAACTTTGGTCATTGAAAAGTATCAAACACAACAAGTGATTTGAGTATCCTAGAATCAACAAAGCTTCTTGGACCACAGTCTATAGAAACTTGCCCGATCTCCTTTGACATGTTTATGTGAAATAGTTTTTGAGTTATGAGGGGGTCAAAAGTGGCTCCAAATGGTTCGTGTAATATTACACCCGGTGCTGCTCGCCAGTTCTGTTAGCTTGAACTTGGCTTGACACGCTACCGCGTGTCTAGACCTGACACATTTGAGATTATAAACTTGATGATGTAGCTGGACCTCCAGACCACGAAAGTTTCATTAAGAAGAATGCGCCTAAGCCTCTGAGATAAAATTCAAACACACTGACATACACCGACACCTACGCTGTATACATAAAAATTACTTACAGCTATTACTATTATTTGAACATGCCACTTCATACAGTTCATTAATATAATGTGAACGTCGTTAAATTGATTGATTTATGATACAAAAAACGTTTATGTAGAGGTATGTACTTCGCACAGGTCTATCTATCTACATTTACAAATTAAAACAGTTTGATTCTGCCAGTGAGTGTAGTTGGTAGTAGTGAGGTTGTTACCTAAAACAGAGAGCTATTACAATCATGCAAGTTGGTGATGTCACAAAAAATGGACGGTCGATCAGTAAAACGTATAGTTCAATGATACCTATAATATGGATCCTAAAAATATTTGCTCTAAATGCTAATGTAGAGCCAAAGCGATCCAAGACATACGTTTTCTTTAAAAACTTTTGTACTTATTCTGTACTTGCAGTTTTGAGTTTATACTGTTTGTATTACAAAATAACACATTTTTACTACAAGTTGGACGTTTCTATCAGACTTACAGACATGATACAGGTGATTGCAGATGTTTGCCAATATGCTTTCGACTTATATTTCGTTTATAAATATGGAAGAAACATATGTGAGGAATACTATAAACAGTACGAGAAAATTGACTACTTTCTTGACACGAGTTGTTACTCTGTATTGAAACGAAAACTTACAAAAATTATGTTATTTTATGTAACTATTTGGGCTCTGAGTTCCTTTGGCGATTTAGGAGCATGGTTTGTAACCTTTGGATCGTTGATGCCATTGATACATGGAATATCATATGTGTTTCTATTTATTAAAATGCTGACCACATTAGACTTGATAGCTCACGTAATGCAAGCTGAAGCTCGACTGCGAATGATCAGTAATTTTGTACAAAAGTGCTATTCCTGTACAGAACTGTGTTCAGTTGGGCAGTTAACAGATTGTGTACGCAACAAAAACTGGCTTTATAGCGACGAAGAAGGTGCAATACCACATTCCCTCAAAGAACGTACAATTGATTGTTTCGAGATTAAGCGGGTTACCCAGTGTTACCTTTTGTTAACAGAACAGGTGATGTTCATCAACAAAATGTACGGGTTTAGGGTAAGCGTTCTTATATTCCTCACATGAATATCTAGAATATTTACCGAGTTCCATTTTTTATATTTAACTGTTTGTAGATGATTTCAAATATTTAATTTCTATCCGACTTTCGTTCCTAATCGTAGTACCCATGTCCAATAAATAAATTCTGGTCGAAACTCATAATTTCGATTTGTGCCTAATCATGCCTTTTTTCAGATTCTTCTGAACACCTTGAATCTGCTTTTAGATATGGTGAAAATATTAAATACAGCTATAAGAATCGCCGTTGGATCCCAGGTGAATATTTTAATGACCGCTCTTTAAAGGTTTTTGCTTAGAAAAAGAAAGAATACCTACTTCGTTTTGAATCATTTGCTTTTAGAATTGTACGGGGTTGGTTTGGAAGTCGCAGGTTATAGTAGGTAAAGGGCACAGTTCCCGCCTGTTCACTTGGCACATAGTTTTTTTGAAGAATTGGATTTTGGAGAACGTTGTCTCTCTCTATAACTCTTACGTGTTTGAGTCCATAATATAAAATACCATGTAGCCGCTGGCTACATACTTTACCCTGACTGATTCAACGTATACAAACCAGTTTATTGGGATCTCTCATTGTAGGTACAAAAAGTAAAGCGACGCCATTCAGTGTCGGATTAAGACTAGGTACTTGATGCCCTAAGATCCCCACACCTGTGGGCCCCTCCCCCATCCATAAATAACCTATAATCGGTCTTTAAAAAAAATTAACATATTACAACGAAAAAGATCATTACGTACCTTAGAATATTTATGAAAGACGAAAGAGATATGTGAAGTTGGTATTACATACAAGAAAAATCTAAGCATTTTTCATTTATTTATTGAAATGTGACTTGAGACTTTTACGGGTATTAAATTCGCGGAAAATCGTTTTTAAGTCCACCGTTTTTAGCATGTCTCTCTCAGACTCTATATATAATATCGATAAAGCACCAAGCCTTTTCTGCAGCATCGTCGTGCCATTCATGTGGTTCGGCTGTGCAGTTGGTACCATCAAGCATAAAAACATACGTAGGGCTGTGTCCACATTAGGGAAGGGGAATGCTGATTCAACTTTAGCATCGTGTATTATTTTGTACAATTGTGCGTGAGTTTGATGTGATTTGAACTTGTGCGAGGCAAATCACTGGAACTTATTTTATTGATGACATATGAATGAAACTGCTGAATTTCGGTTCCTGAATCAGTATTAAGGTCTAGTGGACAAGTGTTTAATAAATAAATTTCTACAATGCTGACTGTATTTTGAACTTTTTGAATGAAAATTTGTCTGCTATTTCTTTGTGTATCTTTCCCCTTCTTCGCATCTCTACATCTAATTTATGGCAAGTTAATGACCCCGAGCGTCAACGCTCTAGTCAATTAAAAACCTGCGGATTTTCAAACAGCGTTACCTTTCATGTGCTAGCAATTGTTTTTTTTGGTGTTGCTTACGGTACCCCCAAGACGTGATGCCCTAAGCAATTGCTTAATATGCTCATGAGCTATTCCGGCACTGACGCCATGTTATAAGTACTGGAAATGTATGCTTGATGTGTTGCCGATGCCGTGTGTACGGTTGGACCGCGTTCGGTCGATTGATACAAAGTATTATATTAGTACGATTTATATTTAGTAAGTATAGTATGATTTAGTATTAGTATGATTTATACAAAGTATTATATTAGTACGATTGATACAAAGTAGTAATATAGGTATTTTTGTAATTTTTCCATGGTTTTGCTTCTCATAGCTCACCAAGGAACCTTTCTATAGTTAACACAACTAATATTTTTCTCTGCAGCGAACCGTTTATTATGGCGAGAATTACAATTATTTACCAGGAATATCGGGTCTAATGCGTTTTCTGACGTGCGCCTCCATTATAATATCTTTGGTGTACCATTGTGAGCAAGCATATCAACAGAGAGAGCAGGTCATGAACGTCATTGATCATCTTTTAATAAACAAAAATCCTGGTAAGCACTAAGGTGAAAGTTCTAGGGTAGCCTGCGAAATTCAAATTTTAATCATATTTTCATCAAACATACAACCTGGCACAGAACTGCAAATTGCAAAAAACTCAAGAGAATTTGAATTTCACGGACTGCCCTGGCAATTTCACCTTTCAGAAACTCATAACAACTTTTATTCAAATTAAGTTTTGTCCTTTACGAAACAGGCTTGTTAATTTGAAATCAAGTCAAATAAAACTAGCATATTTGGGGGATACGCTAAGGTTGATTGCTTCTTTACTAACGAAAGTACTTGTTTTCTCAACAGACGAGGATCTACGAACGGAGATAGTAGGTTTGCGGACGTTACTACAAGATCGGCCCATCAATTTCAACATGGAAAATTTCGTCACACTGAATTACCCACTTTTGGTTTCTATTGCTTCTGTAATAGTAACATACACTATAATATTGTTACAGAGTATGAACTGAAAGCACACACTAAATTTATAAGTACTTAGATATTATAAGTTAAATGTTTTCAACCTTACATTCACCACAGAAACTGGAGCTTTCAGTAAGTATTTCGTATTAGAAGATATGTAAGGTATTAATAATTATGGTGTAAGGTATTGTCCGAACGAACCGTTGGCTTCGGTTTAACCTTCAGCCACCTGTGGCCTTCGGTCGAATTGAAATAATTTTAAGTAACTGTGTATTTATTTCTGTATTTAATAAAAATAATAAACCGAAATTAAGAAATGAGTTTATACGGAAACGTTGCGGTTTAAAAGAATATGTAGTGACAAAAATTTAATAGAGTATCCTTAGATGGTTTTGTCATGTGGAGAGGATGAGTCAAAAGCGACTAACAAAAGGTACCTATTTATTTACAAGGCAAATGTGAGTGGGCTGCGGCCCTGGAACACAAAGGGCAAGAAAGAACATGGATGGGTTTTAGTCAGTACAAGTCTGACACTCTTCCGCTCCGCCCAGAACGGGAGGAGTCATTTGATGACTTCCCATCCGAAAAAAAAAGGCAGATGTGAGTGGCAACGCCGGGAGGGTGTCCCCACACCCTAGGGAGACATACACTGGCTTTATTGGCGAGGTTCTTCAGAAAGGTCAGGTGCGTAATACTCGCAACCGGCTTGTATGACCAGATGTATGAACGTGGACGAGAAAAAGAAATATGTAAGCATCGTAGCAGGTGGCGTTGTAGTTTCTGCCTACACCCATGGGAAAGAGGCGTGAGTTTATGTATCTATGTATATAATATTTTAAAAGAGTGTACTTCAGTTACAGTTTATTGTGCGGCCTTTGTATGTCCGGCTCAGAATATGTAGGAGTTTATTTGTCTTAACTTCAAGGAAAAAAGTAATATGTGAATACATGCCTATTAAATCCAGAAATTATTTATAAGTCCAAAATAAAGCTGTTAAATAAGAGGGACGGACCCACGTGTAACTTACTTCCTTGAATTTGCAAATTATCTAGCTAGTCTGATAACTGGTCATAAGCCTCAAGTTAAATAAAGAGTAAAAATACAAATACTGTTTGTTTTTTCTCCTGACCACAATTAAGCCTGTAAGGATAACCTCCTTTTAGTTTTTAAACTATATGCATTTGCATTACCTGTGTCAAATATTTAATGGGTAACAAGGTTCTTTAGAACATTAGAGATAATCATTGAATTAAACAAAAAGCTAGATTTTATGCCAAGTATGTATTAATCATTTAAAAAAATAATGAACACAAGCCAGTTTGTTCAGTGGTAACTTATTCAAAAAGTATCATCAAAATAGTAATTATTAAAGATATAATAACCTTGTTTCTAGCCAACATGCACTTACCATAATTATGTAACAAATAGGTTGTCTTAAATGCAACTAGATATGTCTATAAACAGTACAATTCTTAAAAATTGTCAACTCTCTTTTTCTTATCATATAATTAAACATCGTTTTCTTAAACAAAATGTATAAGTATACGTACAAATCGTCAAAATTATCGTGTTAAGTCTCAATGTAGTGAGTAAATTTTATAGCAAATTTGGATGTTGAATTCAATTAACTTCATTCAGAAACCAGGTGTCCATGAGATAGTTGATTGCTTTTTAAGCAGAAACTAAGTTAACCTGAGCTAGATTTTTCTAGTTCAATAAGTTTACTCTTACGGTCTACACCACTGTTATATCCACCTTTCGATCCAGATGCAACAAGCCTGTGGCATGGCACCACTAAAAGTAATGAGTTAGCTCCACAGGCAGTGCCAACAGCACGGGAATGGCTTAATGGACGGCCTAAAGCTTGAGCTAATTCACCATAAGTTTGAGTAGACCCATATTGTAGTTCCAAGAGTTTATCCCATACTTCCTGTAAGTTCCAAGCATGTGGTCGGTGATTTAAAATATATGTAGCAGTACTAGTACTATTAACAGTATCTGGACAAGGATGGTTAAATTGTAGAGATATATTCCTGTAAGATTTAGTTGTGTATCCAGATGCGGTGATACTCAGATGTGATAAAAGAAACTGAAACTTTAATTTGAAATTCAAATAGATCTTACCTTTTGAAAATCCGAACCGAATGTTTTTATAGGCACTGTGAATTTCTTCAATTTACCGCCAAAGTAATCTAAAAGTTCCTCTTTGAATTTCTGAAGCATCTTGTTTTCACTTTCAATGAATTTGCATGATAGCTCTTTCGCAAGTGTTTCAAAACTTTTTTCGAAGTTTTTAGAATCCTCAAAAGTTACGATGTACAAAAAATCATCATCTGCTGCAGTAATAGCTTTACCTACGGGAGATTCATAGGTATAGACATAAACGGAGGCCCCAAAATTTTTTGAAAACTTCTCGACTATTTTCGAAACAGACATCATTTATATATAAATTATTTTTGGTAGGAATGAAAATAAGGCTTGACCTGACAACCTGAAATTTACGAATCCCGCTTATATTTGACATTTGTCTTTATTTTTTCAGGGCATCCGGATCCTAGTCTTTTGGCGTTGTTCTGAATCCATACATTAATGTTGTCCGGGCTATATACAGACGCCAGCACGTCAAGTTACCCAAAACTGACAAATTTTTCTAATTAACCTTGAACTTATTACTTCAGCAATAAAGTTGGAAAATGTATTTATTTGTACAACTTACAACTATCATTACAGGTAATCTTATCCTAATTTGATAGATGGCTACAACATCAATAAAATGAAAATGTATTCAATAACGACAGATTGTAGTAGCTTGTTGTGCTGGCGTCTGTGCGATATCGGGAAAAATAGATAAACCTAGAGCAAAATGATTTCGAATTTAAATAAATAATCCTCTAGAGTGGAAATTTATTTTAATGGGAGCAAGCAAGAAAGTCATGCAAAAATGCATATTTACATGAATCGTTATTAGGGGGTTTAATTACAGGTTACAGTCATGGCTGAAGTGCGACAAAGCGTTAAGTAATAAAACCTAACTACCTATGTTGTAATTTTTTATATAAGAAAATTATTAATTCTGCTACCAAAGCAGGATTTACCACAATTTATTTTGATAGCGCACTCATATTTAATTTACGTAAATTTACAAAAGTTGACGTACATTTATTTGACCTTTACAATAGCTTTTCCTGTATTTTCTCCCCTTAGCATGCCTACAAGAGAAACCACCATATTATCAAAACCATGATATATTTTCTCTTGATATTTTAATTTTCCTTCACCAAGCCATTTCAGGTTTGCTTCAACTCCTTCATTCCAACGATCTGTCCAGCGGTTTACTAGAAAACCTTCCATTTTCAGTTCTTTCAAAACCATTGCAGGTTGCAGAATCGAGACTGTAACATTATTTAAAACTTATGTAAGTGTCATAATGTATATGGATACCAAAACATAAGAAACAGTTCATACAACAGATCCAGATGAATCAATCAAAATATTTGTGAAAGAAATTGTTTAAAACCTTTTGGTAGTTTAGCCTCATTGTATGAGGATATGGAACCGCAGACGCCTACCCTTCCATATTTGTTCATGTAATTGATTATAGTTGAGCTTATTTCGCCACCCACCTGCGAAAAGAAATAAGCTTTATCGAAATCAATAGATAAATAAATTAATTATACAAAAAGTGAAGTTGATAAATTATTGCACTTACATTATCAAAATAGCAATCAACTCTTTGAGGACAGCCGTCTCTGAGGGCAGCTCTGATATCAACGGTTTTGTAGTTAAAAGCACGATCAAAGCCCAATTCTTTCTCCAAATATTCACATTTTTCATCAGTCCCAGCAAAACCAACAACACGACAACCTAGGAAAAGTCGAGTAAATATTTACAATTGTTGAAGCAGTTAAGACCCTAAAAAAACAATGAATGAATAAAACAATGGGGTGGGTAGCAATGGAAACATTTGAAGTGGCATGGCTAGTAGTAATGTAATTTTTTAGGTATTTCAAAATACCTTGTCCTCGTTGGTCAGATTGGGACCTAGTTAAAGACACGCCCACGCCATCTAAAATGAGCTTTCAGAATCAAAACTAACTTATTTAAACAAGGCTCATAAATAATCAACACTTTTGAATTTCAAAATGTCGGACTCCCCATTTTACATAATTTTAGAAAGTTGTGAGCCACCTCATATCGACGAAGAAGTATTGCTACTTCTTCGTCGATATGAGGTGGCTCGCAACTTTCTAAAATTATGTAAAATACTTCTTCGTCGATATGAGGTGGCTCTATTTGTAAAATAAAACTTTTAATTGTTCGAGACACTAAAAAGCACGCGACATAGAAATAAAATACGCAATAGACAACACAAGAAGTCGGTTAAAAAAGCGATATTAATAACAAACTTCCTAAATCTATAATAGACAGTAATGCCATAAATATATCTAAGACACAACTGAATAAGTTCCTAATAAATAAAACATACTATAGTATAAAAAAGAGTACCTAACGGATAGAAATATATTATTTTATTATTATTATGAGCCTGTTGTGTCCCACTGCAGGGCAAAGGCCTCCCTTCCTTTTTTCCATTCTTCTCTGTCTAGAGCTATTTCAGCCCAATCCTTTAGATAGCAGTCCAGCTCATCGCGCCATCTCCTTCTGGGCCTGCCGCGTCGCCGATTCCTGTTGTTCGGAACCCAATCTGTGGCTATTTTCGCCCAATTCTGATGCGACATGCGGCGTATATGGTGGGCAGGTTCCATTTTAGTTTAGCGGCTGTGTTGCCTACGTCTGCAATTTGTGTTTTGGAACGAAGTATACTGTTCCTTATACGGTCAGTAATTTTCACTCCGAGCATACTTCGTTCCATTGCTCGCTGACAGACCCCGAGTGCGGACTTTTGACGTTTCGTTAATGACCACGTTTGCGCTCCATAGGTGAGGGTGGGCAGGATGCACATGTCCATGAGTTTGCTTTTGAGGGAAAGTGGAAGGCGTCCTTTCATTAGGTTCTTCATCGACGAATAGCTCTTCCAAGCGTTTTCGGTGCGTCGACCCACTTCTTTTTCGTGTCTCGCCTGGATGGAGACTATTTGGTCGAGATAGAAATATATGATTGTATAATTATTTATTAATTAATTTTTGTTTGATATTGAAGTGAATCCTTTCTACATTCCTACATCCGATGTTATTTTATGTTATTTTGTTTGATTTTATTTGACTTTACTTGATTTTATTGATTTATTTGATCTTATTTTTTCATTTGACATTATTTGCTTTTATTATATTCTTGCTTTACTTTGATTTGATTTGTCGATTCAATTCATATTTATGAGTTTCGGCCTATATACAGTGACGTCAATTGCTACGTTATCTTACCTAAGATTTTGCCGATTTGCCCAACATGTGATCCCACAGCACCAGCTGCACCAGTGATTACAATCGTTTCACCAGGTTTAGGTTTGCATATCTCTTTTAAACCAAAATAAGCAGTGTTTCTGAAACACAATAATTTTTCGTATCAATCCCTAATCTACCATACTGATATTGTAAAACAAGTTAGCTCTATCCGTCTGCTACCTTTTTCAATTGTGAACCACTGAATCAATCGTGACAGCCTGGGATATAGAATAGACATTAATTAAAAAATACAGTCATGCGAAAGTGATTTCTGGCAAAAGCTAATAGTTTATAAATCTAATTCCTAAATTAGAAAGGGATTGATCAATTCAACCCCACCCCAAATAGATACTAACCCTGGCATTCCAAGAACCCCTAAAGCAAGAGAAACAGGATGCGAGCTGAAATCAGGCACAAGTGTAACCGGTAACAAACCAGCCTGATTATTGGCAGTATCAGGATTTAAAATAGTATGTGTGCGCCAACCGAAAGGTCCAGCTAAGTATTTTCCCACGGCATAATTTTTATTTCGACTCAATATGATCCTGAAAACGTAAACATTGGTTTTAGCATCACGAATATTGCCACATTATTTTTACAAAAGAATATTTCAATAAAACTAACTTTGCTACTTGTCCTCCGATCATATCAGTGGGCAATTTATATCCTATCATATAAGCCCTCATGTATGGGTCAACACTAAGATATTCAGCTTCAGTCAAAACTTCTGAAAATGTAAGAAATCAAAATTGGCAACATAGCATATTATAGAAGTTAACTTTGGCAACGAATGCATGACATACGACGGGTTTTACACGAATAAGGGTCAGTTCACACCGAGACGCGATGCGAAGCGACGCTGCGCGTAATCGACTCAAAATATAATTTTATTTAGTACACGAAAAGATACTATATTATTATATTACTAGATATTTCATTGAATGCGTCTCGCAGCGCCGCGCAACGCATCGCGTCGCGTTGCGTCTCGGTGTGAACTCACCCTAAGCCTTATTAAATTAGTAGAGCACCTCCATCTTTCAATTCCGGAAGTTCCTCTTCGACTATTTTAAAATCCGTTTTCTTAGGTTCACCTTGAAAATACTTTGTCAGTACATATTTTTGCGCTTTTACTTTACCAGTAACTCCTGAATACATCCGTTTGGCAAAATTAAAAGATGGGAGTAATTTAACCATTTTTCTATGATATACACGTGACTCCTGAAAAGCTAATGAAATCTGTGAATAAAAAACACATTTAAAGAATCGGCAAATAGCTGTTAAATCTTTACATTATTTTACATCTTTGCCCATCTGCAAATATACCTGGCACACTGTAGTATGTATGTACAGACGTCAGCACATCAAGTTACTACAATCTGTCAGTTTTCTTAAATAGAATTTCGACTGTAATGCCATTAAATTAGGTTGAAAATCTGACAGTTTCGGGAAGCTTGGCCTGCTGGCGTCTGTACATACATACATGATACAAGTTCGTGTGGGGGCGACCATCGACAACGTCGACAACACAGATCAACGGTCTACCGAGAGGAACGAATGAAATATGAACATAGAGCTTTGATTGAATGAAAGAAAAATAATAAAATAAATACATACAAAATGGCCTACGTATTGTTTGGATCAAGCAATTTAATTTGTCAAATACGTTAGAGTGGCCCGAAAGTAATAATTACATAAAATTCATCTCAGTTACTGGTTTCAATTTAGGTAACCTAACAGCCCTCAGTGCAGAGTGTTGTTGGTAAAAATAATATTATTATTTTAGGCAAAATGATGGCAGAAGCGCTCTAGAGTAGTATTGTGGAGAATTTATTTTAGTGAAAACCATGACTACAGAGCATCAATTCAATTGTGTATTTTGCAAAGACGTTTTCGAAAATAAAGAAGATTTGCAAGAACATTTTAGGTAACGTATTGATGATGTGAACGTAACATCTTATTATGGGCAATAGTGTGCTGCACAAGTCGGTAAAAATTGATTATTGTTTATGTTCAGGAAACACGGGGACCCAAATTTTAAAAACCGCTTCGAATTAGATACAAAAACTTCTGATGATAAGTCTAAAGAGAAGGTGGAGTTGATTAGCTGTGACGTGTGCTGGAAATTTTTCCCGACGATATCCAAGGCTATAACTCACAAACACAAGGTGCACCCAGACCACGATGCGAAGTACTTCTGTCCCTGGTGTGGGAAACTGTTCACAATGAAGGTAATACTAGTGTCGGCTGCGAACCGGCGTCACTCGCGAGTGGTTGGTGTATTCGCAACTTGACCTGTGCACCCTCCCCACCACACGTAGTTTCACTTATCACTTATCAATTTGACAGTTGTTTATTGTATCTATTATCACTATCACCATCATTTGAGCTCCAATCCCCTAATTCTTGATGACTAGGACAGTTAACTTAGTTATGAAATTGGAATTCTTAATTTGATGGAAAGTATGGTATATAATGATGTCTCTGCCCCTAAGACGACCCACTGACCAATGTCTTTCAAATCAGTTTCATTGGCTCTAAATACTATTTGTTTAATCTACAAATTCAAATATTTGATAGTAAAGATAAAACTATTGTTGTAATGTCTCACATTCTTAGTATCCATAAAACTTCTGTGTTCCAGCACTTATATAATGTACATGTTCAGTCAAACCATGGAAAACAACAAGACAAAAGTGAAGGCAAACAAGAGAAAATTGAAGGCAAACGTTTTCACTGTGACAGCTGCAGTGTGGACTTCTATGTCTCCTCTGCCATGATCAACCATAACAAATTCTTTCATCGCCAAGATACTGACCTCCCAGATGTAGGACACTCAAAGAAAGTCAAATTGTATGAACAGGTACTCCAAAATGTTGTAATTAATAGTAAAAAGATCCTGTTACTTAAATGCATAGTAAACTAATATATCTTTATATGATTCCAGGAAGTCATCCCAATTTATTACTGTGCATTCTGTGGAGATGAATATGAAAACAAAGTCAATTTAATTGTAAGTAAACCTTATTATTATTTAATTGCCTTTTGTACAGTATACATACTTCCATTGTAATTCACTGCAATGAAAAACAACTATCAAAAAGTGAAACCATTATTTAACCTTTTGAATGCCAGAGCATAAATGCATGTGTGTGCTCTCCACGCCAAGTAACAATTTACCTTTCTTTTTTTCTTGTCACATATTTGTGTTGTTTGGCATACAGGGCATGCATGCGCTTGCTTGTCACGTATATGTGACAGTGGCTGTCGAAAGGTTAAATATCACTACTTTTCTTAACCATTCTAAAATATGCAGAAAACCTAGCAAATTGCAAAAGATAACTGGATGGTTGGATGGATTCCATCTTTTGCAATTTTAAAAGGTCATGGTTGAATAATGTATGCAATTATAGAAACACACAACGGATGACCATGGAGATGAAAATCAGAGTCCTGATGAAGTCCTGAAGTGTCCAATGTGTGAGGCAGTCTTTTACCATTTGGATGCTTATGAAATTCATCTGACCTTTCATTCCTCTGAGGATATGTACAGTGTTCAAAATCCTGAGTGAGTAATACGATGTTCTTGTTTTTAGTATAGTAAATATGCAGGAAAAAATACAATGCCTTGTTTATATATAGAACTTTCAATTGAAATATGGGAATTAATTTCATTAATTTTATACTATTTAAATAGCACATTTCCTGTTATTAGTAGTTTGAAGAAAACTAATTCATACACACAAATACTAAAAGTTGAATTTATTTTATAGATACAGTGACTTATTAGATTATTCACTGGAAACAGTTCCACCTATCATAGAGAAGGTAGAAAACATAGAAACAGAAGATCCAGCCCAAGAAGTAGAAGCAGAATCAACTATTAATGCTGTAGGAATTGTAAGTATTAAAAAAACATTGGATATAACACACTCCTGTAGCCCCCAAACAGTTAGTCAGAGGTGTTATTTGCCTAATAGTTAATCCACTTTTCGCTAGTTATGTTAACCACGTAATAAGAGGGCTATTGCAATGAACGGGGCTCAAATCCAGACTCCGTTGCTGCTACTGTGAAATACCTAATGAAAAAACCTAAGAACTGCACCAACAAGGTATCGTCATAGTCTTCTTCTTTTCTCGTTGTTCTTGGGGTTGGCATAACACATTCTTCTTCCATTCTCACCTGTCAGACATCACAGGCCACGGCATCAAGGTAGTATTGAATATTATTCAAAGTAAACCAAATTTTTCAGAATAACATGACTACAATATCTCTAATCCTGATCAACCATTGATACTATGCACTTATGAGTCACTATTTGTGTCTATCTGCGTGACCGCTTAAATCTTCTAAACCCTACAATGGAATTTGCAAAGGTTTTCACCATTCTTTGAGAAATCTGTACTTAATCAAACAGATCGCGATGTTTCGACATATCGCCTTAGCACCTGTATCAAGCAGGGATTGGTTGCAAGTAAATAATACACACTCAAGTTGATTAGTAGTGGTCTAAACTCCAACTGTTTTTAAACTAAATCTTTTAGACACTTCTTCATTTTCGTGTTTCACTTTACTTACTGCTGCTACATTATAACCGCTAGAAATTCAGTCTCATACTCTTATCATTCCAATTTTTTATTACAACGTAATTTTTTTGTGCGGTCGTCGTCCAGTGCTCTTTTCATTTTGACGTGTTGTCCTTTTAGTCCTAACTACACCAATTTTGACATTGCAGGAAAAGTTCCTGGAGTTAGCGATGGACCAATCCGAAGATAGTAATCCTGTTAAAGCAAAAAAACATAAGAAACGTAAAAAATCCAAGAAATCAGCCATTACCCTCGATGAGTTTTTAAGTATGAACCAAGACGTGTTTGGTGAGGATATAGACTTCCAAGGCGTAGAGGAAGTTCCCACACGAGTAGTTACAAAACAACTTAAAAATAACAAGAAAACTAGTAACAGCATGGTCACTTCTGCAGAATTAGATAAATTAAAAAAGGCAGGTATTGTTGTAAGGAAGAAAGTTAGTCGAAATCCAATAATCAAAGGCTTTCCAGTAACTAATTCTATGCCTAATAAAAGTGTTCACAATATAAATAAAGTACGAGAGATAGAAACTTCAAGTGAGGTATTGACTAAATTAATGAATCAAAGTAATAATCAAATAAAAATTGTGAAAAAAGTAAATCCTAATACTGCAAATGAAAAACAAGTTAAAGATATTCTCAGTGAAGAGCCTGAAACAGTCCTTGATGACATAAGTGAAAATCCAAATGAACCTAATCATAACATTAAAGAAATAAGCACACCTATTCCTAAGTCAGATGGTGATATTACAAAGGATTTATCTCTTGAACAATCACCAGTGATTGCTACTGCAGATAACTCATCATCAAATAAATTAAGTAATATTAATTCCGATATGGTCAAAGACACAGCTAAGAATATATTGAAGACTAATAAAAATACACAGCAATTACCAGATATGTCACGTTCTGATCTCTCGCCAAAATCAGTGAACTATGAAACTTGTGATGGAGAAATCCCAGAAGATACAGAGTGTGAACAATTTGAGAAAAATGAATCTGATCAGCTAAATTCTGATACAGAAATAGAAGATAGTGAAGAAAAATTTGGTTCAGATACCTGTGTGAATAAAGACAAACTTTCTGATGTTAATCCAGAGAATAGTGACAATAACATCAAACACGGCACTGTATTTAATGCATCAGTCAGCTCTTTATCTAGTTTAAAACGTTTAAGTCATCTAATAACAGTGAAGTCTGTCAGTCAAAATAGGAATAACTTATCAACAGAACCTACAAGTGATAAAATCATAGAAACAAGTAGTCACCCCCCTCAAGATGACAATAAAGAAACTTCTATTGTACCTCTCGCTACTGATATAGGAAGTCTAAGCAAACCAAAAACTATTATTGAAAAAAAACCAACCATGGATGCCTTAAAGACTTTAAGTAAAAATATTACAATCAAATCTCTGACAACAAAAAGAAATATTGGTGAAAGTGAAACTGAAGATGGTGAAATAGATATGAAAGAAAAAATAACAAGTACCTTGAAATTACAAGATATAAGTTGCAATAAAAATTTAACAATTAAGAAACCTAAAATTGATACAAGTGATCCTAAACTAAATTGCAAGGTTATAAATTCTTCGAATAGTCAGGAAAGAAGATGTATGCCTGGAAAACCACCAATTACTAAATCACCTGTGGGAAAAATTCCCAACACAACCATAGTTGAAAAGGCCGATAGTCTGCCTACATCAAATGCAAATATTTTAAGAAGGCTGCCAAATATTACCACTAAACCGATAGTGAGCAAGAGCAATTGCCCATTATCAACTACCAAACAAGCCAATATAACCAAGAAAATAACTGAAACTGAAGAGAAAAAGGAAGAAATAATAGAAATTTTTGATATTGATGACTCTGAAGATGAAGAAGAAAACAGTAAACCACCTCAACCTCCACCGCCAACACAAAATTCAAAATCTATGGATGCACTCAAAAATCTAAGTAAGAATATCACAATTAAATCTTTGACTCAACAGTCAGCACAAAAAAATATTAAAATTGAAAATGCCATAAGAAATATTAAGATTGAAAAAGAAGATAACAATAGCCAGAACAAGTTCAAAGACGAATCTAACATAGACACTCTCATTAACATGCAGAACAGTAGTGGCGCATTTAAAAACGTGCTTCAGGGTTTATGTAAAAATATAACAATTAAGTCTCGAAACACATCACCTAGTCAATTTCCGGTACCGGAAGAGCACAATTCACAAGATTCTAAAGCGTTGGAAGATAATGAAGCAAGCGATTCAGACTCTTGTCCAGGAAATGTCAAAATTACAGAACTTGATGAGAACATGGAACATGACAGCGACAGCGGCGACGACTCGGAAAAGATTCAAGTATTAAACACCAATCTTGATCATCCAATTGTGGAGTCCCCGAAAGAATCCTGCAGCGAAAATGAAGATGAGAACGTACATGACTTCGAATCTGACATAAAAGTTAATACTGTGCAAAAGAGTAACCAATCTATGAATTCAACTATCAATTCCGTGTGCTTAAATAACTTAAAGAATATAAATAAAAGCATAACAATAAAATCATTGAGTAAGAGCTCAACAGATTACGACGAGAAAACTAACCAAGCACAGACGCATAACAGTCAAGAAATACCACAGAAAAAACAATTACCAGCGAAAACATCGAACCAAGTTATAAAACAACTTCAAAGTGATAATATGTCTATCAATAGGATTTCAAAAAATGTTGATCATATTTCAGCTCAGTCTTGGAATAAAAATGTATCTACTATGAATCAAGTGAACACTGTTAACAAGGAAGTGACAGTAAAAACGATTCAAACTAAAACTATGATACAAGAAATAACAACCACAGTTACCAAAACTGTAAAAACAGTCAACCAGACCATGAAACATGAAGTTCGAAACAGTTTTCAAGCGAATACTTCAACGGCAACACAAAGAATCCAAGGAATAAGACCAAGCCAGTCCAAAAACCTTCAAGGTGTTGTTATTAGACATGCGTCACCAATGTTAGGGCCTAGAACTAGTAATGCGATAGCTCAAATTAGGCCAGCCAGTAATATCGTGAGACCTTCAAAGCAAGTTGTTCCTATGAGAACTGGTATAAATTTAGCGAGGCCCAATAATCCGAGAATGGCGGTAGGAAAAAAAATATCTCCTTCACCTAGTCTAAACAAACCAGTGGTAGGACGACCCCTAAAGATTTCACCCACGGCAATGGTGGCTACGACAAACGCAAAGAGGCCTAGCACCGAAGATGTGAGTGGACCTTTTAGTTGTTTTAAGAAACCAAAGGAGTCTTTAATACCTGTATCAGATATTCCGAGTTTTGTCAGTAGCGGGAGCGAAGGTTCTGCCCAGTTCACCTCTGCCTCACACACCAGCAGTTTAAATTTTACGACTACAACAAAGATAGTCAAAGGTAATTCGGTGATGACTGCGAAACAAACGAAATCCGAACTAAACGCTACTTCCCAACAGGTGGGTAGGCTTAATAATAAAAGTGGGGTAAACATAATGGCTAGCCAACACAAACAGTCTCAAGTGCAAGAACAGCATTCTAGCGAATCAAGTCCTCAATCTAATCCTATGAAACGGACTACTTTAGAAGCTATACAAAGGTTACAGCAGCAAGGTCTCTTGGTGAAAAAACCTCGAGTAGAAGTGAATGAGGCTAAGGAAGATTCCGATCACGACGGTGATAAGAATGTTGGTTATAGTTCAGCATATGAACCAGATGAATAGTAAAAATAATAATTGATGTGTATAAATATTTAGCAAAAGTTGACTGATCCAATTAGACGTAAATTCCTTGCAGAAAGCCAAGTCCTAGTAATAATTGTTTTGTAAATTTTCCAGATTTGTTTAACTCACTGTTTATATGACATACATACAATACTGTATAATTTATTTTGTTAATTAGACGTAAGTATGAACATATGTTGTAAATATGAAGCATTACTAATAATATAAGAATAATAAGAAAATTAATGTTTCTTTTAAACTGAAATGGAATCCTTTCTTTGAAGTATCACTTAGTCACACGTCTGTCTCACACTAGGAATCCTACCGTTTACACAACAAGCATAATACATGCATTATATTGAGACTTTGATCTCTCCGTATCAAAACGTCCTAACAGCACTAACAGCAAAACTACCTATTGTCTATCAAATCGTCCTAAAACAAAGGAATGGGAATTTGCAATATTATGTGTGATTTACACAATATCAGTTTAAAGGCCGGTTTTTCAATCGCCAGTTAACTTTTATCCGACAAATAAGTTTGTGATTTTTACAGTTTTTATATGGACGGACTGTCAAACGTCACATTTACTCTTCAGGTAAATGTTATCATGTGCATCTGGATTGAGGGCTCATTTTTTAAACCTTTGAGAAACGAAACAAGACGTAAAGGGAATTTACTTAAAAATAGCAATGGACCATGAATTTCTTAAACGTGAATTAAAAAAGTTATGATTAAATTACTTGAGCCCTCAATCCAGACGCTTGCGTAAAGTGGCATAGTCTTAATCTCAAAAAGTACTATCTCTGAGTTAATCATTTTTATTTAAGAATTTAGTTAAGAATTTCTTAAACATTTTAAGAAATTCCCAAATCTGTAGAATATGGCATTACAAATTTATGGCGATTTATCTTGAGCCCTCAATTCAGTAATGTCTGTACCTACTGAGTGAATCTGCATAACATGAATTTATCTGACGAAATACATAAATACGACTTTAATATATTGTAGTTAGATACCTCTGTGAATTAGTTAAAAAGAAATAATGACAAAAGTGTACAGTTAAAAAGTAAATCAAAGTTGAATTTTACTAAAACGCCTGGCTCAATGTTTTCGACTTTATTGACTAGGTTCAGCCTCATAGACGCAAATTAGAATAAGTTTTTTTTACTATTTTTTTAGTAAAATGTAACATATCGTCCGTTCCTCAAAATGCCATACTTTAAGAGCTTTTACTTAATGCCACTGCCGTTTTCTAATCTATTGTTAGAACAATTAAGGGCATGGCCGTGACTATGTGGATGTTCTAAAAACGTTCATTAGGTACAAAATCAACAAACTATCAACCTTGCCCACCATTTTCCTTATATCCGGTTATAACCATGCGCATGTGCTTGATGCTCACCAAGAGTGAAATGGTACGTAAATAGGTGGAACCAATTCGGTTCAGTTGTGAGTGTTGTGACACAGAGATAACAGGCGACTAATCTAGGTATAGTACAGTAGTAGTAATAGTACACCCCCAGGACACCAGTAACAAGATTAATAAAAAGCCAAAACAAGTTATTAAATAACTATATTATTTACATTAGAGAAATAACGCCATTATACAGTTTTAAACACCATGAATTATGAAAATATAAATTGTCCATCAATCTATTTAATACATTCGTTAGTAAATCACATTAAAATATAGGCCAGATAAAGTTAATCTGATTTCGTTTCCACTTTATTCTGTCGCCATTTTTGTTCCTGTAATTGACAAATATTAATTTTGAATTACCATGATAGCCATTAGATTACACACACAAAATATGTATAAACCAAACCGACCACAACATAAAGTGACATGCAATTATAGACAACCAATTATAGAGAAACCAAATGAATATATTTAAGATGTGATTTAAATACCAGATAAACGCTAAGGAATTCATCTTTTTTTTCTCTAGCATAAGTCATAGAAAAAGAAATAACATTAATTCACGTTTTTACTGCACTAGAAGGGACCTAGCAAAATGCATTGTTGAATTTTTCAACAGTACACACGGCGGCACATCAAGACTTACATTTCCAGTATAACGTGACCTCGCTTTGTATATATATTCTGTAATATAACTGGTTTTGTATAGCTTAATCAGCCGTCGTGCGTACAATAATATTTAGGTCTGTCCCCCTTAACGGACATTAGTACCTACGGCAGGGAGTGTGGTGTAACGTGAATATATATAATAAGAAATGAGTACATCAGAGGAAGTCTGAAAGAGACTGAAAACTTGGGTGGTTATCGGTTATCGTGGTATGGACATGACTTGTGTTGCGTAGAAATGAGGAATATGTCGTGAGAAAAGTTTTCAGTATGAATGTATTTGGGACATAGATGGCTATAAGAGAAGAGGAAAATCAAAGAAACGATGGATGGACTGTGTGAAGGATGATATGGCTAGCAAGGAGGTGACTGCTGAGATGACGAGTAATAGATAAGTATGGAAGAAGAAGGAATGCTGCGCCGACTCCGAATAAATTGGGATAAGGGCAGGAGAATTATCAGTATACCGGGGAACAAGAGTTACCAATAACTCTGGCTAATCTACAGCTTAAGATAGCTACGCCAAGTTTTGCTTATAAACGAGGTATATGGTTAATTATTTCTTTTTCAATGACAAGCACGACCCAAAGTCCACCCGCCACACACTATTCTAGCACATAGAGCATACAGCAGAATAAACAGAAATCTAAAGGAAACCAACAACACTAAATACCCGAATATATACAAATATTAACATCGATAAATAAACATACTGTATTTTTTATTGTTTGAAAGAATATCCAGTACAATACAAATATTTATACATGTCGCCAACACTTTCCCAAAACGTAGGTACCTACTTACCAGCACCTTACTCGCATGATATTTCAAGCTCTATCCTGTTATTATTGCCTTGACAAAAGTAACAGTTTGTATTACTTACTATAAGTATGTTAAAATAATATACAAAGCTGTAACTACTTCTTTGGTTTTTTTAAGTGGAGTGTTTTGATTTAGTTCGTCAACTTTATTAAGGTAAATTATTTGAAGTCTATTTCTTTAATTACCATTTTTAACCGTACAAAGTAACAATCTAGATTTCAGTTAGCATGATGGATTATGCGACTGGTTTTAATTTTAAACGGAAATAAACAAGACGTGGACACAACTGACAGACAATACGAATATAGCGATTTTCAAATCGCTTGCAACCTCCTAACCCAAAAGCTCCCAATCTGACATAATCAGTCGTAATGATACAAGACGAAAAGTTAGCTCTAAAATCATCACCATACGAGGTGAAAGGACACCGACGCGAAAACGGTTACCACGTATTCAGAGGTACATGATTCTGAGAAATTTTTCATCGTAGAAATTTTCTATGTGGTACTCAGTACTGAATAACGTAAACCGATTTCGCGTCGGTGTCCCTTCCACCTTGCATAATTCGCTATGACCTTGTAATATGTGTAATCAGGCAACAAGTCGGATATTATTTTAGTTGAGACTCATCGTACGATAAAGTAAACACGAGTGATTAGTTCAGAATAGGAAGTTCAAAGTTCGCTAATTAAGTGATACATCATGCACGTACCAATACGGCGAGCTCATTTGATAGACGGTAGGCAATTGCACGTAATTTGTACCGTAGCTTCAAACCTCCTTGCATTTTCTTGCGCAAGGTATCGTATATTGTGTACATGTTGAGAGAGTGCAATGTAAGAAACAAAGCTGCCAGGTAAGATATCTGTCGAATGGTGCAAACAAAATACATATAAAAAATAAATTTCAAAATGCAAATATCGCTGAAAAACAAATTTATTCATCAATGCATTCAAATAAATAACATCCATTACATAAGAGCTAACAACCATTAAAAATTAATCGAATATACAAAGCATAAGTACAACATTATCACTAAATAAATTACGAATAGTTTATTGTTTGATCAAGGCACGAAATATTCACTCTGTTGTATACATAGTCTGCCTATAGATATTCCACTTCATAATCTAGCAGCATAAACCATGTACCTATCGCACTACGATTTCTGTAACAGTTACTTATTACTTTTATTTATGATTGTTGTGATATCGGTGTTTCACAACAAAGCGATAACATTTGGTATTCAAGTGGCACCTTTCAAGAACTCAAACAAGAAAATGACTAGTCCTGTTACAAGTTTGATAAAATGATAACAAACTAATATTATATAAAAAAACCATTATTTATTACTTCAGGACGGTTCGTCTAATTATCATTTATAGGTATCTAGATTTACTTTCCCGCTTATATTAAATTTATGTTCATAATTTACATGTTCGATAAAATTGACATGAAATTCTTATTTGTCTAGAGACCCTTGTAAAAGCATAAGGACTAATAGTGTGATGTCGTTGGCTTAATATAAAAAGGATCCATTTTTACCATAACTCACAACAAGATCTAAAATGAACTATTTGTGCCTTTCACTACATACAATAACTGGATCCCTCAGACCAAATAAAAAACCAAGATATAGCATTGCGAACAATTCAGTGAAGCATGCAAAAAAAACCACGCCTCGCTCTGTGCATACACGCTCACACGCACACATTTACATCAAACTACGCTCAGAAACTAAGCTCACAGTGCACACATGTACATGGGCTTCACGTTACTGTTGACAGTGCTGTCTTAGTTTTTTATTTGGTCTGAGCTGAATCCACATACACTACGAACAGATCCATAAAAATAATATAAAAGCATAGCACAAGTGACAATTATTTATTTGCATTGCTTCATGTGCTGAACAGGTTTTATATAAAAAATATTATAAAATGCGATTTAATATGTCACTTGGAGTTTAAGAAATGCAGACATTTTATAAATAAGGAAAAACGTATGAGAATACATCGTCACCGATAAACATCGATCGGAGATAATATCATTGGTAAGGTCTTTCGAGTCTAGGGCAATAGGATGAACGGTACAGAGAAACAAAAGAAAAGAACACCCTGTAATATTGAAACAGAGAGTGTTGCCATTATCCAGCAATTATTTTAGTTCAGTCATAAAAACCGTTATCCAATGAAACAGTCTGGTCAATTTTTATCTGTGGCGAAATTTTGTCTTACTCTCATCTGTTTATTATTCCACCTAGTGACAAAATACGGAAACTGTTAAAACTATGTAGTTGTAGCACTCGGACCGGACTATAAAAACATGCTTAAATAAATAGTGCCCAAGTAGCTCATGCAAGCACTTTCATGTTGTCCTTTTTATAATCGTTGATTAATTTGATATGTTAACGATCTAGATAAGAGCTTTATTTACTCATAAACTGAAATGGTTTTTCTGTAAGTATTTAATTGCATGTAGGTGTCGATGCACATAACCTTGCACGTAGATATTTATTTATTTAATTTTATGCTATAATTGATCGTGTATTTATTACACTAAGGCAGACTTTACAATCGGCAATGCTCCTGAGTTATGCAAATGAGGACACCAGAGCATATCAGTACTAAAAGAAGCAAATCAAACACTGCTCGACTACGGGAGCTATATCTACGAAGCTATCTGCAAAAGCTAAAGCCTACTCATGAAAATTCATATTTTTAAACAACGTTCATAAGCAAAAACTTAAAAGCAAAAGAGAAAAAAAAACATTTTTGGCACAAAATTTGTTCGTATTTCAAATTATATTATTTAAATAATTTAGTAAACGCAAAATTATTAATTATTTCCATAAAAAATACTTAAATATATACAGATGAAACCTTTTTATCTAAATAATAATAATGTGCAGAAATATACACAAATCCATTAATACAGACTCCGTATAAAAACGAATAGGTATAAAATGAAGTCCAGTTATTTACTGAAAATAGAAAAGTACACATAATAAATAATATAAACTATCTTCACATTATATACAGATATTAATATTTTAGTAAGTGAAGTGTTAGATAGTGGCATTCTTAGGATTAAGTAAATTATAAGTCGGTATAAGTATTCTGTCAAAAATATTAATATCGTTTTTTTATGTAATGGCGCCCGACAAAATGAGGTTTACCAACATAATAACTTGGATGAAATTTAATTCAAATATAAGTTTTGAGAAATGTAAAATTTTGCCAATAGTTTGTAAATTGTTCGCCTATTGCGTCAGTCATTCATCATAATATACTTTTTTATTGTAGCGAATAATTAAATTTTGTAGATATTAGCGAAGAATATAAATAAATACTACTTAAATATTTGGAAGAATTTTACGAAACACCGGAAAAGATAAAAATCTAAGGTTCGGCGGATTTATAAAATCTAAGGTTCTACAAACTATGATGGAACAAATTGGTCCACGGGTCCAAAACATCCAACACTAAGAATGCATTCGAGTTTGTTTTGACACTATAGCTCTGATAAGGCGAACGTGTAATAAAAACTGCAGTACTCTAGTATATTTTCGTATAAAAGAGCTCGATCTTAAGGTTACTAATCGATAAACAGTTAGTTACTAACTGTTTATCGATTTACAACACTAATCAATAATATTTATTTCATTAAATATTCAAAGGTGCAGAAAATTATGGAGTTTCAATTTAAATTACATCCGGTTTATGAAAGGCTAAATAATTAACAAGAAAATGGTATACCTACCTAATAACAGGCTGTCAAACTTATTTTAATTGACTGACAGTCTCAGCTGATGAGCCTCTTTCAGAACCCGGGAGTTACTATATTAGAAATAAATAAATTAAACGATACCAAGACTTATCAGAGCTACATTTTTAAGTCTGCTTTCAGACAAGAATTTTTATTCATTCGGAATTTCATAATACCAATATTTTAAGGCGAGTATCGTAAAATAAATAACAGTAATAATGAAAAATAATTAAGATTGTCTGAAAGCATACTAACCGGAGAAGCATTTGGTTGCGTCTTTCTTGAGATTTAGGGCCAAGTTCACTGACAACATAACGGTCTGATTATCTAAAAACAGCTGTTTACCATGAATTTTCGTGTTCAAAAAAGGAAATCTGATGATTAAGGGCCATGTTCACCGACATTGAATTAGCGATAACAGTTGATTACTGAATTTAATCATCAGATTTGCTTTCGGGAACACGAAAATTCACGGTAATCAGATCGTTATGTTGTCGGTGAACTTGGCCCTTAATCGTTAAATTTACTATAATATGCCATAAACCAAGTGCTTTCCGTAATTTAATTATCTACTTAGAGCATTTAAACTGAAGACAGCGCGTGTAAACTCCTGATATTCTGAGTGTAACCACAGAACATACAGGGTCTAAACAGACTCTTCACGTAGCCGTCAACCAAACATTATGTACATCAAACTAAATAACTTTACGCAAAAATTACTGTTGGGAAACGAGTTTTTATTTTGGGCTGAAAAATCACATTTTACAGTAGGACTCAGTGTAACGCACTCAAAACATTGTGCTGTTGGATGGATTGAGTAGTAAGGGGGTTCTGGAGGCGTTTAAAGTAAAAATCTTACATTAGAAACATGTATTAAAAAAAAAAACTTGTCAAAAAGTTGGAACTTTGACCCCCAATATCTCCGTAACTAGAAGTTTCCCAGGTATGGTCTACAGCAAAAAAATAATCGCAATGACGGGGAGAACAAGTGCCTTTCGGCTTCGTTAAGAGTCTGTTTACACCCTTTATATACTCTAGCGAGAGTGTAACAGTCAAATTATTGTTCCACATGTGTGTGTCCATCTGTCAAAAGTGACAGTGACAATTTTAGTTTTTTAGGAACTGGCACAGGAACCGTCATCTTCAGCCTACATGCTGTAAGGTCTACATTTCTACGTCACTACATCACACAGCGTGCGGCGCGCGTCAGACGCGTTGCGTTGTCCAATCGTTTCAGTTCCACTGTACCTGCTCGTTGAGTTTCTGAGGAATCACGATGAGCGTCGTCGCGAAGTTCCCGATGCCAATCGTCAGGAATGATAAACTTAATGCTGGGATCTGTTGTCGATTTGTTACAGGACATGCGTTTTATATATTGTTCTATTATGATTAGTACATAACATGCTAGTTGTTTCGAATCGATACAATCATTTAACGCCGATTTATACCTTTTTTCAGAAACTTGAAAGACTACATATTTACGCATGTGTATCAATTCATTTGAACAACCAAAAACAGATAGGAAATCGTTGTGATGAATCGCTGTTACTAATTTTATATTGCTTTACTATATTACACTGAGAACGGATAATTATTTCTGTTTCAAGAAATTTACACAATTGTCGACATAGTTACTGATTTCAAGGCAGCTCTCAAAAAACCATTAATATGTTTAATTAATTGCATAGCAACGGGATAAAATGCGATGTTATTGTAGTTACATTTACGGTCTTAGTACATTTTCCTAGTTTCCGACATTTCCTATAATAACTCATGTTACCTAGCTTGCAGTAACCGAGTTTCAGCACAGACTAGAAGTAATAAATATAATCATGTACATACCTGCCATGTGGCATCCGGGTGATAACTGAGACTGTACAATGTGTAAGCGATGTAAAGTTGGAAAACGTATCCGCCAAATAAGAAGGGTAGTAGATATGAGAGTCCTCGCCACATCCATGAGTGGAATCCTTCTATTGTTATGTCCATGTTATGCCGCGCTCCTAAAGCCTTTAGCCTGTACAGTACTCCACTTTGATATCTGAACTGCATGTATTGGACTACACCTGTAAAACACACAAAATATATGTAGCATTATTATCAATTCATATTTCCTAAAAAAATAACTAAGATTGTTTAAAACTCCAAATAGGCAGTACTTCTGCAAAGAATCGGGGTTCTTCCGAAAGTATATTTTACAAAAAGTTTTAAGCCGTGTCCCCAGTTTTGCGAAGCCGAATAAATTTCAAGTTCCGTTCGGAGGGGAAAAAGTCACGTTGCGTGATTTACATTTAGTCTTATGCAATCTAATGACGCCTGAGTAGTGAGTACGGGCCAGGAGATTCGCCTACACATCACATAATTCTGCTTTACCAATTCGCCAGTCAAGTACAGCGATTATAACATTAGCTCGAGAGGCTCAGACCATGGGTCAAGGTCAGTGAGAGGCCAATTTTGTTTAGATTACCTACTTACATACACATTACGAGCGTTCATGAGAATTACGTATTTACGAGTTGTAATGTATGGGTATTGTATTGTCAAGTATTCTGAAAACAAATTACGAAGAACGGTGACACAAGTGAAGAGTCTAACTCTAAATCATCATCTTCCTGCCCTTGTCCCGTATTACTTGGGGTCGGCGCAACAAGTTTATTTCATCCATTCTCCTCTTTCAGCAGACGCGCTATAATATACTCCAAATAGAACAAGGTGTACTAAAAAGATATTATCGAGGTTTATGCAGTTGTGTGCTATCTATTTATTAATTTAATTTAATCCCTACTTTACTGATATCGATATTTATTTTTATTACACTTAATATTATACAGATAACAAACATCAGAAGTTGAAAACATCAAATTACAGGATAACTACAAGCTAGAAGAATGACGAAGTACAGTTCTCAACACATGTGATAAAATTAATTTATTTTATAATAATTTAGCTATTGTACCTACTTTAAAATTACTTTTTTACTCACTACCTTTTATTAAGATATTTATGCAACAGTTACATTCTGGAAAAAAATAAGAACTTACTGATATAAGCGATGAACCACATAAACGTGTGTCTGAATAAATTCCACGGCTCGTTCTGTGGCCAGATGAGCAGTATACCAGCGACCACCGTAGATATGAAGTGATGGAGGCGCCACCATCCCTTGATCCGAGACCCGTTCACCTTAAGGATGCTCTCGCGAATGGTCAGCGTGCAGTAATACCATACCAGGAGGAACAACAGTATTAATTGTAATGGCCTAAGATAAAATAGAAGTTATTAGTTTTCCAGGATTGAAGGTCACATTAAATAAGGGAGGAAAACTCTACAGAAGTGACGGTATCGATGAAATTTATAAATGAGATGAAACAAAAAGACAATGTTTTTCCTATACTTCAAGTAACTATACTAACTGCGGATGTTAACTCCAAAACATCATCAAATACTTTTAATGATTACTTAAGTTTTTATCGTGTTAAGATATCGACACACATCTTCGGCGGAGTTACGCTGGCTAATTTAACTTGAACTTGCACATGGCTAAATCAATTTTTGTATTGATAAGCCGTTGCATTGACTTTGAACAGGGAAATTAGAATTGACACTAAAGTTCCTGCACATTTATTTACATAAGAATCAGTAATATTAGTCATCAAAATTTAGACGCTTGATATCCGGAACAATCAGTAAATACGACAAACAAAATTACGCCTTAAATCGTAGGTTTTTAAATCGAGAATTCGAATTTTATGCAGCGTTTCTTACAATATTTTTTCATTGGGTTGTAAATGTGAAACCTCTAATTACCTGAAATCTATGTAAAGATTCGCAACAGCTAACACGAAGGCTATCGCGCTGAGGATCAGCTTGAACTTTTCATATTCATCCTTGTATTTAAACCTGTTGGAAAAATCGTGATTTAAAAAAAGAAGTGCAGTTATTATGAATTTACGATAGGCTATTTTTACTTTGAGGATGTTCCATAGGAAAATAGCATTATGATTTATAAGTTTTCGAATACAAAGGTAAGCGTTCTTATTCCTTGAGAAATTTCATCCAGCAGTTGTGTTACAAAAAATGCGCGTTCAAGTACCAAATGGTTTTTAATCTTTAGACCGCCAGAGCATAAAAGCACGCGCGTACTAAGGAAGTTATGTAGACGTCGTAAATAGGTGATTACTGATTACCAACAACAAAGCAAAAACAATGTGTACTTTGGTATCTAAGTAAATGAGTCGAGAGTAGCAGCTGGGCAACATAGTTGAGATTCAGTACGTGAGTGACATGCTACTCATTAGCAAGTAGTGACGTCATTAGTACGATTGTCTCTCGACAATTAACCTTACGGCCTCAACCCCAAGTCGGTTGTAATGAACCATTTACACCTTACATCTAGTCCTCCACATTTGATGTTTCCACGACACGCATCACGCACGACACAGGGTATACCTAATAGTATGGTGTCTAGGCACAGAACAGATAAAGAAGCCCTCTTTATTCTGTGGGTTTACAAAATTTTATTTTTATTCCTAGCCTGCTCTGTCCCACACCTGGGCAAAACCTACCCTCACGCCTTCCATTTCTCTCTGTGTTAGAGTACCAGTTTCTTGCTATTTTGGCCCACAGTTTGTCCCTTCCAAAAAAGTATGTAGGTAATTTTTAAAATATTATCATCAATTTGTGCTCAACTTAGAAGCAATGATTCAGTCATAATTACAAAAATTATGACTGAATTATTGCTTCTAAGTTAATATATGTATAGGTAAACATAAAGTGCATTTTCTTATTTACGATTATTAGAAATGTAGTAAAAGCGAAGACTGACTATAAACGCCATTTTATAATTTTATCACGTGTTTATTTCCTGACACGTGCTAAAACACAGCAGACGTCTGTATAAGGCAATCGATTGAATTGATTGTATTCTTATAAGTTAGTTGTTTGGTTAAAGTTTTATTGGCCGTTCCGGTCTCGTCGAATATGACCCTTCCCCTAAGGAAGTTGCCTAACTGCATGACCTTTGTTTAAAAGTACCGTTTGAAAATGAAACTCCATTTAAAAACCAGAATGTTTGGGCGCCTATTTCGAGAACAGCATCTAAATCTTCATAAGAAATTGCCTTAAAAATCGATCATCGATGGTTTTAGTAAAAGTATTTTTTTCTGGCTTCATTGATCTTGTTTTAATACTATGAAAATGCAGATAAAATCTGTTACATTAATACACATGGTTGCATTCTGTTTGCCCGTCCTTGCGACCGTTTTAGAAACAGATGTAATAATCAGATATGTAGAGAGAGAATGATGTAACTAAAATTTTTAGTAACTATTATTTAGGAAAGGTCATGCTAGCTAAGGTTTAAGTTACTTTTGTCGTATTGTATCTACTCAGCGATCCGACGCCGCCCGTCGTACACAGCTGGACACAACTGTCTCTGAATTTCAAGCTCACCTGTGTCTCCTGAAAATTGTTGCTAACCCTAATTTTGCTAAAAAGTTGAGTTTTAATTAATCAGACCTCGCAAGCGCAAGCGCTGGCTGTGCAAGCGCTCGTGAGCGCAGTCTGGACTGTGCGTTGTTTCTCTTAGAGGCCTTACAGCATCTTGGTTAATCTATATGTGGGACACTGGGAATCGAAAGCACGATCCCAGGCCCTGAAAATGAATAGAAATACAAGCTAAATGAAAAACTTACTTGTCGTTTTTGTTGAGAATAGAAACATTGACGTTTCCGAGTATGATGCGCAGATACAAGCTGTTCTGTTTCGGCAGCGTTGCGTTGATCTCACGCAACATAGCTTTCCTTTTCATTATCTCCTTTTCCAAATTTGCGACGCGATCATCTTTAGTCACAGCTTTCTTATCTAGCCTGTTTGAGGATTAAATTCGGAATATTAGTTAGTAGCAAGTGTGAAACTCAAACTCAATGCTCATACTCAAAAACTGCTGAGTATGAGGTCCTGGGTTCGATTCCCAGGTCGGGTAAAGTGTTACTGGGTTTTTCGCACTGGAATTTTTCAGCGGCACTCACGGAGTAAGGATGAGTGAGAGCCCAGTTGAGGCGCAATAGGCTCGCCCTCTATTTCATCGGAATTCAAAATAACTGGCGCAATGTGGGTGTATTATTTGGTACACCTCTACTTAACCCTTCGGGGATTACAGGCGTGATGTTATGTTATAGACATCTGTATGGATGACTGATCCTTTATGCACTCGCAATCTCTCTCCATAAGATTAAATTACTGAAGAATGTTGAGAAAAAATGTTCTGTATTTTTTAATCAATATAACTATGAAGTCAAGCATAATCGACTATATGTATAATATTCCAACTGGTAGGACACAGGCCTCTTGCCATGCTGTGAGAGGAGTTGGGTAGTATTTCACAATGCAGGCCCAGTGTGGAAATGTGTGTGGAAATGGAAATGTCGGTTCTAGGGTATGTGCAAGTCATTATTACATTTTAATTATCTATACCAGGAGGATTTATTACACAGTTTAATTCATCCAGCATAATCTCCTTTCTTTATCATTTGTGCTTACAAAATACTAATGTAAATAACAAGAGACCAATATGTGTTAATCTCATTAATCCGTACCTACTTAGTGATACCGACTGATTATAAAACTGATACCATACTTTTTCTTTTCCTATATTTGATTGATTGAAACCAATAACTTGACATTATATTATGATGAGCATTCCTAATTTTAACGCAAAGAAAATGTACCTATCTTGTTATCAGTGGGTACATCATATCACATTTATTAGTAAGATGTTACACCAATTTTTTTTTTAATAGTTTTCCTGTATTTGCAATCAGCCCTGAGGCTATGAGCAAATGTGTTCTATGATGCTGTCATGCGGAGTGGATTCCCATTGGAAACATCTACTCATCTGCTGCCGGTCTCATAGCTCTAGAATATGATGACGTTTTAGTCGTCAAACATACTGGTCCATGGTGAGTTAGCGAGCAAGTTCGTTAGAGTGATGGATTAACCGGTCTGTGTATTTAGCTGCCAAACTCCGAATTTCCTCTTTTATTGTTCTCATTTCGAGGTGCTCGTGAACTTCATTGTTGGTTATGTACCATGGTACTTTCGCTATTGTTCTCAGGATCTTGTTCTGTTGGTGCTGGAGTATATTTATGTTGGAATCGCTTGCGCTGCCCCATAGTTGCAGATCATATGTCCAAATGGGCTTTAGGATGGCTTTATATATAAGTAGTTTGTTGTCCAAAGAGAGTCTCGAGTTCCTTCCTAGCATCCAGTATAGGCTGTTGTAGTTTAGCTGAAGCTCCGCTTTTTACAGTAGATGTGGTGCCTCCAGGTTAGTCTACGATCAATGTGTAAGCCAAGATATCTTACATGGTCACTGTGGGGTAGAGTACATTGGCCCAACTTTACAGGTGGGCAGTTTCCGATTTTAAGAGTGAATGTCACCTGTACTGACTTAGCAGCACTAGCCTTTATTTTCCATTTTTGGAGCCATTCATTTACTTTGTCAAGGCCCTTCTGCAAGTTCTCCGATGCCAGTCCTGGATCTTTATTACTTGCTAATATAGCGGTGTCGTCTGCAAATGTAGCTGTGGTTATCCCTGGCGTTAGTGGTAGGTCAGCAGTGTACAAAGTGTATACCATGGGGCCGAGAACAGATCCTTGTGGTACCCCGGCGTCAATCTCTCGGAACACAGAAGTGGCGTCACCTTCTTTCACATAAAATATGCGAACCTCGAGGTAAGATTTGAATACTAGAAAGTATGAGTGGGAAATATTATGTTTGATCTTACATAGTAGGCCTTTGTGCCAGACCTTGTCAAACGCCTGCTGGATATCCAAGAACACCGACGAGCAGTATTCCCCTTGTTCTAAGGACTTTCTTATGGTGTCACATACTCTGTGGGCTTGTTCCACTGTGCCATGGCCTTCTCTAAAGCCGAATTGGTGATCTGGTATCACTTTACGTTCCAAGAGGCTTGGCATAATCCTGCAAAGTATTGTCTTCTCCAGTACCTTGGATAGAGTAGGTAACAGACTGATTGGTCGATAGGATGTTTTATCAGTCATTATTTTGCCTGCCTTGTAAATCATGATAATTTCAGAGACTTTCCACGCATTCGGGAAGTACCCTATTCGTACAATAGCCTTTCTCGGTAGTTCCAGCAATACTTCTTTAGTTAACAGGTCGTAACCCGGTGCCTTTTTATTGTCCAGCCGTTTGATCGTTTTTATGACTTCCGCGGGCGACACAGGTCTAGGGGGAAGGTCCATTTGAAGGTCTAGTGTTTCATTCGGTTTAAAAACGCTCTTTAGGTGATCCGCAAATAAGTCCGCTTTGTCCTGGCTTGTTCTGGCCCAATCGTTTTCCTTTTTAATTGGGGTTTTTGGTACCGTAGGTCTGTCACAAGAGCGGGTGAATTTCCAGAGCGAGTAGTTGCTGGCTTTAGTAGCAGTTAGAGACTCCAACTTTGCTTGCATTGTTAAGTCGTTGGCATTCTTTATAGTTTCCTTCAATTCTACAATGGCTTTATTAAGGGCGGCCTTGTCTTTGGGATGACGGCTTAGCTGCCAAACTTCTGTACAACTAGCAAGTCTGTGTTTCTCCTGGATCATATTTTGTATTTCTAATGGTACGTTTGTGGGCTGGTTCCCATGTTTAGTAGCAGACGTGCTTCTCCATGCGGCAACCTGTATGAGATTAGTAAATTGCACTACTGCTGTTTCAATTTCCTCCGCTTCTTTGAGTCTGATATTTAGATTAAGGTTTTCTTCTATGTATTCCCTGTAGGAGGGCCAATCAGCATGCTAATTACAGTTGAGCTGATAGTTAGTAAGACTGGGGTGTGATCAGATGACCCATCAGCACGACTCGATCTTCATGTACTGTTTGGAGAGTCCTTTTGTAAGGAAGAATTCGAGTATGTCCAGGATTCGATTGTGATCAGCTGGCCAGTTGGTAGGTTCTTATGGGGCAATTGTACTTAAGTGATTTATATCGACGCTCAACTTTAGTTATCTTCCCCTGGTTGTTATTAGTCTTGAACCCCAATGGACATGTTTGGAGTTCCAATCGCCTTCTGCTATGAAGCGATTGCCTAGACTTGAGAAGAAGTGAGAGTCTATTCGATGTTTTGGTGGACAGTATACAGCTGAGACATTAAAATATCCACATCTGTCTTGTATTGCGACTGTAGTGGCCTGTATTTGCTCGGTTTTATACTCAGGCAGTAGGTGGTGCTTTATTTTGTCCCGAATAATTATAGCTGATCCTGCATGGCCTGTACCGTCTGGGTGGTTTGTAGTGTATATCTGGAACCCTTTGATTGGTTTTGTCTGTGCAGTGTCTAGTGTGCTATGTCTAGTTTGTGCTCTCGAGATACTAATGGCTATTAGTATCTCGAGCTCATCTTTATTGGGTGAGAGTCCATTTATGTTCCAAGTCGCCAGTCTTAGCCCAAGGCCTGTTAACCTTGTAGTTTGGTTATGAGCGTAGTCATGAGGCTCATTAGAGAACTCATTTGTTGTAAGATTAAGTCGAATTTCTCGTTTTGTTTGGTGAGGAGAGTTTCTAATACTGTTGGGTTTTGGTTTACTTTAGGTATGGTATTTTCTGTGGTCACTTTGTCTGGCACATTTCTAACAGCTTTGGCGTAAGAGAATGGTTCATTTTCTCTATCAATGGAGGAAGATTGTTGGGCAGTATTTCTTTGGGGGTTTGTATCTCGGATCGTGTTGTCTTTTGCAATAGCAAGCCTATCACCTCTTCGATGACCGTATTTGTTCATTTTTCTGGCAAGTATTTATTTGTACACTTCACAACCCTTGTAGTTTGCCGGGTGGGAGCCTTGGCACAGTGCACATTGGGCTGGTGTATTTCTATCGCGCTTTGGGCAGTCGGAGGTTTTATGTACCTGCGCGCATTTCACGCAACGGAAAGGCCTCATGCAGTAATTTTTTGTATGCCCATATTGCTGACACCGTTGGCACTGTAAAATTGAATTTTTCTTCTTGGGATCCTCTATAGATACAGAATGGTGGTAGATGTATTTAATTTCTTTAGCTGCCTTATTGTTCTGGCTAGGTAGGAGATTTACGAAGAATGTTGAGGTAGGTTTTTTCTCTGGACCATATCTGGAGTTAATAATTTCCCCGACAACAATGTTTCCAGTTTTTTCAATTTCTTCCTTTATCTCACTTTTAGATGTTGTGTGGTGAAGAGACCGAATGACAATACGGCAGAGTCGTTCTTCCTTTTTGTTGAATGTGTGACCAATTAAGCCATTTTCTCGGAAATTGGTGATAATTTTTTTGTAGGCCTCCGTGTCTAGGGTGTTGATTCTCAATTGGTTTCTGTTTGTAATCCGGTATGTGAATGAACTTTTATCTGCAACAGTTTCCACGAGTTCAGTCAATTTATTGACATCTTCTATGCCATACAATATTATGGGTGGAGGCTTGCTAAGTTTTTTTTCCACTGGTTTCTTGGTTGCAGTGGGTTCTTCTGTTAGGTTAATTGGTAATTGGCTGAACATGTTGCTGGTGGTTATATTCTCTGGTGAGTCACTGACTTTTCTCCGTTTCGGATTTCGAGTACCTGGTACTCCCCGCCAAGATGGGGGGCATACAGTGCCTTGTTGGTTTGGTACATTTTGTGTGGCCGTGTCTTTCGGTGGTTCTGTCACGGTTTGTAAACTTTCTGGGGGTTTACTTCCCAAGGAATTGCTTCTAAGCCTGGTGATAAACAGACTGCGGTGGAAGGCCTGTTGAATAAACTTCTTGCTGCCAGTAGCATTCACTGTAATGGAAGCCTGGTCGCCTACTTCCATCAAGTCTTTGGTAGCTAATTTCACACCCTTATTATTTAATAATTTAATTCACAGATAGGCTGAAGAAGTGAAGAGATTGTTTTGCTTAACAAAAGAATTCTTCTTCTGCTTAGCGTGTCGATGGCAATCTATATTGTGTCGACCCAGAACTGAGCTAAAAGTTTGGCGCTGTCAGTAGCATCTATTAGTTCCTCTTGTGAACAAACAACAGGACACGCAGGCCACAATATTAAGTGCCCCATTGTTTGTGAAACAAAAGAATTTATGATGACAAAACAAAAAGAATATTGCTTTATATGTTTCTCATAATACCTATATCTTCAATTAAGGATTATTGAGGGTAATGGCCATCAGCAATGTAACATGACACATACATACATAAACTCACGCCTTTTTCCCATGGGGGTAGGCAAAACCACAGCCCCACTTGCTAAGATCCTTACATACTCTTTTTGCCTTGTCCACGTTCATACAACCCATAGTTATTATCATTAATTCATGATTTATGCTGTTTTGTACTCTTTGTTGTGACACGTCCAGTTATTTATTAAGTAATTTACAAACATGTGTAGATCTGTTTTGGAAGAGGCGAATAAACTAGTTACAATGCACTAAAGTTGTTTACAACTATCAAATTGTTTATGGCTATCAGAAGAATTTTGTAACTAAACAAAATTTTGTTACTAAATGTTGAAGATAAAACAAAGCGGCCTTCTCTTACTAATGAAGATAATAAAATAACCCAGTTTTAACTCCTAATTGGATATAAAACCTAATTACTTTAGCCATTAGGAGCAGTCAACACTACTATTTATTTGTATAGATTTGATGCCAAGTTAATGAGATCAACAATTATTATTGATCATGTTTTACTAATAATAAAGTAGTCTACAACAAATGGCAAAATATGTTATCTAAGAACATTTAGATTACTGATGTTGATTGTATTATTCTGACCTTTTCAGAGCGGCCGCTATTATGGACATGCGGTACTTCTGGTGGTTGATCTCCTTCATGCAGGCCGCTTGCAACTCACCAACCTCCTCCAATTTCGTGACATAGTCTTTGTTTGTTACCTAGAAAAATGCCACAAGAAAACAATGCTCATGCCATTTCCTTTGAAATATTCTATGGATTTATTTAGTTTCGTAAATAATAAATTATTTTTTATACAAAAAATATGAAAGCTTGAAAGAAAATTATTGAAATAGCGTGTTATTAACAAGTCTATTAAATACCACGTAAATAAAGATAAAATGACGTATTTGTTTTTGTTAGCGATGTCGTTTACCATCAACAGGCTGCAAATCAAAAATATCGCGAACAACGCATTTCAATTCCATGAAAACAGACGATAAAATTATGTTAAGTCTCCAGACGTAAATCGTCCTTCATACTTTACCTCTAAGCGTTTGTAGTCCACCAGGAGATCCTCCCATTCTTTGAGGCACTCCTCCACATCCATTTTTGTGGTATTGGATATTTCAACTAATATTAGCTTCACAAAATAATCACGAGAATTCGCCCGAATGCGTGAATTCCATTCCCGTTTTCTGTGACCTTTCGTCTGTCACCTGTCGTCCGCCAGCCAGCTGTCGTTGCGTTGACACAGATAATAAAAAACTAGAGAAGTACCGATGCCGCGTTGTTTCTATTTACTTTAGTCGATTTAGTAAAAAAAGAAAGAAAGAAAAAGTATTTATTGATTTCACAACAGGACACATGAGATACACTTAAAATTAGGACATAATTATATATATAATTAAATTAGTCCCGTGCGAAACCAAAAGGCCACTATCTCAGCATGGTGCTGGTAAAAACGCTTGTATTCATTCTTTCAGGTTGGATATTGTCGGAAAAAAGGTGTGTGTGTACTTATGTACACGCGTTAGAAGTTATACTTCTTTGGCGTCTGAAGAAAAATTTTAAAAAACAAAACTGCAGTAAATATCGAAGAAAAATGTTAAAATCAATCAAAACAGTATAGGTATACAGTAAGTACTGTATATTCAATTTCCTTACTTCTAAGTTAAGTTAGTCATTTAAAGAAATATATATTATTAATTCTATTCTGCAGCCAACTTCATCATGTCGTTTTTTAGGGACAGCGTGCGCGCGCAGGTCATGAATTCACTCTCATCCAAACGCGCCAAAAGAAGTATAACTTTAAAAACCAAAATCAGGACTGCCGTAGGATAAATAATTCTGAAAATAAAGACGCTACCGGAGCTAATTCCAAACATTGTTGCAATTTTTAATCCAAAATAGCTTTTACCTTATTTCTAAAATTCGAACCTAACTATGGACACATCTACAATGTGCTTTTCCAACCTTCTCCATTCTACCGAGGAATTACTTAATGAAAGGCGCTAGTAACATATTTTTCAACCTGGGGAAAACCACAATCCCACGGAACATTTTTAAAACAAAAGGCTGTCACAGACTATCTACAAATGCTAAACTAGAACTCCTCTACCCCCTAGTTAACCTCTGGGGTAATCGTTATTAGATTTGTAGGCTAGCTGTGGCCAATCATACAGTTTGTGATCACAGGATCCGGCACTCATAGTGACAGAGTTTCCCGAATCTCATGACAGGCCGATACCTGGATGGGGGTGTCCAGCAAGTAGTAGTATACCCAAACTCTTTGAGGTTTAAAGATTTCTCATAGAAGACATATACCAGACGTAACTTGACCCACACCGACACAAGAATATTCAGGGCGTCCCACAGTGGAACGAATGTATGGGAGCGGTTGGACGTAGACATGTCCGAAAAAAAAGAGTAAAATTATGCCAAACTAATGATGCCATCTTATTCGATTACTTAATGCCTTCATAACTTGTGGTGATGAATTTCTTCATAACTCCCATATTTCGGGAGTAATTTGAGAAAATGTGAAATTTTACTATGAAAATGAGTGTATCGAGCTCTCTCCCTCCTGATTCCGGGCTTGTTTCAAGTAGCGGTCTCTAATATCATAATGCTAATACTAAGAGCTATATTTAATACTAAGACACATAGTGCGCCAAATGTGCACTTTCTGGGATAAAGAGTGATGTTTATTTTATAACACAATTTTTTTATTTTTTGTTTATTTTGTTGATTAAAACCGTTTTTCTAAAGGTTTACCTTATTACAATAACATTTCTGAGCAGCCAATTAGAGAAGATATAAGCTAATTAGGATATATAATTAGGGACTTAAGGTTTACATATAAAACTGATGCACTAATGATTACTGATAAGAACATTGCTATTATTTAATTACTAAATGGCTCTTAATACACTAATTTAGCATGCATCATTTACTAATTATCACAATAACTAATTACCTTGCAATATTTAACAAAGGATACCTGGGATACCTGGATTTTATATAAATAGGTCACTATTAGTAACTTTAAAATCAGTGTTGATTTACACCTCGTTGTATCCAAGCTAATCTCGCAATGTATTTTCCAAATTTTAATACAAATCTTGATATTCACGTTGCTTTATGCGCACGCGCACATAAAGATTTACGCGACTTTAACTATTTGTTCAGTCTTTTAAAAGATAACAGTTGTGTTCAGTTATGTGAAAGTGCTGAAACAAGTTTAAAAGACTGGTGTCGTCGATTTTGCTACCGCATTTATGCAAAATGGACACAGTCTGGAAGAAGCACAGATAAGTTTCGGAAGAAACATGAGATTTGGCTACAGGCTGCAATTCAATGGCCGGAATTACAGAATGAAAATATGGAACCTTCTACAGAAAATATAAGTGACGTCATCGAGCCCATAATTTCTCCTGCTAAATCTGATGCTTCAACTTGTACACATCCTAGTCCTCGTAAATCTTTTGAGGACCTTAGTAACCGGCAAAAAAGAAGACGCACTGAAGATAGTCTTTCATGCAGCAGTAGCAGCGCTGAAATTATGTTTTCGGCCGAAAGGGCGCTTCAAAAGGCAGGACAAAGCGATACAGCTTATGTTATGAAATACTTGACGGAGAATCCAGAAGAGGCCTCAAAAATCAAAGCCTTCATTGAAGGTAAATCAATTCAGGTACGGGAAATATCCCCTTTGAAAGCATTGGCTCTTTATGTATCGATGAACTTATCGAAATGGCGCTATAACACTCTTCGGGATTTCAACACTCAAGAAGGAGCTCTTCAATACCCGAGTTACTACATGTTGGTTAAAGAAAAAATTAAGTGCTATCCGGCCAAAGAAGATCTCACAGTTACAGAGAGCTCTGCAAAAATCAAATTACAAGCCTTGATGGATTTAACCTCAAGAAGACTTATTAGGTCGTTAGAAACCCCTGTTGATCCCAATCAACAGCTCGTATTGACCAGCAAATGGGGTTTTGACGGATCATCTAGCCAAAGCATTTATCATCAAAGGACGAGTGAAGATGAGCAAATCGATCTTGCTAGTAATTTTATGATTAGTCTTGTACCACTGCGGCTCGTCTCAAAAGGTGTAACAATTTGG
The DNA here is from genome assembly GCA_950005105.1 of Lycophotia porphyrea. NCBI lineage: Eukaryota > Metazoa > Arthropoda > Insecta > Lepidoptera > Noctuidae > Lycophotia > Lycophotia porphyrea. The sequence goes on along the minus strand of OX465396.1, from coordinate 12,364,870 downwards.
GAAAACGAGCGACCATCTTCCACTTCATTTTGCCGGCCAATATTGTTTAAGTTTATAAAGGAAACCAAAGAAAATGTGCAGAGAGAGATGGCTGAAATCGAAGCAGAGATTGAAGCCTTAACTCCATCCACCATCACTGATGGAATTAGTGTCAAACACCAACTGCTGTTGACAATGATTGATGGTAAAATTCATTCCATTATATCCGATACAGCAGCTTCAGTGTGTGACATATGCAAGGCTTGTCCTAAAGAAATGAATAATTTAGAGTTAATCAAAGATAAACACGCAAACGAGGACATGTATAAATATAGCTTAAGCACCCTTCACGCTTGGATTCGCTCAATGGAATGCTTATTACACATTTCCTACAAATTAGACATAAAATCATGGCAAGTAAGGGGTGATATAGCAAAAAGGCAAGTTGATGACAGGAAGAAAAGAGTTCAAGAGGCTGTAAGAAGAGAAACGGGCTTACTTCTCGATGTTGTGAAACAAGGCAGTGGATCCACCAACAATGGCAACTCGGCAAGGAGATTTTTTGAAAACTACACTAAATCTGCTGAACTGACCGGAATAGATGCTATGCTTTTAAGAAAAATCTGTGTGATCTTGCAGTGTATTTCATCAGGAGAGAAGATCAACGTAACTCAATTCCGAGAGTTCTGCTTTGATACTGCTAAGCTTTACGTGGAGTTATACCCATGGTATTATATGCCTTCTTCACTTCATAAAATTTTAATGCATGGGCCAGACATAGTTCAGAACATGTCAATTGTGCCCATTGGTTTTCTATCCGAAGAGGCATCTGAGGCTAGAAATAAAGATTTTAGAAAATATAGAGAGGGGCATTCTCGAAAGCATAGCAGTATCTCATGCAATGAAGATATTATGCACAATCTTTTACTGTCTTCTGATCCACTTGTTACAAGTATCCGTCCAAAAGGAAATAAGTTTGTAAAAAAATCTTCTTTTAAGGAATTTTATGAGCTTACGGATTCTGAGAAAAGTGATATCGAATTTGTTAACATAAATGATTTAGCGGACATCGATTCTGAATTTGAATTAATTGATGATGATGATGATGACGAAGATAATTAAATGATGTTATTGTTTTAAAATGTGTAACTTAGTAAATTAGAGCTTACATCTTAATTATTTATTGTACTTTTAATGAAACTAGGTAATTTATTATAAACTTACTTAAAAGTCATACTCTCATCAGTTCTTGTGAATATTTTTGTTAATATATATTTCTGTATATATATAATATATTTATAGACCTCTTAATAAGTCTGTCTGCGGTTTAAAGTAAATACAAATGGGGAAAAAACGTTTTTTTTTTTAAATTTTCATTTCCTTTTATCCCAGAAAGTGCACATTTGGCGCACTATGTGTCTTAGTATTAAATATAGCTCTTAGTAATAGCATTACGATATTAGAGACCGGTACTTGAAACAAGCCCGGAATCAGGAGGGAGAGAGCTCGATACACTCATTTTCATAGTAAAATTTCACATTTTCTCAAATTACTCCCGAAATATGGGAGTTATGAAGAAATTCATCACCACAATTTATGAAGGCATTAAGTAATCGAATAAGATGGCATCATTAGTTTGTCATAATTTTACTCTTATTTTTCGGACATGTCTACGTCCAACCGCTCCCATACATTCGTTCCACTGTGCGTCCGGTAAATCAGGAGCGGGTACGTACCCGCTCCTGTTCGCTCGCATGTGTTTTGAGAAATAGTAAGAGCCACGTATACTAAAAAAGCGCTAAAAGCTGAGGGCGAGCGAAGGCGCGTCACAGGTTTTCAAAGAAAATCTCAGCGGCCCCCGGCGCCGTGCGCCCCGATCGTGTTTTAGCGGACACCCTTAGAAATTGTTTTTACGAGAAAGTATATCTTGGTTAGTTAGGTTTCCGTGCCTTTTCTTTGCCTTTTTTATTTAGAATGATCAAAAATAATAAAACACTGTAAAATAAATTAAATACTTGTTTATTTACATGAAACAAATCTATGGGTTTCGGTAATTAATTTTGACAAGTTACAGCAGTTATTATGAGTAACTGCAAAATTCTCCCATTAACACTTCAGTCACATATTCTTAGTGCTATTATGTATCCAGTAGATAAATCTAACATATTTTTTCAGTTATTTATCAAGAGAATTCTGCAAGATTATAACTTACGTTGATGATAATTATTATTCTTATGGTAATTACATTTTTAAAAGTGCAAGATACTTATTTTTAAGTTGTAATACAAACGATTTTATGAAGAACTTTATGTTCAGCAGATTATTTATAGTAGGCGATTGCCATATTTCAAAGAGATTATGTTTCTATGCCAAGATAATATAACACGCGTAGTAGTAGAGAGCGCCCTTCGAGGAGGTCTATTCTCCTTGTTTTCAAATGTGAACAATTCCAGATACTATCAGCAGATGATTTTCATAAGAATTTCAATTATCTTTTATCTTCATAAACAGAATGAGAGTCGAGTATAGTAATTCAAAAAAGTGATGGTTGCTATACCATCCTTGACAAAAATACATATTTTAAAACTGCCACATCATAAACCCGTAATACAAATGCTTTTCTAGTTTGTTGTATTAATAATTATTAAAAATACATTTCGGGTCATAAAATAAGCACTATCTATTATTAAGAAATAAATCTAATAAATGGAAATGATTGCAAATAAAATTGACTAGAAATTGTGTATTGTGATGTATTAGCAATATAAAGTATAAATGACATATCAAATAGAAAACTGCTTTTACATATTTTTTTTTCTATTTAGGAGTGTTGAGCTAACAATGTTTCAATTATCTATCGTACATTAGATGGGTACACAGATGCACTAGATGTAAGTTGAGCGCTCTCTACAGATACGCCACAACACTACTATTACAATCTCCTTGGTCTCAGCATATTATTTTACGAATTCACACTGACAAAGCGAATATAATCCTTGTAAAAGAATCTAGATACCAAGTTTAGCATCTATCCTGAGAGCTGCGACGCACGATACATACATCTCGATTAGAAATACAAAAGCAATAATGACATATTTTAAGCGATAACTCCATAAATATCATATATTAGCGTGGTGTTACCGGCCGTCACTTTGAAAGCAATGTACACGCCGCGTCATGTCATGCACTAAACAGCTGTTTCTAACAGTATGAGCGTATCTACGCAAACTACACTACGAACTAACCTCTACAACACCAGGCAACAAAATTATACCGTATTACAATAAATAACTATTGATAGTAATAATAGATATTATTAATTAAAAAACTAAAACCCGACCACGGATAAATCACCCTATGACATGCGCATCAATAAGAAGAATCCACAGTAGCCCCATTGGTCACAACCGATGCAGCAATTGGACACAAAAGGGAACTTCCATACATACTGCGAAAATCATAACCCTTCCTTTTGGCTTCCCCGTAGTCGGGTAAAAAGGCTTCAATTAGGTTTTTCTTTCAATCTAGCTACCTTAAACAGGCCTGTAATTCAAAGTATTAATTAAAGTTTATATCACTCATTAATTTACTTACTATTTAAATATGATGACATAAATGAAATTGGCTTAACTTTAAAATCAGATATTAATTAATAATGTAAAACGTGAATTGTATTACAATTACCCATTTAGCAATTCAATGCTCTATGCTTAACAAAGTTTGAGACAAAGAAAATAAAGACTGAAAATATAATAAATAAATAAAATTTTGAAATATAACTTTTCTAACTTATAGTTAAAGTTTTGAATTGCCAAAACTTAAAATAAGTCTCTAGGAAACCGATTGTTATAAAATTCTACAAACGTGGCTACAGTATTCCGTTTCGGTTTCGTTGTCTCCATAGATATTCATTAATGTTGTTGGCGGCGCTGCTAACAAACATAATGAACATCGTATCGAGCTGAGACAAACATCAAAAGCCTTATATACACTACAATACTTGATGGAGCATTTATGATGAGTTCAAGTGTGTTCATTAATTTATTGAATGGTTGTCATGAATAACTATCAATATCAAATTTCATAAAACTAACATTATCAATAAAGAAATCAAGGTACAAAATCTGATTGGCTGGGTAATAAATCAAATTACTTATTTATAACAAATAAAATTTATATCTAAACTTTTTACGAATAAACAATAACTATCAAATAAAACAGGACATTGAAAGTTTAATAATAACACACACAGCTACTCCTCACTCCATCGTTGCGAGCGGTACATGACGAATGCTACGTCACTGCTAACTACAAGTAGGTCCAAATTTTTACAAAATTCGGAAACATCAATTTAACTAAAAATATACAGAAACTATATGCCATTACACTTTAATGGAATGTGTGAAACTAACCGAAGAAGTTGAATACGAAAAGAGAATCGGGGCTAAAAGTTTACGCCAATTTAGATATAGGAGACATAGCATCGTCAGTCGTACGAAAAAAAAAACTACAATGAGCAGAAGGAAAAGACGAAAGTGTCTCTCCTTTACAAATGATTGACCATAATGACAGCAGTTTACATCGCTCTCATTGTAGCTACAACGCGAAATAATAATGATAATGATATCATCGGTGAGTTTAAGTTACTAAAATGGCAACGCTCTTAGCGACACTCCCAAACTTTGACGGTCTGATCGACGCTGCCTGATATCACGTATGGCAAGCTCCTGTGGAAATCTGAAAATATAACAGAACATTATTGTATTACTGATTTCAGGGTTCCAATATCTCTTGCAGATGTCACCTGATCTCTTCAAATATCGCTTTGATCTGGTTTTGGCTGCAGGTCGGCACAAAAATTACCAAGGGAACAAAAGAGGTGGATTTTTATCATCAATTCTATTACTATCTTCCTGGTTTTTTCTTTACTGCGATATGGATTGACTTCCAGTTTTTCTAGGATATTGTACACACGGCGACATTATATCAAGCCATGCATTTCCAGTATAACTTAACCTCGCTGTGTATAGATATCCCGTACAATGAGAGATCCGCATAAACTGGTTTTGCATAGCTTAAATGGTCGCCGTGCGTACTAGTATCTTCAGGTGGGTGTATGAGGAGAGCTAGCAGTCATAGTTCATGCTCAAGATACTTGGTGTGAGGTGGTCCATGTGACCCAGCAAGGTCAGTCCTTCCAGGGATGAGTATAACAGAACAAGGTTAGTATAGTAATTTAATAAATATGTGTTACGTACCAAACTTAGAAACTTCTTAGCCGGTCTGAGCATATCCTCTAGTAATAGTTGGTAAAGAGTGTAGAAGTAAAGACTTAGGTTATACTAAGAGCAAAGGTCGAGTAGGATTAGTAGCTACTAGGCGATCTTTGTCACATGCTGACGCTTGAACATGCTCAAAGCGGACAAGAAGTTCCTGTTACAAAATAAAGAAATTAGCATCGAACCAAGACTGGTGGCAAAGTGTTGGTGCGCGTAGAGCGTCTTGAGGCAGCGCGTGTGCGCGACGTCCCACACGCGCAGCGTCTTGTCGTCGGACGCCGTGAGCAGGTAGCGGCCGCCCGGGTGCCACGCCGCGCCGCGCACCCAGTTGTCGTGCCCCACCAGCGTGGCCAGGCACTGGCCCGTGCTCACGTCCCAGATCTAGACATCAAAGATATTGTCATTAGAAATACATTGAGAACCAATATTGCCTCCACAGGAGGACGGGAGAATGGAAGCAAAGGTTTTGTACGGACCTCAAGTAGTATGGGTCAAGGGCAGAAAGATGATAAAGTGGGCATAAAATGTGCGTCTGAACTCTGAAGCATTCAGTGTAGTCAGCCCAGTAATTTCGTTGCTGACTATCAAATATGTGTGTATATCGACATGAGCAATAACACAACTGATCGTGACGGTAGGTGGTCAGTAGAACCAGTACAGATGTTGTTCAGGATTAAATAAATAAAGAAGACTTCACCAAGTATTGCACATGAGGGATTTCTCAACACAATTATCTCTATTACTGACAACTGTGTTTTCATCATTTGACCATTTAGTGCCCTACTAAATACTACATTTGTTACGGCACATGGTCAAAGTATTTGGTCACGGCACTTATTGTATTGATGTTTTTGTGACGCCATCAGTGACAGAGAGCCATTATTCTTGTGAATCGAAACCTTTGCACAATGCATATTGCGGAACCTGTGCAGTGACAAAATATAAACCCATATAGCAAAATAAGTCGTTGTCTAGTGTTTAGGCAAAATAAGTTGTTCTCCCACTGAATGAATCAGCCGACGTTAATTAGATTTACCCAAGCTATTTACATCAGTAAGTTGCCTGTCTTCTTATCGTTACATCAGCACAAGAATGCAGGGTGTAAGGATGTGGACAGTCAGCTCGGCGGCCAACATAGTTGACTGACATTCAGACCATACCTGGTTTAGCCAATAGGGGTACGAATGTACGAGTATGTCTCAGTTCTCGGATTCAAGTTAGCGATCGAAACCGTAGCGTTGTTTAGTTAAAAGTTCTCCATAGACATAAAGACTCCAAGGAAAAAAGCATAATTCTTATTCTTGTTTAAATATCTGTGTGTTTGTAGTACAACGCACCTTGACGGACTTGTCGCGGCTCCCGCTGGCGAGGAAGGGCCCGGCGTGGTTGGCGCGGCGGTTGTCCTGGCCGGCGGCCTCGTTGATGGCGGCGGCCGCGGCCTCGGGCGCCCACGACACGCACTCCACCACGTGCTCGTGCTCGCGGAGCTCCATCTGACGGGAGGAAGCTTACTTATAGATACGGAGCTACAAAAGTGGCGACTGATGAAAAAAATCGGCAAATTCCTGCTGATAGTTGAAAAGGTCTAAAATATCGAAAATTTTGGTAGACCACATAAAAAGTCAGTAATTAATAATAAACGAGTCCCTGACCTATGCCTTCTTCTAGGATCTAGGGCATTCTTACTGTTTATCTTTTGTTCCACAAAAATAAAAATAAAACACCCATTCCCTTTTTCAGCCCTTTTAAAATGTGGCTGTCGAAACAACTTTCTTTCCAAAATCTTCACCTAAAACCGTAAGCATTTATTACTATTACATCAGCCCATGGTCGCCCGGTCCTGGCCAGTCTTTCATTTAGTGGTCTAACTCATCTCGCCATCTTTGATTGGGCCTGCGTTCCAAGTACTCTTAAAACCGTAAAGTAAAATATCGTCAAGAATTTTCACCCATTTCGATCTAAATACATACAATCTGATGATCACGTACCTTGCACTCATTTGTGTCTGCGTTCCAGATGCGCACGGTCTGGTCGTTGGAGCAAGAGGCCAGCAGCGTGCCGTCGGGCGACACGCGCACCATGCGCACCCACTCGCGGTGGCCCTTGTACGTTTTGATGCAATACCTGCGGATAGAGAAATAGTGTCAGTACTTGAAGAATACAACCACTGGCAAATTTGACAGTGTCCAATTTTAGTCATACAGAGTTTAAGATCCGGAGTCCAAAGCGGAGAGGAGACGTCCAGGAATCAACCAATCAATTTCGTTGAAATCCAGACTGCGTCTCTCATTTCTCCCATGATTGGTTGCACCACACAGTTTTGGTGGAGTCTAGGTCTAAGGCTGCGTTTTCCATCAGTTATATGCGAGGATATGCAGTGAGGGATGTGAGTTAAACTAATCAATTTCATAACTAGATGCTTAGCTAGCTATGAAATTGCAGTAAAAACAAAACTATATGTATTATTGGTGAGTTTCGCACACATCTTCCCACATTTCAGACGGAAGCGCAGTCTAATTAATCTCTAAACATATATCCGCTTACAAAGATATATTTGCTTGCTTCAAGTAAAAAAAAAATGGGTACCAAATGGGAACCATGTTTTCATTCTTTAGTTATTTAAGCTAGTCGATTAAGCATGAAATTTACAAGACTCGGGAAGCAACGTTACAATAATGTTATGGTTGAATATCGCTTTATATTTTCAAAAGTGTCAACGTTTATATCCGTGTTACGTGACACATGGCGAACTAATGCAGTCACACACTTTTTTTTCTACATCCGCAACGCGAGCATTTTTATGCTCGCTATTTTTTTACTTAATTTCCTGCACTTTTGTGCAGGAAATGAAGTAAAAAAATAACACATCCTGTAGAAATTATAATACCCGGGTGTTACACAGAACTTTAGTTACGAGGCGCAAACAGGTAAAAGTGAAAGAGACGGTGCTCTACAAAGCCAAACTTTTCCTAAACCTTAATTTCGTATGGCCGCTTACTTTAATTATCTTGCGTTCGCAATTAAATTCCTAAAAATAATTATAAACAAATAATAGGTATGTGTAATTGAGGAAACTCCAACGTCATTTTATTTTTATGATTTTTTAACAGTCAACTTAATTTTGCACTTGCATAAAGACTATTTTTGTTCAAGCGTAAATTGGAAATAAGGATTAGATTAGAATACTGATTATGTGAATATGGTAAAGTAAGTAATATCATTGCTTACCCAGTGGCCACCTCCCAAGCTTTGATGGTCTTATCTCGACTGGCGGAGTAGACGATGTCGCCGCTCGGTGAGAACGCCACTGACGACACGTTGTGGTCGTGTCCGTGCATCGTCTTCACGCACTCGAACGTTTGGTTGAAGTCCCACAGCTTTATTGACATGTCAGCGCTGCAGGACACTGGAAACGACATTGAACAGGAAAATATAAGAAACTTCTTCTTCATGTAATGATCTTTCTTTCAATTGTGTGATTAAAAGCTACTAAGGCTACTTAGGGAAATAAATACTTCGCTAACTGCCGAGATTTACCTCTATGACAGTTCATTAATGTAGGTGTTTACAAAAGGTTAATATCAAATTAACCTTTTGAACACCTGAATATAAACGCACGCACGTCCCTCCACGCCAAACCACATTTCACCTATTATTTTGTCACATATTTGTGTCGTTTGGCGTATAGAAGGTCTAAAATGGCCGCTTTAGCAGAATCATAATAGGATAATAATATGAATTACGTCAAAATTCTTGAAATAGTCACAAACGCAGGTAATATTATGAATTGTTACTTTGTGACCATTTTACGAATTGTAACGTAATTCATTTTATTATCCTATGATTCTGCTAAAGTGGCCAATTTAGATCCCCTGGTCATGCGCTTGCTTGTCACGTATTAGTGACAGTGGTGCCGATTCCCTTATTTACAAACTAAACCAAATTTAAGTTCAGTGCATCTTTTTCTTTCTATTTCATTAAGATGAGGACAGAAGATAAAATTTAGTTTAGCCCTGTCAAATTAACCAGCGCCTGACACAAGTTTAGACGCGGTTAAAAAGTTGACTACTAAAATTACATCAAATTACGTCAGGTGCTGACTAATTTGACAGGACTAAACTAAATGATGCACTCAACTTAAATTTAGTTTAGTTTGTGAACAAGGGAATCGGCACCAATAGCGTTCAAAAGGTTAAATGAAGATAATCACTTTCCCCACATGATAAGTCTTAAATAAAGCTAAACTTCTAAAAATCCAAATGTCCAACATCCATTGTTTCCAGAACTGGTAATGGATTGGTGCCAAGTTCATGACACATTTCGACGACATTTTCCTCTATTAACTGAATATACGTAATATAGCGAAAAAATCGTGACTAATTGATCAACAAATCAAACAGTTATACAAAACGACTCATTTGGAGTATTATGGAACAAGAACGTCACCATACAGCAATAGGAAAGTAATGAATGAGGATGACGTTGCAGTACATTGCAGTACAATGGGTAATGGCATACTACGAAAAAGTATACACTGCAAATGTTCTCATTGCTCTTCATAACAACGTATTTCTATAGAGATCTTAGTGGATGACCGCTGGCGGTACGTCATTTTAGGGTTTTCGTGATTAGTTGTCAGTGTCAGAGGCTCTCAAGCACTTCATCATCATCCATAACCAGACTTCACCCATTGCTGGGTATAGGACTCTCTTTACGTGCGCCAAGGTCCACGTTCCTGTGCCAGCCTCATTAGCAACATTATCGTCTGTCCACCTAACAGATTAACTGTCGTGCGCCGGATGACCAACAGTTTCAGTTTTGGACGCGCTTGCTCCAAGGCCAATACATCAACCACACTCATCTTTTTCCGAAGAAGGCGTAACACGGCAAAGAGATTGTCTATGACTTACCAAGTAGTTTTCCATGATGGTCGAAGGCGATATCCTGAACGGAATCGGTGTGTCCCTTCAGGGTTCGTTCGTACTCGCCGCTCTCAAAGTCCCACACTTTGATGGTCGCGTCCTCGCTTGAGGAGACCATCAAACTGAACACCGGGTGGAATATTACCTGGAAAATTATTTCATAGTTTTTAAGTATAAGTTTTTGAATTTCACATTAACCCATATTTTTTGACTTCGTTAAGACGTGATCTGAATCGTGATCGTGATGTTAGCAGGAAACATAATGCCAGAAATCTGATAGCAATAAGATACTTATTACCATAAGATTTCAGGCAAGCTTCTCCAAGATTTAAAAGACTGTTATGCAAACATAGACATTGCTACGGCGATAACTGTTTAAACACGTGCGATAATTAGAATAAAAACGTGACCTATGCACGTTTGGCGTAGACTCTCACAACGAACTAGAATCAAGCAGTTAATTCGAAGAGTTGAACAAAAACTCGCGGAAAGCTATAGATAGATAGTAGTTTGATACAATTGTGCATGGTTATGATCATGAGAAATTCTTTTGTCATTGGATTCGAAAGTACATAATTCGTGTTAGATCGCAAACGTCTTTGTTAAACTGACAACCTAGCAATTCAGTAACTAAGTATTTAAGATAAGAAGCATTTTCAACTAGACAATTACTAAGAGACGAATACTGTTAAAAATTCTAAGAATGTGTTTTAAGTATCTCTCGTTCTTGTTATGAAATTACTAAGAATCCTATTGGTGTTGATGCAATTTCAGCGGAATCTGAATACGTGTCCGACATTTTTCACTTCTGAATACTTTCAAAAGAAACAACAAAAGTTATCTTCAATATGCTGCACTGAGATTTCAAAATTTCAACGTACGGGGTGCTATCGGCAAAGTTGATATGCAAAATGTAAATAAAGGGCGGAAATTGAAAAGGAAATGAAAACATTTGCTTGAAGAAGTAACTTTATTTGAAGGACCCGATGCGTGGTAAATGATGCCTTTTGATGGATGAATCTCTAACCTCGGTTAATAAATGGAATCCAAGCATCTAAATGGGACCCAGTTCATAAGTTTGATGGAGTTATTATCCTATGCGGTCCAATGCCTGTGTTCCTTTAAATAAATAGTATTAAAACCTTAGTAATGGTGGCCCGGTGTCCGGTGAGACAGAACTTTTCGGGTGGACGTGGGATCCACTCGGCGGGCGTGCGCTTGGCACGCGTTGGCGCACCCTCGATGAATTCCTTTTGAGCCTCTGACAGCTTCGATTCTAATTCCATCACCTGGTCAACAAAGGAGATTTTTTTTTTAGAATTACATAAATGGAGGCTTATTATTAGCGTCAAGTGATTGCTTACAGTTCGCCCTCTACTCGCACGAATTCTACGGTTATAACGCCTTTATTGTTGTTTCGAGTATATTTTACATACACAATAGCCAATATCATAAGTCATAAGCTAACAGAACAAAAGGTTGTCCAGTATCTGGCTAATTCTTTCAGGAAGATGGTTCTGTTACGCCCCAATAGTCTAGTTCACTTAGAACGTGGACCTGATAACAAAATACTCAAAATATAGACATTTTTTATTAAAAAAAAATACAACCGAATTGAGAACCTCCTCTTTTTTGAAGAAAGTCGGTCAAAGATAAAGTGGCAAATGCGTATCTTCTTCTAATCGGCCATTTATAAAGATAGTGCATTCCTCAAACACATACTCCTCTAAATTCACCAAAACATTTTTCGTTGAATAAAATTAAGTTTTGTAAACAATACCAGCTATTAGTGGATCAAGGTTCTAGATTAAACAGAGCAGCGACCTGATTACCACCTTGCGTTTTATTTGTTTAGATACTTGGCATTATTTTTGGAGTCAATGGATAAAACGTGTCGCCGTTTAATAAAAGCGTCGCTCGTGGTCGTCATCGCCCGCCCGCCCAAGAAAATCGTTCAAGAGTGACCTAGAAACGTCCACTGCACAGATCGATGGAGTACACTGCTCGGACCGGATCGTGCTCAGATGTCATTATAAATTTTTGCTCCACACGTTTTAACCATCAATGCGTTCAGCTGCGAGCAGTTAAGCAATTTCTGTACCATTGGAACACCAGAGAAACAGCTTCCCACTTATATAACTAACATATTGCGTATACCGGGGACACTAATAGGCGTCTTCATCTTTTGTGCTCACTGATCGATTACGTGTAATCAATTATAGAAAGTGTTACACAAGACTTTACTCATCATCTGCCTAGCCTTTTCCCAACTATGTTGGGGTCGGCTTCCAGTCTAACCGGATGCAGCTGAATACCAGTATTTTACATGGAGCGACTGCCTATCTGACCTCCACAACCCAGTTACTACTGGGAAATACGATACCCCTTGGTAAGACTGGTTGTCAGACTTTTTGGGCCACTGACTACGTTAACGACTGTCAAAGATCTTCAAATGACAGCCGGGACCAACGGCTTAACGTGCTTTCCGAGGCACGGAGGAAACTCGGTATGTAATGGGTGGTCACCCATCCACAGACCAACCTAGGCAAGCACGGCTTAACCTAAAGATCGACCCGAGCGGCTGTTATTGTTTAGCCACGAGCTCCTCACACACACAAGACTTTACTGCAACATGTTAATTGCAAATCTTGTTGTTGCTACGAAGAAAATTGTTGGTAGAGCGACCTAAGCCGTTATTGACGTTGTCTATTCCATAACACATTACAAGATAGGTACATCTTGACCTCGCATGTTCATTAGTTCACTAAATATAAAGACAACCACAAAAATGTTCTTACTTTTTTCTGCAACCTGATGACCGAAGTCCACTTTTTCTCGAGGAGGCCGCCGAACTTGCGATCCATCTCACCGGACATGTCGGCCTCCTTCTTGAACGCTTCCAGCGCGTCCGTGTAGCCATTGCTACCTAAATAGTCGGCGATCGCTTTGTTCCTATAACAAAACAAATTATTTTGATTTAGTACAAATGCTTAGAATATTGGCATAGCAGTGGCAAGTTTATGTTTTATCGACGAGTCGCGTGGCAGAATGCAATCACGAGGAGTCATCAAATATTCTGCTTCGCAATTTATATTCTGGGCTGGTGACTAGCAAAAGTGTAACTATCTAGCTAGATATCTCGAATAACGATAGATCTTTCCTCTGCTCTTAACCAGCGGTACAGAAAATATCGGGTGTCGATAGTTACACAGACAGAAAAAGTACCATTATGGAATGTAAGTATACCAATGGGATTGCATTTCCGTTACACGGGGTAACAATAACCGATTGTTACGTGCTATGTTGTTTGCTAGTTCCCAGAAAACAGTAACACGTTATTGGATAATTAAAATAATAACATGTGAGAACCGTAAACTAAGACAACGGATGTAGCTACAAGCATGACGCAGATACAAGTACTGTTCGAGGGCAAAAACTTTATACAAAAACTAACAGCTGAAGATCTCAAGAACATAGGATTTCCGTAATCACTTTTTTTTACAAAATTCGGATTTTGTTAAGGAGTTTGGTTTTAAGTTGCGATATTTAGGATGTTCACTTGTTCAGTTTCATGATGGATACGATACAGTTATATACAGTTTTCAAAATTTTAGTGCCCCGGATTCATGACAAAATAAAAGACTCTGATCTAGGTTTATTAGGAAAGATTATTGTAGTGACCTTATTTCTTAACAATACATGGTGTATAGGGGAAACGCGAAGATATGCAGATGTGATGAATATGATAAAAAATAAATTAAGGATGCTAACGACGTCGCGCAGCAAGGCTACATGCACATTGCGATGTAAGAAACATCAATGTGAACTTGCAAAGTAATCAGTCAACAGAATGTGTTAGTTTCCTGCGGTACAATTACGTAGTTCATCACTTCAGAAGTTGCATCAGCTGATGTAACTAAACGATCTTGGTTCGTACGGGGGCGTCAATAACATGGTTCTATAGTGAGAGTTTGTTTTCGATTTCAGCCGGTGTTTTGTTAATTTATCACACCTCAATACAAAATGAGCACAAGGGTAATATTTGTTTGATTTTTCGTTTCTCGCATTTGTTTGAGTTTTGGTTGTCAAGCATTATTCATTTCTCGTACTATGCGTTTTCTATTTCAAGGTTATACAATTCCTTGATCGATAAGAGCGCTGTTGGCGCTGTGTTTTTGTTGGCTGTTTGCTGTCACTAGAGATACCTGATACCAGTCTACTTCAGCTCATTGCTTTCAGTTTCCGGGTTACTGAACGCTCTAAATGTGTGCACGTATCAAATGTCAAGGGAAACCCACACGATTTATCAATGTTATCGTTTAATTAGTCTACAGGTCAGAGACGTTAAGTTGCTAAATCAAACGAAATGTACGCAATAATTCAACTTATCAACTTTGTTTCATCACTATTTATCAGTATACAAAGGAAGATCGATTATTTGAACAATATGTGACATTTCAACCGTTTCAGTTTAGAAGTTAGCTTTTTCGAGAGTTTATAAATAAAAAGAGTTTAGGCAAAAGAACTGAATTCGTCAAATCATCATCAGCATTCCCTATTGCCCTTACAGCAATTTATTTGGGGTCGGCGCAGCATGTCTTCCGTATCCTCTATTACACGTCAAATGATTTTGTTAATTTCGATCATGCACCTTCCTGATAGAGAAAGATAACAAAGACATCGAACTTGCTCCAATTTGATAAGCTGCCCTTGTCGCTGTCACCATGACGTCACGAGCCCACGATAGGTAGACATTTTTCTGTTTATCTATACTACATACACTAGATAAAAAGTAATTTATATTATACAAATTATTCAGTATAGCAATTGCCGTGATTCGAGCTACTCTCAATCATATCATAACATAATAGCACCCCTTGTAATCTCCAAAGGGCTAGGCAGAGGTGAGAGGTGTACCTAACAAGTACACATTACGCCATGTAATAGGGGGGCGAGCCTATTGCCATTAACCGGGCACGAGTCCAGACTCCGTGGTTGCTAGTACCAATCAATCGTTCCAGCAGAACCCTATTTATTACCCTGATCCCGTACCCCGTATTCGTTTACAGCTGGCTTATCCAAAAAAGGAGGTAATGCTCCTTACTTAGAACGCAAGGCTAGCAGGTTGGTGACCGCGGTACTCGATCGCTAGTACTGTACATTGTTTCCCGTCTCCGCATTCTGTCATCGTTAGGGCTGGTTGGTAAGAGCCAGAAAGCATCGAATGCTAGTAAGTTTGATAATCATATAGGAGCAGTTATTCATTTACGGTTTGACCATACAAAGTTTTGCACGTGATATTGTTCCAGGTCAGCGCTAGACATTTAATTTACAAACCACAGTATACACCCACTGCTAAATGGAGGCCTTCATTTTAAGGACACTGTTCAAACGTAGTTCTTAAAAATATCTTCACTTCAGTTTATTGATACAGTCGCAGTCGTATTTGACATCGGTTCAAATCACACGACACATAATGTGTGTTCCATCCATGATAAGGTCATCCAATAAAGAAAAACAAACGTGTTAGGTAAGATTTCTTTAATAACGAAAAAGTCTTGACAAGTTGTAATAATTTATCCATATAAAGAAACTGGAATTTGGAATAATGAAAACATACTCCAATCTAATAAAACAACAATGAGTCATCTGAATACATTTTAAAATAATGGAGCTTGCCTATATATTTTATCGACAAAATGAAGGCATTAGATAATTTGGTTTTAAAACACCAAAATAATGTAATAAATCTTATTAAGTCTTCTAGTTGAGAAATATGACTGGACCTAGGACACATCCCTGTGGCATCCAGCAATTATTTTGTTAGTTCGCAATGGCTGTGTTTTTTCTAATAGTAAATACTCATAATATTGTCTTCACTTGTTCTTATAGAAATCAAAAACTTTTATGAATAGCATCATCTTAGTATTTAGGTTCTTGATCTTTGCAGCTTACTTTATCAAAGGGCTGTTTGGGAAATGTTTCCCACACATGGAAGCTGAGATGAAGAAAAAATCGTCACCGTAGCTTTCAAGAATCTTATTCTAAGATTTTAATCATAACATTCACCATCAAGAGTTTTCCTAAAAGCGGAGAGAAAACTTTAAAAAGTAGAGACACTCAGAAAGTATTAAACCTTGGCAGTTAGTGGCATTTTATTTACAGTTTATTCTGGGTTGTAAATACACCTGCTAATTAATAAACTTCGACCGAGGATTAAACGAACCGCCTACACAAACTTTCTAAGAAAGTTTAGTACATAGGTTCCATATACCTATTAAGCGACGTTATTTGCATTGAACGTATAAATGTAAATTTTATTGAAGGGATTCTGTAGAACGTGAATTGTTGTATGACGCAAAAGTTTAAGAGAAGAGATCTGCTTAATGTATCTCTCATTACACGCCGTCTATTTTTATTAAGCAGATAAGAAAAGTGAAATTGATGTTCGTCAATGTAGTGTAACACAATAAAAGACATATTCTGAATTATGCTGGCTAAAGGCGTCATAAAAATCGAACCAGCCTTTATTACGATAAAAATCAATAACAGCTGCTTTTGTATTCATGTACATATCGTACAATTTACAAATACCATATAAAGTTAAATAATCATGACCAAACAGTGACTCAGTGGTATACAGATAAACCTATATACGGTCCACCTTTCGTTTTGTCTTTTATGTCAGAGAGCATATTTGTTCAGTGACGAGTGCGCATGTGTGATCCCAGGCCTCGTTGCGTGGTGGACAAACTCGCTTATTTTATTTAGAAAACAGGCTCCAAGTGTCGTGTTCGAGTCTTACGTCATTTTACGTGTTCTATAAAAACAAACACATTGTATTGCTGACTCAATGACTTCCTATCCGCTGTGAAGTGCATAATTCGATTATTGCGCTTATGCAACAGATAATCCTGACCATTAAAGCGTCGATTGCCAATACTTTCTTGTTGTTTGGAATTTGGCGAAAACGTTGAAAAGGCGATAGCGAGTGAAGCGTTTCATCTACACGTCTCTGTTGAATAGAGTTTATTTCTTGCTTGATTACTATGTCAAGCTTCGATATCAGCGAGGTGAAACCGAATCGATTCCAAAGACAATCAGTCTCGCGGGTGTCCCTATTGTTCGCGTGGGAGCAATCAAGTTACAAGTTACACGTATCGCTTATTCTGCCTAAGTGAAAAGATTAAGCGACACAGGTTGGGACGTAAGCATAACGCAAGTGTAACGTCAGTCGGTTGTTACATAGCTCGTCATTCAGCATAATTCGTTTTTACTTTTCCTTAGGGGGCGTATGATTTAGTACGAGAGTTCAAATGGTTATACATTCTTTGGTCGCTAAGATGATTGATTGATGATAATGCTCCAAAAATGAAATAATACTATGACCAAACATGGTCAACGCTCTAGTACTTGTACTATTTATTTTGTGGCTCGAGGCAAGATTGAACACTTCGCCGGTGACTCCGATCTTGAACAGAGTTCAGTAGCAATGTTGGGGCACAGCGAAAGTGGTTTCGTGCGTAGAGCTAGAGGCGCGGACCGATCTGGGACTGCCTGAGAAAATAACTTTCACGATACATTTCCGACGTTATTACTCTGATTGCAGGGACAAGTGGTACTAGCAACATGCGATATTTTTATAGCACGCCATAGGACGAGAGCTTACTAGTGTTGTAAAAGGTCATTATCTAAATGTGTGCGTTGGACTCTGAAGCCAGGAAAAGCTTTGAATTCACGTCATTGGGTAACAATTACGACAACAAACAAGCTGAATTTGCATGGTTGTCTGATTACCATCACCATTACGTGACATTCTATTGCCTATTGGTATTCTAAACAGGTATCGTTGATTGTTAGGCTCTTTGAATTATACGAGACATTTTTATGGGCGAATAGATTAGCTTTATTTGATTGAATAAGAAATATTTACACGGATGAGTACGGGGTATGAGCCGAATTTGTATTGGAACATGAAACAACGGAAACATCGTAACAAATACGTCACGTCAGTCGATAACGGGAATATTCATCACACAAGTGATCGTACCTATCGTGACTTCATCGACATAACAAACATTAAGTAACGTTAGTATGTCAGGATTTATAGAACAAATGCTTGAGTTTAGATAGTCCGTTAGTCAGTGATAAAGGATGAAACCGGTCAACGAGGCAAATGAATTGATGAGTATTTTGTTCCTATTCAAATGTTGTTACTGAATACATTGACTGGAAAAACCAATGCTTTTCCTACTACAACTTGCTGATTAATTTCGATGCGGCTTCCGATTGTTGAATCATACGCCGAGCTTATTGTTTCGTGATTAAAAGCACAAAATGCAGCAATTTGCACAGAGAGTTCAAGTTGACATTCTTGCCATGAATTGGAGGTTTCATGCAGGGTCGTTCTCTATAATAATGCCGTCCCGGTAAAACATACAACAAACATTACAGAATGACATTTTAAGAACCAAAATTACTTTTATCTTAGCGAATGTTCAGTAACACTAGCGGATATTGTGCCAGTCTTCGGGCTATCACATTTTTGTCTTGAATCGAAAAACTAGCACTGTGGCATATTTCCAGTAGGTTAATCATAAATTGCTATCATAATTGTATCAACTTACTGCTAATGTTGTTTCATTGACAGTGACATACATGTTTTAATTTCAAAGTGCACATGTTAATGTTATTCACACCAATCACAGTGCAGTTTTGCATTTTCTTTAGTCTATATTAGCTTTGCTTCTTGTTCATAGTTCCGCGGACAGCAACTATCATCAATCACAATCTATGAAATCTATACTTATAATATAAAGTGAGAGTGCGAATTTTATAAGTTGGTATGTATGCGGAGGGTATTCGGAACTACGAGACCTGTTTGAAGTTATTTCACCATATTAAAGTTGCATTATTCCGAAAGGACATGGATCTACCCAAGAATCAAGCGGGCGAATCCGCGCACAGAAGCTAGTCATTCATATAATTCCTAAAAATAAATGGCAGGATAACTACGAACAAAAATTAAATCGTTTTCAGAGTCAATCAGCCGTATTATACAACGGATGATTACATGATCAACAATCGGTTGTTCAACCCTGAAATATTGTGAAATGGTGCATTCGGCGTAACGGGATCACCAATGATGGAAACAACGGGATGGGTATAACGAAGCAGAACGATGTTAAAAGTGTTGAAGAAACCGCACTATGTTCACCATATCCGTACGAATTAGCAACAATTTGCATACGCAGTCGTGACTTGAAATGTAAGCCTTAGACGCTTATATTACTGTCTAAGCAACGCAGACTGTCGATTTGTTCATTTTTCGGTGAAATTTTTAAATGTTTACTTCTTGAAAGTGCTTCCTTGTTAATTATAAGTCGACTGTTTTCCTGATATGATAGACAGACAAAGCGGAATTAACTTTTCACAAGATTGGATACGGTTCAGTTGTAATATGATTCCGTCGCTATACATAATTATATTAATGTTCTCAAAGGATTAATCATAAAAGTTAATATAGGTAGACACATCCTTTGCTTCACATTAAATACGTTGAACTTTAGTTGAGAAGGGGTAGTCGTAGTACCTACTCAAAGGTATTTTCCATCATATTCATTTTCATTTTTGCCAACGAAATTCTTATGTTTATTGTTATAGGAATAAAGTTGATAATAGTTTTTCTCGCAGCAGGGATGAAGGGGAGGCCGCCCACGCGACTTGGCGTATCGATCGCAGTTCGCCCCCACGAGGCGCCGGCTACGTCAGAGCGACACTGCGTCATTGCGAATCCCTTTTCGACGAGCTTCACGAAATTAACTTCCCCAGAGGCTGTGGGCTGTCCTGTTTTTCTCCGTCGGCGTCGTTGAATTGAATGTTAAGTGTACAGCTGATGCGTCATGCTAGGAAGACTGATGTATTGAAAACTGATCTCCAATAACTAGACTTTCAGTCTCAATTATGTTGAAGAGTACTAATTTAGCTGAAAGCATTGCTACTGCGAGCTTATATTATTATGCTTTTTCATACAGAACAAAGCTACTCCGTTATTGCATTAGAGCCAATTAGAGGCGAAGTAAGTTCGACGCTACGCTAGTAAAAGAAAAACATCACAAACTATATTAAAGTGTAAAATTGGATTATTTTACAACCCTAGTGAAAGACCCTCGTGTAATTTCCAAAAAGCGTCTAATTTAGCGTTGGTTTCATTACTAGCAACAAACAAGGGTCGAAGGGCAAATTAAATACCGGGAAAACCTAAACGTATCAGGGGTGAAAATACCATCAAGTTGATATTTACCAGGGGGAAAGGTTAGAGCCAATGGAAAACAATAGGCACAGTAAATTGCCAAGAAACCATAAAAGAAACCGATGTAAAACAAAAACGTTGACATAGTGAAGTTCCCGAGGAAGTTTCTACATAGTAATTTAATTACATTCGTGACCGGACGTTCAAATCCTTTAGAGTAAGCAGGTGAATGCTCTGCTTAATTAGATTTCAAATTTCTCCATGGATCGTATAGTCAATTTGTCTGAGAACGTCCATTGGAGCACGAATAGAATAGTTCTTGATTATTTGTATGTATTTCGTGTTTCTAAATAACAAAGGTACAAGTACCAAACTGACTGAATGACAATAAAGTACCTGTCGTGATAATTAAGAACGTGTATTCTTCGTTAGAACTTTCCCATAGATGTTATCTCTTCTTTTGGCAATTTGGCATAAACAGTTTCGGAAACAATCATGAGAACTTTATGGTATGGGATCTTCTGATGCTTAAGACGCTTTTGGGATGTGTGAATATGGTAGAAAGAAATTAAAAAAAAACCGATATCGCAGCTTGTTTGCGGCAGAGTAGCAACCGGGCGAGAACTGCATTCCTTGCGATCCACAGGCCAGAGCAGTATGGCGGATGGACAACGGGGTTTTGAATCTAACAATGGCTTACATTCTCCAATCCATATTATCACTTCGTTCGTTGGTATTAAATGATGATTTGCCTTTATATATCGCGACGCTTTTACGATTTCATTAATGTCGACAATATTGTTTTATAAATACCTTGCTCTATAGACACTTATCCGATAAGATAATATTCTGATAAGCACCCGATTAAAGGCGAGTTAATTTTACATTGTTTCAATTATAATGAGTAATCAAAGCAGGTTGTATTCATACGGTGGTCTTACTTTTTATCAACATATCGACTGCAAGTTAAATTAGTTCATTACAAGAGTTTCTGTGGCCTGGTGCTAAAAGGGCCAAAGTACGTTTTTATATGAAACGAGATTGTAATGCCAGTTTATTGAAAAAGTTTGATATTTTTTGTGCGTGTAGTTTGATAAACTAACACCCTTTTAAAACAAAAAAATATCAAAAATTTCAATACGTTTTGGCCCTTTTAGCACCAGGCCACAGAATTGTAATCAAAACTGAAATGCTGATTCCAATTTTGATAAGAGTGACGTTAGCCTTGGTCTGCGTCAAAGATTGCACCAATAAGAGCAGTGAGCAGGTTGACATTGATGCAGGCATATCTTGATTACAATAACGTACGATGAGTCACCATCTCTCATAGCCTGGCGGGATGTTTCGTTCTGAATGCCATGATGACGTACACATAACGTGTCGTACGGACATGCCTAACTTCCACGAAATCCACACTCAAGGCCAGGTTATACTAATTCGAGAAAAGCTGGTTATTTTGGGAACAGCGCTTACGTGGTAAATGTTTTTTGTTTTTGTATCCTTAAGTCTGCCTGTCAACTGTCACAGTATTTGAACGTAATGACCAAATCACTTTTCGAGTTATCTACATACTAAATAACAACTTTCTAACTCATCTAGACATTTATGTAACAGAGATTATGATCTTGATCGATTATGGTAATAACGAGATACCTATGACGCAAGTGGTTTTTTATTTGGGTGCAACAAATGTAAGGCAACTCTCGATACGACCTCGTTTATTCGGAGCCAATAGGAGGTCTTGAATAGCGGGTGTTAAAAGATTCTTATCATTCTAATTTAAATAATATTATAATCGCAACATGCATTTTATGTTCAAAAGGTAGGTACTTTCTCTGTTTTAGTTTCAAATGCTTAGAGCAAGTTTCTTGCTTAGAATTAAATTTTAATATTGTGAGCTTCGTAACTAGAACATAACATGTTAATTAAAAGGATTTAGTCATACATTTAAAATCACCGGTTAAAATCAATGAAGGAATGTTAAATATTTAAAAATTATATTGTACAGAACCTAAACCATAATAATATTCAATACAATACACATCTTCATAATGAATCCGTAATCGTTTACTGGAACAACGATCGACCCGAATAACAGCAACAGCGCGCGTAGTTACAGCAAATGCTGCAATCTTCAACAGTAAGAGCATGTCTATTTAGCGAAATATGCCTGCTGGTGTTTTAATTTGTGATCGTTATTTTTAATCAACAGACGCGTTCAATGACCCCGATTCGACGCAGTAAATCCGAACCGAACGCGGACTAGACCATTAGATCACCAATGGCAAAGAAGTATCACTTTGTAAGTCGGTTATTTCCAAACCACGTGTCTCTTACAAAGTAACAGTAACCAATCACCTAGGACATCGGGATTGAACTATTCACTTTCGTAGCCTTAGTGAACTTAATCCTATTTGTATACTGAACTTACATAACATGGCCTCTTAGAATTCGGACTTGTTGTTTGCACTTGTATAACAATAGCGTGTGAACAGCATGACCACATCTTTGTAGAAGTATCGCGAATTAGATCTGAGCTCGCCTTTCACTTCGTGTGAAGCGAGTTAAAGGGTATAAGGAACGCTAGGGTATTTTAGGTCATGAGTTCACGGCCGATGGTATATTATGCAGTAACCTATACACTAAAAGGTTACCCTCTGGTTTCAGCTCAATGATCTGTTTCTCAATGTTTTGGTCGCCCAACAAGAGCGATTTAGATTGGACACCAGAGATTGACTTGATCAGATCAGGGTTTATTTTCAGCTACGACCATACATTAACTGTGCACTTGATCGAACGACAAACTGCCTGCTTATAATCTCATTTAATCTCAGATTGAATACCTATTAGTGTGATAAAGTTTCTTTGAAAACTGCAATCAGTGTTAGCGCAGGTGAGCCGTTATTTGCAATTGCAACATCAATATAATCGTGTAATAATGATGGGATTTCTAGGTTCACGATGAAAGCTGCACACCAGCATTAAGTCGAGGAAGGCGCCGACAGCGACGCGGGGTCAACGACATTGCGTTATAAGAGCAACTGTCACTTTCAAAGGTCGGCAGGCACGCAGATCAACTGAGTACCGATGGTACTCTTGTATGGGATTCAAGTATTACTTTATAGGAAATAAAAACATTCATACAATCTCATTTAATTTTAAGTAAACTTTATATTCATATTTTATTCAAATTGTATTACCTACTTCTTCCGTTAATTCATTTTTCTTCACACATTTTTTATATTTTTACATATTTCTTAAAAATAATAAAAAAAAACATTTAAAAATATAAAAAAAAACTAACTACTTTATTATTAAGATTTGATGTAGTTGTCTTATGGTGAATGCTGCGTATACCTACCTCTAATAGGCATACATACCAGCACTTTTATGTTATTTTTATTGTTTCACATTGATTCTTATTATGTACGCTATTGGTGTATCAAATAAATAAATAACACTGTTAAACCATCAGATAAGTGCAGTTTAATTATTTTGTTTTTAATGGAAATGCCTAGTAAGTATCCGATTAGTACCTGCTGACACGAATATAATTAGAAAGTAAATTAGTAATTAGTAGAATTATTTTTGATATGATCAAAATAACAAGTACCTAACTGTGAATATGCGAAAACAATATGCGTTAAAATGGATAAGCGTTATCCGGTTATAACGACCAGGGAGGGTCAATAATAGGCAACACTAGACAGCTACACGCGGAAGGATGTCTATACTTACTTAGTTTAAGTTAAAATATGGTTACTTAAACTACGCCTGGATTTTGATATCGAGTAATTGAAATGTTTTGGCGTGCTAGCTCTAAGACCTTGCGTACTTCAACTTAAGTTCTAGAACGCGTCTGTCAGTCTCGGCTTGATCAAATTAACATCGATTAGATTATCGTGTCACTATCACAGGGCAAATCCATAACTAATTTATAGAAAGTTTTCATATAAAAAGTTTCTTCTTAGTTTAGTATCACAGTCACATACAATATTTAAGGATTTAAAGTAAAGGATTGTTTCATGATAGCCCGTGTGGCCCCCTGGGGTAGATAGATAGACTTGCACTGATTAGGCCTATCACACTGGCGATTTGCAAGCGAGTCCAAAGCGAGGCGAGCGCGTAGCGAGCTCGCCGTGGGTTCGCTGCGAAGACACCGCGGGAACGAGCTCGGAGCAAGGATCCTCCCATATTCGTTGTTGTATCTGCTTTCGTTTCCTGCGTCTTCGAAGTAACAAAGTCAACAGAAATGTTTCCTCGACAGAATCCATTCCGTTACTGAGTGTCCAAGACGCAGATCACACGCCGCGAGCTCTCTACGCGTCCGCGTCCTTTTCGCGGCGAGTTCCACGCGCGCTCTTTACGCACTCGCAGCGAGCTTACTGCGTACTCGCCTCGCTTTGAACTCACTCGCAAATCGCCATTGTGATAAGGCTCTTTTTTATAAGGAATAGCCATTGGCCAGGTAAGCCAATATAGGTACTTACACAAATAGACGTTACACGCGTGGATTTCTGTTATATATGATATTTTGACAGGATATTGTAATTAATACCAAATTCAGAAAGTTTCTAGTGGAGTATTGGTAACATTGCGTTAGCAGCGACCTTGCTACCGCCGCAACTATTTGCTTGACCGAATTCATTGAAACTCAATTCTGTTGTTCTAAAACGCAGTTGTATATTTTGAAGACAATGCTCCGTCCACCGTTGAGATCAGACAACAGAATAATGCATTGATTTCGTAATTATCTGTAAACTAGATCGCCTCTTAAAGAGCAAATATTCGTTAACGAATGCTCACAAAGTGAAACACCTAATGAACTGCAACAGACACAATGCAAAAAGAAATAAATATACATGCTTTCTACTCCGGATTTCTAACCAATTTAAAGATCTATTCTGCGCACAAATTGTTACTTATATGAACTCGCCGAGAACCGTAGAATTAATGTTCATTTCTAACTGATGAAAAGTCAGGATTGCCGCAACTATGTCGCAGGTGCGTATGTTATATTCATTCTTCGAGCAAGGCCTTATTTATTGCTCAGCACAACTTCTTACGATAAAACTACAAATATCTGGTATTCGCAAATACCGAATCTTTTCAAGTTATGATAAAAATAAACATGATAAGCCTAGTGAATAAATTAACACCATTACTCGATGACATGATAAGATATTTTCATATGCATCATTCTTCGGGTATCAGTATAAAGGAGGAGGGTAAAGATCAGTTCATTTTCCGCCTATGATAGTCATGAAAATTCAAAGTAAAGCCTAGTTATTATATTTATGTGACGTTTAGGTATTGACCTTTACATATATTCTAAAAAAGTAAGAAAAAAAATAGCAAGTCATATAAAAAAAAAAAAAAACATTAAACTTGGCAAATTCGTTGAAATTTTGTTATTTTAAGCACTTTTTCTAACTTTGAAGCGCTTTATGTACAACTATATTTTTAGGCTCTCCAATTCTGTTTTAAATAGCCTTTTAAATTTGCATTCATTTGTTTTGATGCATCGAGCGCCTTGATGTTATACGAAACAAAATAGCTTGTCCGCGAATCAGTCAAACTCAAACCTACGTCACCTGCGTGTTCAAACTTCTGTCTTCACCTCACACGTGTCATATTGTAATTTAAATATTTCTTTTGTATTAATGCCACTATTTTACGTAGCTTTGTATGCGTTTTGCGTATTTTATTAAAAAAATAATGCCTGGAAATCAGTGCGATTCTTGTAAAAAATGGTTAAAAACCAAAAGTGATTATCGTGTTATTTCTAATAAAAAAATACTATCTGTTCTTAGAAGACTTAAAAAATTACGATCTATAAAACAATATATCTCATATGGATAAGAATAGGTATAGGTCATAATCCAAACATTGAATGGTTACTGTCAGTGCAAAGATGGTGCTAGAGTTGTTGGCTGATGTGCACATGTTGCATCTGTACTTTGGTACTTGGGATACAGGCGCCATAATCAAACTCAGATAAAAACACCAAGTCTTGGGTATGCTTATACACTTCAAGACGCTGCTACTGGATGGTCCAGTGACGATTCAGCCAGTGAAAGCCAGAAGGAAACATAAACGAAGACGTTTGTTACAAATAGTTTAGTATAGTTTATTTTTTTCTCTATTTTGTCTATTTAATAAAATATTTTTTAAAAAAGCCTATAAATTGCATTTCGACAGGATACAGTATTAAAAAAAATCCTCATAATATAAATTTACCAATGGGCGAAAAAAGCCCGATCTTTACCCACCTCCTTTAAGTGCCTCTTTTGATGCCAGTTTTGATTAACTGATTTCTGTGTTAGCAATAGAACTCATAAGTCCCAAAATTTCTACTAATGACAAGGTATAGATGACACAACCTTGATCAAAAAGCGACTGCCAAGTGGTGTTAAAAGGAAGACATTTTGGCATGCCCTAAAACTGAATGCACTTTTTGAGCTTGGCCGTTGTCGGATTTTTTTTTACAACTGACTGATTGTAGTAGACAAAGTGAGAGGTTGAAAGTGTGTTAAACTCGCGTGAACTGAACACCGTAAATTACACAGAATACATAAAAAATCAGAGGGCGCGAACGCGTTTAGAACTGAGGCTGCGTCCAACGTTTGAACGACCTTTTTTTTCAGAACAAGCATCTCGTTTTTCTTAATATCTTCTGCCTCTGACAGAAAGGAGGAAATTTTTTATCCAACATGTTATAATTTTCCCACGTACGCTATATTAGGCAGGTGGTAAGAGAGGCAGCTATGAGATGATTGTTTGTTTTTGGACCTAGTGCGCGGCACGGTTTGACAAGTGAGGCGCCTTCTAGTCTGTTCTTTATTCCGTGACACATGTTACAATAATATAATATATATTCATTGTTACTCACAGCTCCTCTCGTTGCCGTTGTGACAACACCATTTTCATCGTGGTCGGGTGACGCTTGAGGCGGCGGGCCCGGTTGATTCACTGCACTAGAGTCTCACTTATTCAAGCGGGCGACGGCAGGAACGCCGTTGCCATTATAACACCTGTGTACAATCACAATAGTTTTGTTTACACACTACTTGTCATGTTTCTCAGCTTGTGTTGAAGAAGTTTCAATGACATAACAAATATGTCTTATTGCAATGTATTGTTGTTGGGTTGTGTTTGAAATTGATAAAAGGTAGGCGGCTGTTGTTAGTCAAATGTTTTCAAAAAGTTAATTTGTTATTAGGTAAAGTTACGCGTTTTGGCGCTCTTTTATTGAGATGCTGCATTTGCTACTAAAGTTTACATTCTAATTTAAACTAAATATTTCCAAAATGAGAAATACACATTGCAAAAAATATGCATAATTAGCTAAACAGATTGCACTGTAGCCTAGCCTTTTACCAATCTAAAGAGATTGCACTAATGATCTAAAGAACTACCTATTTCATGATAATTATGACCATATACAATTTGCAAAAACAGCTGTCACAAAAATTGGTGCAACCAGATTAACGTGAGGAAATAAATGCAGACATGAGCAAGGCAGATTAAAGGTTACATTACATCACTGACAACATTAACATAAACTTAGTGAGTCATAATCTATGAAAATATTATGTATGTATTTAAGTATCCATGTTTGGAACATGACCATCATGTTTTCAGATTCTTGTAAGGTGTTTTATTTATTTAACCCTGACAAAATGTACTTGAACGACAAGGAAAATACTTTACACATAAAATTAATCTTACGCGGTGGATTTTTGGTTCTAGGATATGCCGTTTTCCTTCACCGTTTTTTGAGAGCAGTGGTGATGAAATAAATTACACAAAGTAATGCGCCTGCCTGGGTTCGAACCCACGACTAACTGTTCGTAAGTCGGGGTCGCTACCACTGGGCCACTGCTGCTCTCATTATATGTACTGATAACCTATATGGTATCTTTAGCATTTTCAATCATTTATGTAAAATATATTTAATTTTTGCTTTTGACAAAGACACTAGTCTTATTACAAAAAGCTAATTTTTGTGTTGTATTATGCAGGATTGTATAAGAGGTGGTCTGCTAATCCACATTCAAAGTGCTTACTTGACATACATTTATAAGAAGTGCCTTCATAAATTGCAGATGAATCTCAAATCAAAGTGCTGAAGTGAAATTATCATAAGTTCCTTATTCATCATTTACCCAGCCTCTTCCTAACTATGCTGTAGTCGGCTTCCAGTTCAACTGGATCCAGCTGAATATCAGTATCTTAAATAAATAGTTCTTTATTATAACTTTTAAATTATGACTGACAATAATAGAGTAGTGTTTAAAGAATTTCAGAGGTTGTTGACATTTATCATTAATGTCAATGACCTGAAAGCATGAAATGCTAGA
Source organism: Lycophotia porphyrea (assembly GCA_950005105.1). Taxonomy (NCBI): domain Eukaryota; kingdom Metazoa; phylum Arthropoda; class Insecta; order Lepidoptera; family Noctuidae; genus Lycophotia; species Lycophotia porphyrea. The sequence continues at coordinate 12,336,075 of OX465396.1, read as the reverse complement.
CTAGCAAACAGAAGTTCTAATTTAATTATTGATTATTTAAGGATATCTAGCACATTCACACACATTAATGTGATAGACATCATATTTACAAACACTTTACATGGTTAAGTAATTTATTTGTAAAGAGAGGCGACCATATTATTTGGTTCTAGGAGCCCAATAACAGTAGGAAATTTATAATTACTTATTTTACACTTCAAGCGCAGTACAGAGGCAGATTATATGGCGGATATTGTACTGTATTGTATGACTAGCTGATGCCTGCGACTTCGCCCGCGTGGATGTCAGTTATCACAACCACAAGAAATCATTATATTTTGATCCCGTTCCCGCAACCCATGGGAACCTATTTCAAGGATAAAAACCTATGTTTTTACCGTATTTGTGTAAATAGCTTTCCAATTACCGCTTTCTAATTACCTAATTTTTAATGTATTCAAATGGATATAGTATGTTATCCTTAAGATATATGCCATAGCAGACTTTTCTGTAGACCTATATAAGATACACAATTCCACCATACATCATTTTGTTATATCTCAAAGGGTTTAGGCAGCGTTTTCGTTGAAAACTCCCAGACGGCTTATTTTTTTCCGACACCTCCAACAAATATCATTATATTTTAGCCAATGTATACAAAAACTTGACAAATTATATACTAAGACTTTCCTTGAGAACCACTCTATCTATTGGTGAAAACAGCATGAAAATCGGTGCAGAAGTTTTTGAGTTTATCACGAAAAGAGAGACAGATGCGGCAGGGGTCTTTGTTTTATAATGTGTAGTGATAGTGATAGCTGTGCTTGCAGTTTCACCAGTTGTTTCTCAGTATTTTTTTCTTTTTGCTTGGCTCAAAAAGGTTGTAGTGTGATGTTAAATAGTCTTTAACCAACCTCCTTTAAATTCAATCATTCAAAAAAAAAACAAACTCTTCAGCTTAATTATATTAATATAGATTGGGCTGGTGTTCGCAACTCCAAAGCGTTTATTTTGCATATGGTATACAGAAATGTTGGTTATTTATTATTGCGCAATAGTTCCATGTAAAAATATCAGATTTCTTTAAATGTGCTATCACACACTTATTATAAATTATTTGTAGCTCATCTTATTGATAATTTATAATAACATCACACATCATCATTATAGGCTGATGATGTGTGATGTTATTATAAATTATCAATAGGATGGGCTACAAATTGATTGCTTTGTTCGAGTAAGAAGTACCTAATAAGACTCATAAAATTAATTTATTGCTAACCATTAGTAAAGAGTAATTCCTGGCCATGATTTTGTATTATGTCATTTGAATATGAACCTTTTGTGATACAATTATAGAACTTGCATAGGTACTGTAATAATTCAAAAGTAAAGAATTTCATGAATATTTAGTGTTTGAATATTTACTGCCTACATAGGACGACTGTGTCACATCTACTATCAAAAATGACTGAATCAATGTACTATCAAAAATGATTGAATCAAATCTACAAATTAATGACGAAAACCATAACATAACATCACGCCTGTAATCCCCGAAGGGTTAGGCAGAAGTGTACCAAATAGTACACCCACATTTCACCAGTGACGAATACCAAGATATTTTTTTTTATTAATTTAATTACATACACTGATGTGCTTAAATAAAACATTAAAATCACTTTAAAGGCTTCATTAAGTAGGTACATTTTAAAATGCTAACTTGTGAACATGTAATTTGAGGCTAATCAAAATTAAGTATGGCTTCTATGTCAAGGGCAAACCTGCCTTTATTTTGGTAGGTCGCGCAAATGAAGCCATAATGGGGCGTTTAATGAACTTTGTCAGTAGTAAGTGTGCTGGTGATTTATAATTATTGTTTATTCAGCAATTCATATTATGTATTTTCGTGTACCTAACCCACATTCATGGTTATAAGTAAATAATGTAGTCACAACCAGGATCCCAATAGAATGTTGCTGTGGTGAGATTGCAGATGATACAGATTTTTTTTTTAATATGGCTATTTATTTCTAATCAAAATAAGAAAGTAAATACTTTACGGAAAAACTAGTACGTAATGTTTATGTCTCAAGCAATAAGTTCTGTTTTTGGTTGATGAAAAGTTCTTGAGATTTACTATAACGTACAGACTGTGCCATTTCTTTAATGGAACCAGTCAAATTATGTGACCAGCAATTCGAAGATTTATGTAATTTCACACCATTGTTGTTTGGCTTAGCATTTTAATTCGAAGTAGTACACACTTAAGTTATTAGGCAATATATCCAAGACTGTAGTTTGGGTATGGATGCAATTACATGAAATTGAATAAAAAAACAGTTAGCGTGAATGCAGTAAAATGACTCAGAAATTAAATGTCAAAACCAATAGGGTTACTGTCATTTTGCCACATCAACGAAATTCAAGAATCATAAGAAATTTCAATATTCTATAGTTATAATTGGAGTTTGAACTCCTTATCCAAACGATTGCTGCTAAATTACGACTAAACATTTAACGAATAATAAAAAAGAACGGCCATATTGAACGTCTGCATTGGACAAGCTCTACGCAGATATTTTTGTTCGGTTTACGTCGAGGTCTTCGTATATAACTGAGATATAAAGCAAATTATACTTACGGGACACAAAAACACTTAAAATTTCACTTTTGTCTGAAATAAATATCACGCACTCTACAATCACACTTCACACAAGACCCAAAGCAGAAAACCGTTTTCGTTGCAATGGCTCAAACTCACCCACCAATCCAATACAACATGAAGTTTCGATTTTCTTTCTTCTGTAGACATTTACTGGCACAGCGCCATCTAGTTTGGAATAAAGCTATTTTTTTGAAAAATAAAGATAGAAGATACAAAATTGCTTGAGTGGAAATGAGAAAGCTAAAATTCTATCAATATTACCAAAGTAAAAATCTCCCGAGATTGTATTTTTATTTCACTCTGGTAACACTGTATCATTTTGAATTCTGAAGGTATTTTTCCGCAACACGAAATCGATTATTTTCAATTTGTTCATATTTTCGGTGTATTTGAATGAGATTATGTATGATTGTGTGAAAACTGTCGCAATACTATTGTTTAAAAATTTCGATTACTCGCCATAAGTTGGAAATTGACGGGTGTTATACATAAACCAGTTTGCATGTTTTTTTTTGCATCTGACTGGCACTAGAAGCTAAAATGAGAAAATTTTGAATGCAAAATTGTTTTTATTTTCTTTAAGAAATATAGAAGACTAACTCCGACTTTGTCGCACACAAGGTGTTCACTTTCAATGATCGAATCGAAATTATAAGAGTTAGTCGATATGTAGAGTTTTTAGGCAACTATGCTCACCTCTAATTCAACAAAACAAATGTCCGAATCGTGCGCCCATTTCGTAAGTTCCTCAAATGATAATTCTGATTGACGCCCTGAAAATAATATATTTCTACAATACTCAACTACGCGTAAAATCTTTTTATTATGCAATAATAAATAATAGCTAGCATTTAATAATAAATTTCTTCCAGATTTTGATTTTTTTTGTACATCGTTCGTTGATACCTACGTCGACGAAAGGAATCAAGTTTCATAAATAATGGTGTTTGCATAATTGCCTCGATATTTAGTACATCTAATCAAATAAAACATTTCGAATCCATATAATTTGAAACAGTGTTTAGCCTCTAAAATGGCAGTGATCAGTGCTCACCTTTCACCTTGCAGCAAGTGAATAGATTTAGGTTTCGATCATCGATGTGTTACTCGTTAAATAACGTACGAGGCACGAATGCTGACTCTGAGGAGCAGTGTGTGCGATGGTGATAGCAAAGAGCAAGAAAACAAAACCAAACATGGCAAACATGAATAATACTATCAAAAGTATAGACTACAACTGGACACCTGGGCCAGAGTCTCAAAACAACCAAGATGGTGCACCCAGGGCTGTCTTCATTCCTCATTCGAACTCGCTGCCGTTCGAAGAACGTCGCGTCACGTTGGAGCAACCTGTCAAGGTAAATAGCTTCCTATCTATTGAAATGTAACAAAATTAAATCTTTGAACAGGCTGACATGTCATGTTATTATGCCCAAGGAATTATATTTTATTATAAAGTAGATGAGCAAAGTAATGATTGTCAGAGCTGTGTGTGTGTATGTGTAATTTGTTAATCTTGACCAATAAATAAAGTGCATGTCAATTGGTGAGACTTGTCTTTATCTAAGTAGTTAAAAGAATAGAATAGCAACTAGAGTATAAACCAGTTGTAGACACAGACATAATATTTACTTAGCCTACGTAGTCTGATATCAATACAAGTAATTTTGTATTGTTCTATAATTGGTAACATAGGAATGTTGATTAAATTGGTAATACTCAGTAATGTAGTAATTTTCCACATGATTGTATGTAGTTTCTCAGTACTTTAAATACAAAAATAGGATATTTAGATCACTTTCTGGGTGTATTCATGGCTTACTTGAATTTTGAGATTAAACAGTGTAAGAAAACATCAATTTTCTATGCCTGCCTTTTAAATGAAAGCCTACCTTTTTTTTCTTTTTCCTTTCTTGTTTATCTGTGGAAACTTGTACATGGCCTTCAAATTCATATTGTTTAAGCACTTTGTTTATGTTAGCTGTGAGTTTCCCGAATAAAATAAAATAGGCACCTGAAAAAAACTTACAATACTGTTACATTGTAAGAACGTAACACACATAATTTGGACTAGGTGTCAATGACGATGTTGTAATGCTTGCAAGGTTACTTTGTAACCATTAGCATGCAAACATGAAATAAGTGTAAACTGAACCATAATATTATTCCAAAAACATTTTAGTTTCTTGAAAACTTAAGGAAGTATAAAACAGGAGTACTCAAGCAAAAATAAGAATTACATTTTATTATGTTAAGATTAGGATTTAATGCTAATGAACATTCATTTTACCAAACCCAAGTAAGTATAGTCACAAAAGATTTAAGAATTGCTAAATTCAAAATTTCTTGACTTTTTCATGAAATATTTATAAAATAGGGTAACATGAACTTAGAGGGTTGTAATGATGATTTTTATGTTTGTGATTCTGTAACTACATATGTGTTTCTGGCGCAACTCATTTTTCATCAAAATACAACCTGACACTGACCTGCAAATTTAAAAAAACATAGAAAATTTGAATTTGGCAGGCTACCCTGATGCTACCACCTTTATATTAATGATTAACTGCAATACTAAGATGGGCAAAGTATGCCAATTGTTGTTACTCCATTGCTGTAAAAGTTATTCTTATGTTCCATGAAAAAAAAAAAACACAGAAATAGAAATTCAGTTGGAACAAAAAAATTTACAATAATTTTCTTGGTAACCAATAATTTCAATGTTTTTTTTCCTAATCAAAATTGGCGTTATATAATTGACCAAAGCAACAGAGAAATCTATCAATGGGGCCAAAATTTCAACAATGTTTATCATATTATTTTTTATTTGATAACTTCTTGGTAACTCGAAAGAGAATTCTCACTAATCTTAATCTGTGGTTCAAACTAGATACTAAGATAAAACCTTTATCTGGATCGCAATTGATTATTTCTTCAATTTATCTCATGTAAAGATCACTTGTCCTAATATTGTGAGAATATCATTTCACCATTTCAAGAAAAAGAGTTTAATAATCAGACTGAATCCATGTTCTTCCTAGGTACTTGATTTCAGCGTACTGTACTAAATGTAAAAAGAAAAACTTATATTAAAATTGAATCCATTTTTTGAATGTGTCAAAGTAATAAATCATGATCCTTTCTCAAATTTCGTGGGTAATACTTTCTGTTATTACTGCATGCATCTGTATTCAAGTTTTTTACATGGAGCTACTGCCTATCAGACCTACACAACTCCGGTTACTGCCAAAATAACAAACATAGGGTTAAAAAATTTACATGGGATTAAGTCCCAATTATATACAGGTTGAGGAAAACACAATAGGAAAATCTGAAATGCTATCAGTCTGATACCAGAAATAAAAGAATAAAAAATACTCTCAATTTTCATCAAATTGAGATATATTTTATCTATACTGTATCTCATTGACCCCCATAAAGATGCAACTTGTGTGCAGTCTTTGTAAATCTGTGATCCACGGCGCCGGCGTTATTAATTGCTCCTGTGTGTAAACTCTCGGGAAACCACATATTGCAAATTCTTGTGCTGTGTTGCATAATGCAGGACGCAGGCCTAATCAGTCATGCCGCTCCCGAGTTGCCCCACGCATCATACCAAGATGCTAAGCCCCTCACCCCCTATAGTCATCTGGAAGTCTTTTCCGCCTCGTTAACCGAATGACGGTCTCCCACATTGAAAAATTGCCAGTCCCAGTAAATCTGTGATCTAAGATACACGGTGCCGCCTTTATTAATCGGTGCCGTGTGTAAGATAACGGAAACCACATATAAAATGTACTAGCCTCTTGCAAGGCTACGCTAATATTCGCTACATATCTGTTGTCAGGCCTTCCCAACCAATCATGCTGCTAAATACCCCATGCATAATACCAAGATGCCATGGCCCTCGCTTTCCTGAAACATCTACAAATCGCGCGCCTCTACTTCAGATCTTAGGTCATAGCACTATCTGTTTGTAAGACTTTTCCACCTTGTTAACGGACGGAATGACGGCCTCCCACGTCGAAAAGCTGTCAGTCCAGTTATCATCATCATCATTTTAGCCGAAAGACGTCCCCTGCTGGATATAGGCCTCCCCCAAGTGTCGCCACATTGACCGGTCCCGTGCGACAGGCATTGAGCGGATCCCCGCAACCTTCACCTGGTCATCCCTCCATCTAGTGGGAGGCCTTCCAACGCAACGTTTTCTTGTTCGCGGTCGCCACTCCAAAACTTTTCGGCCATCCGTTCTGCGCGCAAAGTGACTTGCCCACTGCCACTTAAGTCTGGCAATTCTTCGGTCTACGTCGGTAACCTTGTTTTCTTGCTCTTGAAACTCCGAGCATAGCCCTTTGTTGGTTGACTTTAAGCCTTCTGATGAGGCCCATTGTGAGCGACCACGTTTCGGTCCCGTATGGACTCACTGGTAACATACACTGGTCATAGACTTTCGTCTTGAGACACTGCGGTAAGTTGGACGAGAAGACACCACGCAACTTCCCGAACGCTGCCCAACCGACTCGGATTCGACGATTGACCTCTTTCTCGAAGTTAGATCTACCTAACTGGACCGATTGTCCCAGGTAGACATAATCGTCTACAACTTCGAGTGTAGAGTCTCCTGTCTTGATAGAAGTGGGTGTTACATGGGCATTCAACATGATCTTGGTTTTTTTCATGTTCATTTTAAGACCCCTTCGGAAGCTCTACTGAGGTCATCGAGCATTGTACTGAGGTCCTCTATGGTCTCAGCCATGACCACTTTATCGTCGGCAAACCGAAGGTGAGAGATGTACTCGCCATTGACGTTGATGCCTAGCCCTCTCCGGTCCAGAACCTTGAAGACATCCTTCAGTGCAGCGGTGAACAGTGTCGGAGATAGTCTAGCCCCAGTGACTCGAGTTAATTTTCAAATAATCTAATCGCCAATTTTGTAAGTTCGTAAACTAACATTGATATTTCGCTAGACCAGCATCATAATAATTTTGCAGAGGGCAATGACTGGCAAGATATAAATGAAGACTTCCAGAAACCATGAAAGATGATACACTAGCTTTCAAACGTTCATGGAAGGGCCTATTGACTATTGTCTATACCCATTCCTCCATGACGCTTCATTAGGCCGTTATCTCAAATTAGGAGGGCCTGTCTCTCTGGAATTCAAAGCAAATCATGCTTATGTATATTTTTTCCTGTATGTGCGGATCATAATTTATGAGATACGCTATATCAGCCAATAAGTCGAATATTGAAAATACATTTTTTTTCCTGGATGAATAATTTTTATTCAGATATTCCTTGTATGCTCAATAGTACAGTCATCTCTTTCGTCCAAGTCAATTGAAACATTAAAATAAAACTCAATTGACAATCGCATCACGGTCAAATCATTGCATTTATCCATAATTTAGTTTGTATTCAGTCCGGGCGCGTGGTTGTCTGTCGTGGGTAGCGCCTGAGCACGCCTGACTCAGCCTGACCCGAGGTGCTTGAGACGACCACAATTGTGCATTGGCAATTAAATTTAATGAGATTAACTTGTGCTATTTCTGAGTACACAACTGCTAGTACGCTTGTAAGGAAGCCTATACTTATCAGCTTTATGTTATTGTACAGGAAGCTTTTGTTCCAAGTTCTACTATTATTACAACAATTAACAATAGCTCATGCTCGTGTGTGTATCATGTGACGCATTGTAATTTTTACGCTTTATCTTACCAATAAAATTGATTCATATTGCAGACAGTTGTGAGGTCGTGTAATGTGTAAGCTCAAATGATAGGAGACAGGAAATTTACCTTGTCCTTGTGTAAACACAACTATTTGGCCAAAAAGGTTTTCATACAATACATAGATGTAAATGCTAGTGCGTGAGTTTGGCAGAGGAAACAATTGGCGATCGCAAAATTATGATAATAAGATATAGAGCTAGAAGCTGCCGTTTATGACCCGTAATAACTCCATATCACTGCAGTAGAGGCGCCAAAATCCGACCCAACAATCAAATTATGGATTAACATCATGTTTTTTTTTTAAACGTTTCCACACACTAGGAATTTCTCCTGTATCCTGGGTGCGTTCACAAACATTTAAACTCACATACACCAACAGCCAGACCCGGAACAACCAAAGTTAAGGTAGGCCATACAAATGTTTGTTCCGTGCGGGGATCGAACCCGCGACACGCAGCGCAGCAGTCAATCGCTCAGCCACTGCGCCAACCGTGCCGTCAATCTACTTAAAGAACATTTTTAATGGGCTCATTGGTCCGTCGTAGTTCGAGTGTAGTAAATCAATAACCTGTAAGTAGCGCGTGCATCTGAGTAATTATGTTATGGACGTAATAATGCAAAACATGATTTGAATTAATCACACATGAATTATGCAAAGCATTCGTTTACACATGCGTTTGTCCAGAAGGCGAAGGTATTATAATTATTACATGCAAGTCCACCATCAGGTACATACTAGCAAATGGCAAACTTGACTAGACATTGTGGTTGACTAAGTCTGAAATAAGTAGTGTAGTGTCTGATGATTTTTTCCTATTGTTCTACCTAGGCTCATGACACCACGTAATTAGTTCCTAATAGGAAAAAGGGTAAAACTTCATTAGTGGATAGTAAACACGCACTCGTATACTAAAACAAAGGCGCGGTCTTGATGTCATAACATCCAAGAAAAATAAATGTTTGTTAACGATGCTCGCTTTTCATCTATGTCGCGTCGTGAGCAAGTGATCCATTGATCTACATAGTACGGTTTTAAATCACATACAAATAACATGTTGATACACAGATCAATCTATTTCGATCTATCCTGACGTACGGAGCAGTTACAGATAATTAGGTTGCCATTCTTCGCTTACAATCATCGTTGTAACCTGCTTTCCGATACGACTTTGTTACCAACTTTCGAAGGGCAGTTTCTCTCAATGCCTAATACCAAAAATGTAAATACTACTATTATTTTGTGTGTGAATGTTAGATAAAATAAAAGATTCGCTATATAAATGGCTGTAGTATGTCGAAACAGTGGAATTCTTAAAATATTTTGTGATAATTGAGGAAGCTTCTGTTATCTAATGGATCTAATGCTCGTGTTGCATTCACAGAATGTTTTTAATGTTTCAGATTGGACGCAACGTGTACCGAGCGACGCCGAGCCCGACCAACACGATATTCGAATGCCGAGTGTTGTCTCGACATCACGCCACGCTCTATTACGACAAGGGCCACTTTTACCTTGTGGTGAGTCCCACAAATTGCTGCTACGTACGCTGTACCAACTTACATCCAATTGTTACTCACATTTGTGCTATTACTGGCCAGTTACGTCGAACACTATCATTATAGAACAGGTACTTGTAAGCGAAACTGCATGTGAAATGTCATAGTATCGAAAAAGCATTGACTAGTTATACGCTATACACTGTTTCAGAAAAAAAATATTTTCTTTTATGTGAGACGATGGCAGTAGCTTCATGTATCCACGTCTCATCTCATTAGTTACCGTATAGACAAGCTAGTGTTACAATATTACACGCGAAAGTAAAGAATTTGAGTAATTCATTAATAAGAAACCATTCAAATCGGTTCAGTAGTTGCTGAGATCACCCTGAACAATAGAACAAAGGAGCCAGCTCTTTATAGTACTGATTGATCAATTGTCGTCAGTCAGGTTTGTGAAGTTCTTTCCATAACAGTTACTAGCTGTGAGCCTGTGACAGACAGAGAGGTCGCTATGGTTAAATACTTCAATTGAGGGCTAATGTAGGTGTTTCTTGCGTATGAGATAAACTTACGTATCTTAAATTTGAGAGTGACAAAAATTAATCGTATTTAGCGATCCGTATCATCCATTCTACTCCGTATCATCAACTCTATGTAATACAGGATGAGTTTATCGTCACTCGGACCAAACTACATATTAGATCAAATTAGGGTCAAATGCATGGCTTGACCTCCTGCTCTATGTTCTAAACTTAATAAAATACTGATAGTTACTAAAACGGTATTATATCCTTGTGACAGCTTTTTAAGGTTGTATTTACCCGGCAAGGAAATTGATGCAAAATAGGCAAGATATTTTTTAAATGTTTGAATTCCACGACTCGTAAGAAACGTTTTCCAAAGAATTTAGGAAAAATGATTGTTTTTTTGTATTTGTCACTTGTAGTTACTTCTGAGTTTGTTTGCCCTCTAAAGGGATTAGTTATGTACACCCTTCTTCGTCATTATTTATTCGGAAATATTTACCTTGTATTGTGCACTTCACCATTTGTAATATTAATTGAAAATACTTGGAGTTTCTCAATCTTTAAATATTGCTGGAATAATTGATTTAGCTTTAAAATAGCCAAACAAATAAAATTGATAAAGGAGATCAAGCTACGTGAGGCAATTTGATTTTTTCTCGACATCTTGTCCGATGTTGTATTGGAACGGTTTTCCAACTGGGCCAGTCCGATTTATGTGACATTAGAGTAGGCCGCGGCTTTGCCCGTTTAAATTAACATACGTAAACCGTATAAACAGACGGATACGATGCTTCGTTCCCTACCGGGTCTGTCTACTCAAGTGCTGTTAAAAAAAAGTACGTTAGAAATAACAAAATTAGTAAAAAGACATAAATATTCCTAATTTAAGTGCATAATTAAGATTCAACATAAGAACAGCATCACATTTACATAAGTATGTAGAACCGTATATTTCCGACCGAAAAATCTCACGACACGTTCTGAAACAAAGTCACAATAGCAGTTCATAACAGTAATAAGTATAACCAAATTAGTTGTTACGAGCGTTACGAAAAAGTCAACTCATCCCACATTATATTATGAAAGAACCTTGTACTGGTTGCGTGGTAGAGCCTAGTAATTCGAGCACGGCTCTCACCGTTTCCGCCCACAGGCGATTTCTATGGACGCTTGTCTTCATGGTAATTCCGTTTACCGAACTGCGTCTCCGGTTTTAGAGGTTGTTTGCCTACAAACGTCAGAATTGTTCGCGTAACATTGATCGTTGCGCCGTAAAAATCCACAATGAGTTGTAAAGAATGAAGACACTAAGGATGATCGTGCCTCGATAATACTGCTTGCTTGTTGGTAAACTCCACAATTTGCTATTCATTTTTGGTGGTTGAGAAATGATATTATTATTTGCTGGCACACCGTACTTTTTAACTTACTATCAAAATTAAACTTTATTTCAATGATTGTTTATAAAGCTATCGTTACTGAATGTGACAAAAAGCAAAATTAATATGATTCTAACTTTATTTAGTTTCCTACTAGTTAGTTTGTTGTTCTAGTAGTACGATTTTTATTTTATATCCTTAATTAATTACTGATTATGTTGATTTGATATTGTACATTTGCACATTGCATTTCTGTATCATTAATTTATGTTAGGTACTGGAAAAGCCCAACTTTTTCGTAAATTACCGGCGATTGCTGAGATATACGATAACTCTCGGAAGCGATATAAATTATTTATTATGTTAATATGGAATGAGTTGATTTATAAGGGTTCTACTCGTATAAATGGCTTAGATAAGATTCCATGTAGAACTGTGAATCACAGTCTTTACCATAGTCTTGGATAGTCGATAACTGGTCATATCTGATTCGAAGTATTTATCATGAATATGTATAAACTATCCATGTTAATTGCTCTTTTTAGCCACGCCTATTCTTAACTCACTACCAGATAATCTTGAACTATTCTGGAGCGGCGTTTGACTTTTACAGTAACATAATTATGAGTATCTGTGGAGCTAATTAAAGCAATGCAACTGCAAATGAACAACATAATTAACATTGAATACAAATACCGCACGATACAATTCAGCATAACGATCGATAAACGGCTTAAACAAAAACTTGTGTGTGTTAAATAGACAGAGACATCAATGGTTCCGTAGATCCAAAGGCATTCAAATTATTCACCTGCCGTAATCCTAGATTGAAACAAATTCCACATGTAAAGTAAAGGCTATCTTCGAGGTCAAACAACCGCCAACTAATTTGTAACGAATGCATCTTTTAAGGCTAAAAGGAAAGGACAAAACACAAGGAATTCTAAAGCTATGCTCTCGAATATATTTAAATACGAAATTAGATGAAACAGATTTTGAACCTGTATTTTAGTATGTAAATCGAAATACGCAGGTTCTGCCTCGTTTGTGACGTTTTAATTTTCGGCTCAAGATATGCTATTTATAGAAAAGTGGAACTTCGCTTCAGTAAACATTTCCTCATACAAATTATTTCAGCGATTACCTATTTAGGGATTACGCCTTTTAAGCAAAACAATAGAATAGAACAACGATGGTTTTATCCTTATAAATCCCACAACAAAAAAACACGCAAAAATGAAAAAATCCTTTGGCCTATTTCGGAAAGCAAAATCGTTTGCTAAAAGTTTTTTACACTGGTGTAATATTTCAATACGAAAGGCTTATTAAATTTTCAACAGTTTTATATTTAGACTATAAAAATGCCATTAAAGTTGCTATCGAAATTATACAGTTATTTGGAATCGTGAGGCATAAATTTGGGGCACATTGATCGTGACAACTGTATCTTTTACTGTTATAGTTAAATTCCTGAACACTACTGAAAAGGCGATGAAACTAATACTAAAACTAGTTTAAAATAAATGAGGCATCTGTTTATAAACAACGCTTTTGTTGTTCTACTCAGGTATTCGTTGTATGACGTGCGTGTTGCATTGTTTACAGGACAATCAGAGCAGCAATGGCACGTTCATCAATAACAATCGGTGCTCCATATCGAAGGAGCAAGAGCCGCACGAGGTATTCTCCGGTGACGTGGTGCAGTTTGGCATACCAGTCGTGGAGAATGCCGGCAACTCTGAGAAGGTAAGTGTAAGCTGAGTAGATAGTTAATGGAGTGATACCGCGCGGACGTAAGGCAGACCAGTGCGGTGATATTGTGCATTAAGTATTTGGATTTTATTCGGAAACGCGCCGAATGGAGCAACCCAAGCGTTCGTCTAATTACGCACGTTATTTTCGTGTGCATGGTACAAACTGTGTAAGTGAGATTTAGTGCAACTATCTGTGATATTTTTAATCAACCCTATATTTGTTTATTTATTTAGAATAAATAAATCTCACATCGAATTTTGATACCAAGTGCGGATATCAAATGGGAAAAGGCCTGGTACTCCATTGGTTTGCTTCTCTGTGTCACCATTACACATAGCCCCATGTTATGGATGGCTCGACATCAACTCGAACACCTGTCTGCGATGACTACAGACGTGAATCAATTTGTTGTATGAATGATTGCGGTTGCTGCGTCACCGTAAGCTAGTCAACTGTGCGCGGTAGGTTTAACTGCTTCAAAGCAGGCGGTGGTTGTAGCGGTAATATGTTATTGTATAACTACCTTTGCATTTAGCTATTAGTTATAACAAGCCGCATGTCCGATGGTCTTTACCATGGGTGTAAAAGACGAATTTTCATTCCCTATTTAACCCCCATTGTTATTTTCATTATTCTCACATTCTCTTGTGCATAATTTTACTCATAACGGCAGCGGTTTAGTCCGTGCACTGTCCACAAGTGAATGAATTTAAGATTTTTATAAAGAATCTTAAGTCGGTTGTCTAGTCCTCGCCTCGGCTCCGCTTGCGTGAAACTTGCAACTAAAACCTAGTAAGAGAATAAATCTATAAATTTATACAAAAACCCTATAGCTAGCGATGAATAGATGTATTTTCTGCAATCAGATGTGTGGGTCTGGTGTTATAAGCGCACTAACGTTCAGATTTGTATTGTTCGTCACCTCACACTATATTCCTAATAAAGACGAAAAAATCATAAAAATCTAGTCGCTCAGTTTTTTTCCCGTGATATAAAGTTTTGACAAATACATACAACTTGTATAAAGTTGCGCAACCGGTTTGTATTCTTGGGATCTTAGATCAGGCTCTCGGTAACATCGTGTTGTGATTATAAATTAATTAGATGCTCTCAGGATGATTCGTCATTAATTTTTACTAAGACCTGTTTGTACTTGAAGTGCTAGATTTTTAGTGAAAAGAACACATCTTCTTTTTCGAGTTCATAGTCATGTTAGGTTTTAGATCCGGGTTTGTTCTTATTGTTGATATTATTGCTTTTTAGAAAGTTTACTACTAATCTCCCCTTCATCTTCCTGCCACTTCCTAGACTGAACCACAACCTAGAAAATATCTCTTTAGTATCTTCGAGCAATTATTCCATTGCAGATTTCCGGCGGTAGGACGTTCATAAAAGAGGGTAGCATGCATTCCCACGTCCTTGCTCTATAGACGTTGTTAGATTTAGGTATCTTAAATGTGGGTAGGTATGGTAAACAACGTAACGACTTTAGCCTTTCGTATTTTTTAATTGAACCTAGATTGTGGTAGTTCTCGTTTAAGACGACTATACGCACCTTGTCGAAGACATTTACAATTTGACATTACTTAAATAGACCCGTGTCATCATCCTGGAATTTTTGTTTTATTCTTCTGGGTACAATAGTTTTTAAAATACGTAACTGTAGCTACTTAAACCGTAGTCAATAATGGATTCAGCTAATGCCAAGTACAATGTTCTAAGTGTTTTATATGGAAGTTTATACTTGAGTATCGATAACTTTGCTAGTACAGATCTAAACTTATTACATACGTGATCACAGTGCAGCCGCCAGTGAAAATTACTATCTAAAGGGTGTAAACAGTCTCTTAACGAAGCCGAAAGGAACTTGTTCTCCCCGTCATTGCGATCATTTTTTTGCCTTAGACCATACTTGGGAACCTTCTAGTTACGGAGATGTTGGGGGTCAAAGTTCCAACTTTTTTCGTTTTTTTTAAAATGCATGTTTTTAATGTAAGATTTTTACTTTAAACACCTCCAGGACCCCATTACTATTCAATCCATCCATCAGCACAATGTTTTGAGTGCGTTACATTGAGTCCTACTGTAAAATGTGATTTTATGACTGTAAAAAAGTCGTTTTCCAGCACTATTTTTTGCGTAAAGTTACTTAGTTTGATGTACATAATGCTTGGTTGACGGCTTCGTGAAGAGTCTGTTTACACCCTGTATTATCAGGCGAAGATACATGTCATGAGTCACCAACTCCAATGTCTGGCAAGTACTCGCTTACACCGACCGATCAAAGCGTGTACAGACACAGATGCTCATGGGCAACGACAAAAGGCACACAAGACGCCGTCAGGTAAGGTGAGTGTATATGCAGAAGTTTGTTTTGTTTTTGCATTAATAACAAGACCAACGTCGTGAGCCCATTTACATAGGAGATCGAAGTTACTCTGCATCACTCTCTGTGCCTCACTTATGTCCATATGAGCAGTAACTAAACATGCATCGTCAGCTAATTGGTAGACGGGGCCTTCTGTGAAGATGTTACACATGTCGTTCACGTGCAGTAAGTATTCGGCCGGCCCGTATTCGAACCTTGTACTGTGCCTTTATCGGTTGGGATCATGCTATTTAACGAACCTGCGACACTCACCGACGTGAAACGTTTTTTTGTGATTGTTTTTGAACCATTCTAAACAAGGACCCCCGTATACCACTTTGCTGTAATTTATTAAATAGTGCCTTATATTCTAAACAATCAAAAGCTTTGCTGAAGTCAACGAGGACAACAAGTACATTTTCACGATTGTTCAGGCACTTGTTGACCTCATTACTAAACTTGGACAATAATTGCGAGGTATTTTTGTTTTTTTGAAACCCGTATTATTTATCATTAATCACCTCATTTTTAGTCAAGAATTTGTTAATTTCTAGTCCGAGATACCTCTCAATTATCTTATCTATACATGATAAAATAGTAACAGGCCTATAGTTATTAACATCTGTGTACGAACCATTTTTATGGATAGGTCTTACTATTCCAACCTTTAGTTGATCAGGGTACAAGGACGTGGCAATGCATGTGTTAATTAGATGCGTTATAACGGGAGAAATTTCTTTATCTATGTATTTTAAGTCTTTGACTCGGATGCCATCGAAACCTGGACACTTATTTTCGTTTAGGTGTTTTATTATAGAGGATACAACGTCATCTTTGGCCTTTTGTAATCTCATTGATGAGCTACGTCTACTATATGAATTAACATCTAGGATTGGTGTGTTACACTGAAATTTGAAAATATTCTTTACATTATCTCTGAATTCGGTGGCAAACTTATTAGATACAATATTTGGCAATAGTTTAAAATGTTTTGTAGTTATTTCATCGATAGATTTATTTATTTTTCCACATAAGTTATTAATAGTTTCCCAAACTTTATTTGAATTATGAAAATTGGATTTTTATTTTTTTAAATACATGTTTTAAGAACCCCCTTACTGTTCAATCCATCCATCAGCATAATGTTTTTTGTACGTTACATTGAGTCCTACTGTAAAACGTGATTTATCAGCCTAAAAAAAAAGTCGTTTCTCTGCACTAATTTTTGCGTAAATTTACTTAGTTTGATGTACATAATGCTTGGTTGAGTCTGTTTACACGCTGTATATTACGAAGCTGAGCACTAAGGAAGGATTTTTAAAAATTTACTCCATGAAAACGTGTACTACCGTAAGTTAGTAATGTTTACCGATGAGGTTTGAACTACAATAAACTGCAAGTTTTTAAGTTTAATCCCTGGATTAGAAATATCTGTAGGTGAAGGTCTTCATTGTGTTTGTTTGAAATGCATTCAATGTTTATAAGAGGAAACATCAGGCGTAACAATTGTGAGTTATGGCGCGTTTACCTTCTATCTTAGATTCGAGGATATAGAACAAGTGATATGAATGGTTAACATACTCAATGTGCTGACCTATTAACGCCCAGTATCTATACATAACATAAAACCACGCCTGTGATCCCCGAAGGGTTAGGCAGGGGTGTACTAGTCCACCTACATTTTATCAGTAATGTAAAAGTACCATGTAATAGGGGGCGAGGCTATCGCGACTGCTTCTGAGAAATTCCTAATGGAAAACCCTAATAAAACTTGCCCGACCCGGGAATCGAACCCAGGATCTCACGCTCAGCAGTCGCGCTTATCTATTCTGATCTATAAAATATTTTGACAAATTCACTACACTAATAAAATTAAATATGTCTATGAGTATGACTGAGCACAAAACACACCCAAAAATTCTCAACTTCCGTTCATCGTATCAGAGAAAACTCCGATAAGATAAAAATATGTATCCTATTCATTGACAGAATACGTTCCCGCCAGTGGTTGCCCTGCTCAAGCTATATCACCCCGATGGAAAGGAAGCGAAGCTCTCGTTCAACCCCACTATGAGCACACCGCTGCACCTCAAAGAATTGTATCAGCTTAATAATTTTGTTCAGGTAATGTTATCTTCATTATGATTTGGTATCTATTCTAATTGTAACTAGAGTGCAGTGTTGATTATTTCATTTATTCATCATCATTTATTAATTTTTAATCGAGTGCACACACATGCACATCAAGCTACCCGAAACTGACCAATCTTCCCAATCAACCTTGAACCTAATGCTTTAGCGATAAAGTTATAAATCTATTAAAGAAATTTGACAGATTGATAAGTAACTTGATGTGCTGGCGTCTACATAAGGCAAAATTCGACAACACTGCCAATTTCTGTATCTAGTAGATAGTGAAGTTATTGTCTAATGATGGTTTCACCCTTTAAATTAAGTGATGATGTCAAACATTAGGGAAAATCTTATTCTTTATCCAAATAAAATAATTTTAAACTGGTTCCTGGTGAACAAACTAAAATTAATCAATCATAAGGATTTGATCGTCTGATTTATACGCCGACAGCGAAATACTAAACTGTGTAACTACTATACTGGGTGATACTTTTAACTTTGAATAAGCATAAAATATTTTCATGAAAAATGAGCTAATGTATCCCTGACCGTTTCCGTGTATCTCTTAAGGCGCTCCCTTACCGCGAGCGTTCGCCTGTAATGTAACAGGTGAGATAAACTTCTTTCTGTACAAAATCGATTTCGGATTCGATCAGATTTCCCTACACTGTTGCAGTTAAAAGTATCACTTTGTATATTGAATTGAGCCATGTATCTACACTACCCAGGAAGCGATCCAGCGCGAAGCGTCCCTGGAGGGCCGGCTGCGCACGCTGCGCGAGTGCGTGGAGCGCACGCGCGCGGAGGCGGCCGCCAGCTGGGAGCTGTTCGTGGGCGAGCAGCGCCTGCTCATGCGCGTGCACACGCTGGAGACCATGCTGGCCGTCGACCAGCGCCCCGACCCGCACCAGCTCGCGCAGCTGCTCAGCGACAAGAGGAACTACCAGGTACGCACGCTGATTACCGAACGGTGTTGAAAATTGGAACACACAGGTATCTCCTACTCTCAAAAAAAATGGGAGAGCCGCCCGCGCCGTGGATAGAGGCATTTACAGCCCATTACCTCTCTTAGAGAGTAGATCTGTGCCCTAGCATGGTCATTTATAGTGCATTTGTGTGTAAATTTTGTCTTATTTATTTTTAAATAAGTACTCACGATCCATGTTTCTCATTAAAGCGTATGTTATATGCAGGAAGTGGCGCAGGAAAGTCTCCGCGCGGCACACGAGCAGAGGCTGGCGCTGGAGGAGACGCTGGAGCGCCGCAGCCGCGAGGTGGCCGCGCTACACCAACACAACTACGCGCTGCGCCTCACCGCTAACAACGCGCTCTCCGAGCTACAGGTAACTGTACACACTGTGACCTAGGAACACGCAGAGCGGCAAGTTTCTCATTTTCCATAGAAAAGGGAGAATCGTTCTTCCAGACGGATGTATGTGTTGGGTTTCTGTATTCGTCATGTTGATCGCACGAATAACGCTGAATGTCTGATGCAATACGTCAGTGTAGTTCGTATTGGCGATATAGATGTCGCATCAAGACTGCAGCTTTATGGATTCAAACGGCTCACACACAGCACTATCTCAACTATTGGCTTTGGCAAAGAGTAACGAATGCGAAAAATACTCTAAGAAGCTGTGCGCTCGATGGGATTTCCTACTGGCAAAAATTAAGAACTCCTATACCAACTTTCACCCTTTGTTTAAAATTTCTCTTATTTGTGTTTTTTTTTTTACTAATATGATGTGGTGTTCCGTGTACAGAAGCTGGCAGCGCGGTGTGAGCGCAAGATGTGCGCGGCGCGGATCGCCATCGCCACGGCCGAGGAGCGCGAGCTAGCCGTGCGCAACCATCTGCCGCTCGCTGTAAGTCTAACATATTTACTACACTGTATTAACAGAGGGTTCATCGTCCATACTTTTGACAGGCCTTAGACAAAATTATCTCTAAAAATTCCACGGACACCTAACACTGCACCCAACTTTTCTGTGCTAGCGGGAAAACATAGAACTAAATAAATGTACCAAATTTGAAATATCGATGCAGGTTTTCTTGACAAGCAGCGCCACCTTGAACTGCACACTTGTCGTGGTCATATTATAGTTTTAACGCCGCCATCTTTGATTTGACGTTTTTGGTGTTGGCACCCTCAAAAACCTTACAATCTTGGATAGTGAAAAATGGAAGTATGGATAGTGAAATGATTTTAAAACGTAAAGACTCAGACTATCATTGGCTAACATTCCGCAGCATCTTTTTTGTCGAAAAATGTCATAAATTGTTTACCATATGTTAAAAAAGAAACCCTGTCCGTTCCGTGAGGGTATCATTAGGTATCCTGATAAGATTGTAGTCTATTTATTTAATTCTTTTTGGAGAGCAAGTAAAAAAAGTACCCTAATGAAAATTAAATAAAATGAGGAAATTTCTATGGCACACACGCGCCAGCGGTCACACACGGGCGCCAGCGGTCCCTTCCCGGGTAGTGACGTCATAAAAAAAAATTGACGATTCAACATACTTATGCCGAAGATAGTGTTGTCACGTTTTAAAAGTTTGTTTGAATTTAGGGAAACAGTGGTAATTTTGGACAAAAATCACGCATTTTAAAACTCATTAATATTTTTACTTTCATGAATATTTTATTTGGCAATACTGGTAATTGGTATCAACCCCTTTCCCTTTTTTGTATATAAGTTTTTAAACTGGCATGGTCACTAACACTATAATTAATGAACATTTAAAACGGGATATTTACCATGTTTACTATTTATTTTGAGAACAAGGAAGAGGGTAGATCGATTTGTCTGCTCCCCACCATAACTTCAGTTTATCCATGATCATGGTGCTTGTCCCAGCGCCGAAATATCGGAAACTCAAAATAGATATTGTTTATAATACTATATAGATTAAAAATTATAATTTATTCTCTCTCTAAAGAGAGAATAAATTATAATTTTTAATCTATACTATAATTGACTTGATTTTACAATTATTGTTTTACATTTCCAGTATTCAGTACAAAACGGTGAGGCGAAAATGTTGGTACTGAGCACGGATAGCAACAAGCTGCAGGAAGCGAAGCGCGGCGGGTCGCTGGAGGATGCCGTGCGCGCGTTGCCCGACTACATCAAGATGTTGCTGCCGCAACAACTACTCAACAAGGTACACACACATATACTGAAGGATAATAGCTCTATTGTGTTATAGGAAGCCCATGGGTCAAGGGTGGTTTTTGCAGAACCGGATTGAATCAGTTCGATATTTCTCATTGCATCGCCACGAGCTACTTGCTAAAGCTACGGTGACTACGGAAAAAACGACAGGAGTTATTAACCCTTTGACTGCCACGTCAATTACGAAAATCTGTGTTCTCTACGCCAAGCAACTGTAATAAAGGTGTATTTTCGACGTGCCATGCCGTCCATGGCGTCGTGAGCACTTTTTGATTTGACGTCCATAGACGTCTGTGGCGGTCAAAAAGTTAAGTAAGACCATGCTACGAGTACCTGCGACTTAACGAGCGTAGCGATGGTGGGCGAAGGAAACAAGTGCCATTCGTACATTGCGCTTGGGATATGTCACGTCACGAATCGGACGGAGAATTAAAGCCATCCGACATATCCACGCTCATAAAATAAACTCTTCTCGCTCCGTGGTGGCACTCCTTCACTTTCCGTATTCTTTAAGTTTAACATAATAAGGCTGAATAAATACAGTACACTAAAATAATATTTTTTTTTGTCTAGGTCGGAATAAACGCAATATCAGCCGAAGGAAAGTCAGCGAAGGAGTTCGAATTAATATTAAAGACAAATAATATTTATAATGCCGAAGACAATGGTGAGTTAAAGTTAAACTAATATTAGCAACTAGCTGACCCGACAGACGTTGTCCTGTCAACCATGAATATTAAATTCCAATTGACCTACTACCTACCTACCTACCCTACCTACCCACCTACCCTAGCTACCTACCTACCTACCTACCCTACCTACCTACTTACCCTACCTACCTACCCTACCTACTTACCTACCCTACCTACCTACCTACCCTACCTACCTACCTACCCTACCTACCTACCTACCTACCCTACCTACCCACCTACCCACCTACCCTAGCTACCTACCTACCTACCCTTCCTACCTACCCTATCCTACCCTACATAGCCTACACTACCTACCCTACCTCCCCTACCTACCCTACCCTACATACCCTACACTACTTACCCTACACTACCTACCTACAAACCTACCTACCTACCCTACCTACCTATTTTTTTTTGTTTTTAAACCTTCCCTGTATTCGGACGAATAAAACAAAAAAAGAATTATTCAAATCGGTCAAGCCATTCTCGAGTTTTAGCCAGACTAACGAACAGCAATTCATTTCTATTTATATAGATTATTTAATATGCGGGGTAGAAGGGACACCGACGCGAAAACGGTTACCACTTATTCAGTTTTCACACAGGCGGTTATAGAACTGCTTTGTTGAGGAACAGTGTTTTTGGTATGGCGTCGGCTATTTTTAACCACATTCCTAATTCTATAAAAGAGGAACTGGTAAAAATGTTCAAAAAGAAGCTCACTGAACTTCTATTAATTAAATGTTATTACTCCGTTTCGGATTTTCTAAACGTTAAATTTTTGTTGTGAGCCATGTTTTATATGTTTTGATGATGCACTATATCAATGTTTGCATGCCAAAATGGTAGAATGTACAAGGATTCCATAGTATTATTGTAACCACCTTATTGTAAATACCTACATTCTGAGCAAATAAATAAATATTCTATTCTGTTCTATCATTCTAAGCCCCCATATTAGAAAATTTTCATCGGTTATTTAAAAAATATCAGCTGTTTCCTATAAAAGTGCAATACCTACACGGCCAAAATGTATGGAACAGCTGTTTTTTTTTTAATAACCGATGTCAAATTTCTATTTTGTTCTATGGGGCTCAGAATGATGTATTGAATACGTGGTAACTGCTTTTCGCTATCTCCGTAACTAGACATTCCCGGGTATAGTTCAGAACAAAAACATGATACCAATAACGGGGAGAACAAGTGCCTGTAGGCTTCGTTAAGGGTCTTTTTACACCCAATAAAGCTTTGTTACTACTAAACATGCCTCTATAGGACGGGTTTGACGCATTTGGTGCACATCTCAACTTGTACACCATGCTCAAATGGTGAACTTAGCAACTGGTGCACTTCTCATTTGGCCCACTTCGCAACTGGTGCACTTCTACAACTGCTCATTTTCAAGTTAAACTTACTGTATTATTAATGAGGTCAATATTATTTACTCACAGAAAAGCAGAATAACGAAGAGGGCAGCGTCAGCGGTAGCGGCGAAGAGAAGACTGGTGAGCCTGACTCATGTACTGACGATGAAAAGCAGTCGCGGCTCAATCATGGTAGGCATTGTCGTAGAAAACGAAGTAATACTTCGTCGAGAAAAGGGCGTATCATACGCCCCGATGATGTAGACTAGCTGCAAAAGGAAGCGTTTGTTACGTTGCAACTTGTCAGGATTGTACCCGGTGCATTCCTGAATGTCTTGCCTATTCTTCTCCATAGAGATCTACGCTTTGGAATTGGCAACTACAGTACTTTCACAAATTATTATGCCTTGTGTCTGTGACTTGTAGCTTAGCCTTCTTTGTTTTTCTGACATTCAAAAGTGCCTGTAATGGTCTAATTGAAATAAATGCTTTTGAGTTGAAAAGGCTGAATCTACAGGCGTCACTAAATTCAGAATAATAATCATATGGATCCGCAACATTATGAAATTTCGTAACTATCAATACGTTCGGAGAAAATCACTTTTAAAAGTTGCTAAGTGTACTTATACATAATGTGAATGGTGCTTGTGACTGAATACGCGCCAATACTACCGTATTTCGTTGAACACGTACTTCACTGGAGTAGTATATTTTAACTAGAGACAGCTGCAATACTTATGTCTGTCCCCCGATTATTCTAAAACTGCATTTTATCGCCTTCATATTATACTTTTTTCTGTTTATAACTTCTATAAAATTCTTCAAAACTTGTCACTAACATTCAGATAACACAGTTATGTTATCGTTATCATCGAAAAAATGTGTCTGTTGTAGACCCCGGCCATGAAGAGTGTACGAGCCCGTTGGACGGGGAGCTGCTCGCAGACAATAACGCCAACTCCACATATAGTGAATCCAGTACTAGAGAAGAATCACCTGTGAGTACTTTGTTACAATTTATTTTTCATTGTAACTTGTTACGTCGTGTAGTAACTGTCATATCAACTCATAATATCGTAGTTAGGGCATGCACCCACACCTTGAAAGAACCGGGTATTTGCAGGACTGGTTCATGTCCTAATCGTAGATCACGGTCTTCTTATAGGCCTTTCTCAAGCTACGCCACAGTAATCTGGCGTCCACGATCGTTGTACAGTACTGCACTCCTAACTAATACAACATTAACTACAATCGTACTCCTAACATATTTACAGTTGTCTTAGTTAAGAGGATAGAGCAGTCCGGCGAAAATATTAAAAAGCGAGTGCCACATAGGTCTAAGTGATAGGGAGAAAGCGCACTGAAATCCATCTGCACTGTAACTACAAAACTTGACTGACTTGACTACCGCGATGTGTCAGGAAGATGACAGCCTAGTATTTTTATCTGAATGCATCTGCTACCAAAACAAATGAATGTCATGGGGCCTTTGCCCAGCCGTGGGATGACACAGGTTAACAGTATCAGTGTCTGCTACCAGCAGTGATATGGCTATTTTAGGGTGGTGATCATGGCATGGTTTTCTTTTGAACATATTATTGTCTAGCACTGAAAAGTGATAGTGCCACTGAGTAAGGGCCTCTTTTCTTCTTGTCTAGTGTCCTTGATTTTAGCTTCGCGCATTATTATAATATAATAGTTTATTTCCAAGAAACTTAGTACTACTTTGCAATGGCAATGTGGCAACAATTTCATTATTAGTTAGCTAGTTAGTCCAACTATGATGAAAACCTAATTATATTTTAATTAAAGTCTCTAAATACACTTTTGTTCTGTTGTTTCATTCAGTTCTCAGGCCTAAATTGATATGTTACGTCCCATAAGGACAAACGACATAGATCATTCAGTGCCACACCATATCCGGCACAAGTTAGCATGAATTAGTTCTTATAAAAACGTATTAATTATTGCACATACTACGCTTGTTTGGGACTCGACTCGGCCTCGGAACGGTGGCGTGAATCATCGTTTCAGACAAGACCTCGGATTGGAACGTAAATCTGCTTGTTTTGACGTCGCAGTCTCAAATGTTCGAGAAACATTTTTTCTTGACTTGGTGAGAGATTTTTTTGTACTTGTTTGTAGACTGAGTAAGTGAGTAATTCAGCGATGTTTTCGCTTATTTTATTTGGAAGTAAAATACGAGTAATTATGCCTTGTCATAGCGGAAGACGTTTCGTTCCGCCTTCCGTTAGAATTTCCTACTAATAACTTCGTTTATCTTTAATGCTTCACTCACTTTTGCTGTCGGCAATTTCGATACAACAAAAAGTTTCCAAAAGGTTTCAAAGGCACTTGTAAATTGATTTTACGTATTTTAAGAGCAGCATAACATAACATTCAAATCCTTCTAAAATGGATTACATCTGCTCAGTACGATCTCATCACCGTCTACGAGAGCTCAGCAGGCTCTCTGGAATAAGAAGCAGCTAGTCGGTGGGGGGTTGTAGACTGCAGTCCATGTGCGATTTGTAAGCCTGTCCGCGAACACCATTCGTTTACTGAGGTGTGGGTTTTTACTGGTGGGTTGGGATGGGTTAGATGGGATGGGACCTTCTTTGTTAAAAGACTGATCAGGCTCCGTATTCACAAACTCTGCGATTCGATTTCGATTCGACAAGTCGTATGTCTTATCTTTTTTTGGCATTACGAAAGCGAGCGAGATAGACGTACGACTTTCCGAATCGAAATGTAATCTAAGCATTTGTGAATACGGGGGAAGCTCTTATAACGTTGCAGTATTCTTGTTTGTTAGTTTCAAAAGTTGACTCATCACAGTAGTTGATGTACTCCTTTGTTGTACTATCATATACCATCATGTAAATAAAGCAAAGAGGTTGCAGATAAATGTTTTATTTTTCTATAAATCCCCAATATCAAAGTAAAGGGCGGTGCACGATACGAGCGTGTTATTATGTATGTTAATGCACAGTTTCACGGGGCGGTAGTTCGTGTGATGCTTTGTTCTTCATTGCAAGCGGCGCGCGGCGGTGAGTCAGGCAGGCGGCCGCGCTGCAGGCACCGCCTCGCCCCGCCCGCTCCTCATACAATGCTCCCAGCCACTTGATCACCAACAAAATGTTCTTAACACGTCGTTAAGGTACATTTTACATGGATGTTCTGTCTCATCAGTGTAATGACTCAAATTATGAAGTCGGGTAAAAGAACTCATGCGCAATAAAAATAATTTGAATTACAGAAATTACGACGGTTAACTGCCTGTAGCATCGTTAATTAACATTGCAGTTTTCAGTGCACCATATTTATCAGACATAATTGTTGATCGCTTTATAGTTATAACTTCCTTCTGCAAAAATCTTAAAAGCAGCGGTAAGATGTAACCGCTCGGTATGATAATCATGATACTTTATAGGCTCATGTTTCGATAAAACTATACGCTATTCTATAACCTCACATGATATGAATGGGTAAAATAATAAAGACACTCATAGTAATAAACAATATATTTGTCAGAGCAAAGCGGGCGTGGAGTACGCGAACATTCTGCGCGTGATGGCGGGCCTGAACGAGGAGATCAAGGTGCTGCGCGAGCGTCTGAGCGCGGCCGGCGCCGACAACGAGCAGCTGCGGGCCGCGCGCGACGAGCTGCTGGCCGCGCAGCCCGACCTGCACGACCCGCCCGCGCTCGAGCCCGACGACGCCGCCAGCTACCGCGCGCGCATCGCTGACCTGCAGGTACGACATGAGATATTATGTTGGGGGCTGTTTCGTTCCTCAAGGTTGTGCTCTAATAGAAGGGGTGTTTTAATTAGACCTTGTGGCTCTCTCTATGTGCTTATGGTGATAACTGGGCTGTTTTTAGTAAGGGGACATCAAAACACAGTAAAAAGATTGTATTAAAAGCACTACAATAACTTAATTTATTATTCTAGGCGCAAATCAGCCGTTCGACGGTGTCGGAAGAATCGAACCTTGCCGAAATCCAGCGACTGGCGTCCAGTGCGGCGGTCATGCAAGCCGAGCTCGCGTTCCGGCCGACGCGCGCCGACATCGACGACCTCACCGCCGTCATCGGCAATCTGCGCGCCGAAATACTCGCCAAAGACCAGCAGATCGAGAGACTTCGGACTTCCACCGTCAGAGAGCGCTCGACGCAGGATAAGGCCGTGGAGACGGAAGCTGCATCAGATGAGCCGCTCGAAGCGCCCGAGCGAGGAATCGACGCCAGCAATATCTCCGCCGAGATCGACGAAATGTTCCGCCTCGACTACGACGACGACGACGAGGAGACTGACTCCGCCGTCACCGAGATCAACCGCGACGAGGAAGCCGTCGTCGAGGAGACGGATAGCGCGGAGCCGGAGGGCGCGGGCTCCAGCTCGTTCGTGCGGCTGGACGACAGCTCGCGCCTGCAGGTGACGCTGCACAACGGCTCGCTGCACGCGCTGGAGGAGGAGCTGGTGCGCGCCAAGGAGCGCTGGGCCGAGGTGTGCGGCGAGCGCGCGCGGCTGGCGGCGGCGCTGGCGGAGCTGCAGCACAAGCCGGCGCGCCTGGCGCTGCGCCACGTGCTGGCGCTGCTCGTGCCGCTGCTGGCGGCCGCGCTGTACCTGCTGCTGCTGCCGCACGCGTCCTGATGGACGGCCACGTGGGACCCGCCCGGGTTCGCCTAGCCCCGCCGGCCGCGACGCCGGCGCGAGACTCTTTGCTCACTGTCCCGGTGTCCCGGTGTCCCGGTGCTGTCTGTGGCCGCGGCGAGTGCGTGTCGCTCGGGACCGGAACTCGCGACTGGGCCCGCCGGTACCTCGTTTCGAATATGAATATTATCTGCGCTGCTTCTTGTTCGCGATCGCCGGCCGGGGGTTTCGGTATATTTATGGATTAGAGTAATTTAGTATATATATATTATATTACGATAGAGTTGGTTTATTGTGCACCCTCGGTCCCCACGCTGGCGATTCGACGGTGTAGAACAAATAGTAGCGGGAGCTTGTATGAAAGTGCCATTTGCTAGCGAGGAGGCGTGATCACGCCGCGAGGGTCGGTGCACGTTGTTATCGCATGAGTGTATATAACTTAGTATTGTTTCTGTAAAAAGTGTCAGTATCGTATCGATATAGTATAAATTGATTGTTGATATCTGCCATAATAAATAACTGTACATTTTAAATTTTAAGGCCTAACGACTGTCCTAAGTTATAGTAATTATTGTTGTATGAGAGCTATCGAAATTCTCAGCCGAGCGACATTTGGTGACTACTCGAATCAGCTGATTTCCCTTGTTGAATATTTAGGTAATAATTGATAGTGTGTTCATCTTTTTATTATGGTATACTTGTGGGCATCACGGACTCGCGGCCGCAGCAGATCTATCGTCACATCGCTTCGGGAGCTACACATATCATTGTTAGGTGTCACGGTGTACGGTGTGGGCATTTAGACGTCGACAGACACGGACGTTAGGTTTCCTCGAATGGTTTGCATTTTTCTAGTCTTTAGAATCGACGTTGAGTTGATTGCATGACGATTTGAGCTCCTACGTTTTTTACAGTTTAGAGCTTTTTTACAAGTTTAATCTATATGACCCTTCGTCTTTCGTGGGCGCATTTACGCGCAGCTCTAATGTTTTGCAGGTTTTGACAATATTACTGACAATTAATAATTAAACCACAATTATTAATTAATTATTTTAATTACCAATATTACGTAGCAGTGACGCATTTTAGTTGAAGAGTCACAGGTCGAGTTGACTCCGTGCTTGTACACGTTTTGTTTTGGTTTTAATGTTATCGTGCCACTATTCGTTTGTTGAGAAGAACAGTTGATTGTGCGCGAGAGAGTATGTTTATGATATATAAGAGACGCATCTCAGGGGCACTCGAGCGTCTCGGCGAGCCAGTTCACGTTATGGTCGACCCTCGAGATCGCTTAGCTCTGTGATGTGAGGCCAATAGATAATTTTGTAACAAACTTGTGTAACTAACGATTGAATAATTATATCCTTAGAATTATTGTAACTCTACCACGTTGAAGTCCACTGTCTATAAATATTTATTATTTTATTGTTGCACTGATTTTTGTTATGTTCAATGTTTTATTTTGTGTTTAAACCACCTTAATGTAAATAAATTATATCTTATACTCGTTCTTATGTTTAGTTCATGCTGTCGAAGACTTTATGTTGTATTTTATTGAGTAAAAATTAATATGCATTCAATGTGGATGTACTGATAAATTTATTGGAAATAATATTGATTTGTTTAAAACTTTTGCTTTTTCTTTACACACCTACCTAAACTTGCAAAAAGGCGATTCATTGACGTCATAGTATGATCTGAATTTAAACTATTTCTCACAGTATTAATTCCCCGTAAACAGGTGCACTGTTCGGCAAGAATCTAGTGAATCTTCGTTGAGCTAGTACATATGACGCAGTCGCGAAATAATAGGCTGACTAACAAGATACGTTGGTCGTCGGTACGACACGCATCATCTATTTATAAACCATACGAAAGCAACGCTGATTTTGTTACTTTATTTGTTGCCAGCGTAAGTGAACTCGCGTTATGTGTATGATACAGGTTATAAAATTGACAAGACGTGCTGAATTATTTATACGCTCTGTTTAATAAGAATAGCGTGTCATTACTCTATTTTGCGCGTCTGTGTAACGCGTTATCGTTACCAAGCCGTCGGCCAGGGAATTCATCCACATTATTAGTTATTGTAAAAATATAAATTAAATCACACCACTTTTATGCCAAGAGGTAGCGTCATTGAATACCATCAACCGGGCACAAAACCACTCCAGGTAGTCCAGGTTGCTAGTGAGAAATCACTAGCAACCAATTGTGTAACGCGTTATCGTTACCAAGCCGTCGGCCAGGGAATTCATCCACATTATTAGTTATTGTAAAAATATAAATTAAATCACACCACTTTTATGCCAAGAGGTAGCGTCATTGAATACCATCAACCGGGCACAAAACCACTCCAGGTAGTCCAGGTTGCTAGTGAGAAATCACTAGCAACCAATCCTACCAATATAAAGGGTGTAAACAGACCCTTAACGAAGCCGAAAGGCACTTGTTCTACCCGTTATTGCGATCATTTTTTTGTTCTAGAGCATAGACCTTCTAGTTACGGAGTTATTGGGGCTTTTTCACGTTTTTTTTTAAATACATGTTTTTAATTTCCAGGACCCCCTTACTATTCAATCCATCAATCAGCACAATGTTTTGAGTGCGTTACATTGAGTCTTACTGTAAAACGTGATTTTTCAGCCCACCAAAAAAAGTCGTTTTCTAGCACTAATTTTTGCGTAAAGTTACTTAATTTGAAGTACATAATGCTTGGTTGACGGCTTCGTGAAGAGTCTGTTTACACCCTGTATAAACAAAGCCGTGGAAACCATATTCACATTAGATTTTTTACCCAGAAAGAGCGAGATGATCCATTACGCTTACCGAGGGCGTGTTCGAGGTAGCTCAGGTCGGGATAAGAGGTTCCGGAAGACTGCGAGAAGACCTTTGACAAGCAGTGGGACAGTAGCTAGAGACAAGGGCGGATTCAGACTAAGTTATGGTTATGAGGAGTCACAGACAGTCGAGGAAATTTTTTGTGCACTTCACTTCGGATTTTCCAAGTTTTGTTTATTCATTCATACAAGGAGAAACTTTGTCGATTCATTCAGAAAAACTCATCAAACAAATGTAGGGAGGATCCAAGAGCAAGCGAAGAGAGCTCGAATTCTTTTTTCACCTTTGAAAAAATTTAAGCACCGCAGCTAGAATTGGTTAGGTTATTTTTGTGCATTCGTACTGAAGTTTAAGAACTAAGTGAATGCAGAACGAAAGAACGTGTAATGTTAATTATGTTTTTTTTTTTACTATTCGTACCTATTTAATAGTTAGTGGGTTTGTTTGTCGACTTGTACAGAAACAATTGAGAAACAAAATTGAGATAGTGATCATTGAGCGAGGGAATAGCGAGCTCCAAATTAGTGCTCTTAAAATTTAGGCCTAATAAACAATACATAGCTACGAACGATGGTCCCATGTAATTCCAAACTAAATCTTACTGAAAATATTATGCCATGACCCCCCCCCCCCCCACTCCCAAGTAGCACACAAGCTGTAGGTATTACAAGCCACACAGTAGCCGGTTCGAAGTTCTGGATTCACCCTTGTCTAGAGAAGTAGGCTAGACAAAAAAAAGAACCCTAACATCCAGTATAATCTTTGTAGGTAAGTTCCTATTATTTTGATCTTCAGCAGCAATACCAACTTACCTAGGTATTTCGCTGGTGTATTATAACAGTATAATGCCAGGCAGCACATTATGAAAAAAATCGAGTCTGATTGAGTCTATACTGCAAAATAAAATTATTAATTAAATGTCACGGACAACAGTAGGCGTTTCGAACCGACATACTATGGAACTAATAAATTACCGAACTAATGAGAAATAGGGTAAGCTGTAGGTTTTTTCGCACAAACGTTACATCGGACCAATAAAACATCGATGGAATAAAACATCGTACAACTGAAACATCAACTTTCGAAATCAAGTAGGGAACCCTTTGAAAATAAGTACCTATACATTAAAAAAATGCAGTTTTAGGTAGGTATCACCAAAAGCGAGCTATTTTTTAATGTATAGTCAAGGAATTTGTAGACTAGAGAGATCCAGTCTCAAAAAATACCGTGTGGAATTTAAATCTAACCCTGACTGAACATTTGCGTTAGTAAGCTACTTCTCTTCTTCTTTCAACGCACCTGGATTGTCATCTTAGAGAATAACCTGAAATGCTTCAAGCGCCTTTGAATTATCAACAATCTTTAAATCGAAGTTCAGGAATGCGTTATTATCACGTTCACACATCATCATCCAAATTGCCTCAAATTGAACAATGGGCAAAATGTCCCTCCCCTTGTAGCACCTCCATCCATGTATCAAATTAAAGAACTTGAAAAGTTTATCATTTCATTGTATGATAGAACGTGGTGGATAATTATAAAACGTGGGGGGAAAAAAGGTTTCGGGACTCAGAAATCAAAATACGAACGGTTCTTAATCTTAGATAGAATTCATGTATCTCTTTTATAAAAATATATATAAATTTTTAGTTATGCACTTATTACTTTGTGCACTATTTATTGCAAGAAAACGATACATTTACTCTATAACGCGGCTTTAGAGACGCATTTCCCGACCTAGAAAAACAATATGGCTATGACTGTCACATGCTGCCATCTAAAAATCAAAACGCTACTCAATTGACTAACGAGCAGGTAAATGACTCAAGAAAACTCGCTATGGGTCGTAGAATTCATAAATGAATGGTTCAAAAGGGATTTTATGATATTTCGAAACTCGAATTTTCGTTCAACAAATCCTTACCACACTCATTTACAGACTTTCGCATAGCTGGAGTCTTGTTCGATTCATTCAGAGAGTCTTTAAAAGATGACCGCTATGCCGCAATTATTGTAGAGATAACACAGCAAAAATGAATGTACCCAACAGGCTTGAAAACTACGTCACTGCAGAGAACATTAACTGCCAACGCTGATATTTCGTTTCTTGTCCTCACCGAAGAAGACGTTATTATGTTTTATTTGGGGACCTATCATTTGCACCTGTCACCTGGTACGCTCCTTTGTTAGCGAACATTGCGAGGAGGTGTTTATAATATGGTAGTGTGCATGACCCCAAGTCCAAGGATGACACAGTATGACATCCAAACGGAAGAGAGTATGCTCCTGAGAGGTCGTAACTCATCGAGGCACATCTCAAATAAAACTTATTACAGTTATTTACTGGTTAATTCCACCTTGGAGGACAGATCTGCCATAAAATAATATTATTGCACATGCTTAGAGGGCATGAGGACTGTTGGTGATGTGCACAAATCGTGAGGATTATCTGGTTCTCAGGTGTCTGTCGACATTAGACAATTTCGTTGGGCCTGCAAGTGCATGGGATAATATTATTGCACAAAGCCAAAATCGTTCGTTCACATTCGTTTATTTATTTATCCCCAAACATAGTTAAAATAATTAAGTAAAATAATTTTACACAAGATACCACATTCTCGCATTCTTTCATTCGTTCACATTTGTTATCTTAAAACACTGTACGAGTACATGTTTCCATCCGAAACTTAACATGCTACATGGGTAGGGACGGGGTTCATACAAAAATGCCCATTGATCTTTATTTGAATTGAAACTGCTTTTCAGCTTCAGCATTTAGAAATAGAATAGAAAATTGTTGATAATTCAGGTAATACATAATCTGGTACAGCACTCCACACAAGAGATGTTAAAAGTGGCTTAAAATACTGTTTTTCAACCAAAATTTTAGTTTTTGAAGTATGGTCGTATTTTGCTCTGCGTCTAAAATCGCTTCAACTTTGGCTGGAACCTTGATCAAATAAACTGGGCATACAGTAAAACAGCGTTGTTAATGTAAAACAAGTAAGCAGGTCAACAAGTCAGTAGCACCGACTGCACCGAGCACATATCAAGTCATATCATGTTGCACCTAAAGAGAGATAATCTTTGACTAAATATAGAACAGTACATATACATACATTACCTACATAAAATAATACAACAATTCACTCGTGGTGGTAGAAGTGAAAACTTCAAAAATTTTGGCTTTAAGATAAACACTAGAATGCTTCCTATCTCATTTTCTCCCACGTTAAATCTTATGAATTTATGTGTCTGTCTCTTTTTACTGTCGCTTTTTCGTTTCATCGACTTTCAAATCACAACGATGCTAAAGAAGTTTTCACTTCAATAATATCAGACAGTTGTGTAGGCTGGGAACTACTGGGAAGATTGTAGGTAGGTCTAGGTACATTTCTTTCTTACGAGCTAGGTAAATTAAAAATAAATTAAAAAATAACAAGGTGTTTTTATTAGAACGCTTGTCTTTGGTCTTACAATAAAAGAACTTTAGTATTAGAGTGCTGGTCTAGTCATTACTATAGAATCAATCCCGGGCATGCATGGACTCACTTTGTGCAATTGATTCCGTTCTTTCAGTCACCACTGCTCTCAAAAACGAAATTTTTTTTTGAGGAATTTGACATTTAAGTATTTAAAGTATTAAAATATTACTATTTTGAGTAGTAGGTATATCATATTGCTACTACTATTTAATAAAGTAGTACATTCTACTATTTTATATAATATATATTTAACTAGCCACCCGTCTCGGGATCGTACGGGTGCAATCTAGATATAAACCTTCCTCTTGAATCACTCTATCTATTGCTGTAAGAGATCTAAACGTACAAACAGCAGGAGCGACTTTGTTTTATACTGTGTAAAGATATAATATGCGAGTCCTGGGTTTGATTCCCAGATCGGGCTGTGTTATTGGGTTTTTCCATCAGGAATTTCTCAGTAGCAGCTAACTCTAAGCAGCGGAGTCTGGATTTGTGCCCGGTTGGCAATAGGCTCGTCAGTTACTACATGGGACTTGAGGGTTGAACCTTATGCATCAGCACGGAATCGCATTCTACCATGCTCAGATCCTTTTCTGTGGCTCGCTCAGAACCGTCATTTGTTAGAGCGAGAAACAGCGGGTGTACTATCGCATGTGACAGAATCGACGATGCGCTCGGCCAGCACGCACATGACTGGTGAAATGTGGGTGTACTATTAGATGCACCTCTGCCTAACCCTTCGGGGATTACAGGCGTGATGCAATGCTATGTATATACTACATATTTAAAAACATGTGACATCCACCGATATACGCTAGGCCTGAGTGATGGGTTACGGCCCGATCTGTTTAACAGAGCCATCATCACACGCACACACACAAGAGCATGCATGATTATTATTCTTCTTTTATTTTAATTTTGATGCATAAAATGTTGTGAACATTAGTAACAAAAACCGGTGAAGACACTGACTCCTGAACACAGATCTCACTTAGCACAGGTGTCAGGGTTTCAAATGGAAATATAACTTTTTACTTTGTGTCAATAAAAATATTATGTATTTATAGTTCATAAAAAAAGTTAAGTTTTGTTTTAAATAGGCTGCGGTAAATATATGACTAGTAGATCATCTAAATTTCCAAATCAGAGATTTATCGACATGGAATTCGAATTAAATGCACTATCACATTATGAATACTGACCTGTTTTATTTGGTCGCAGTAAGGTCTGGTACCCGTATAATTTTTGTACAGTAACAAATGGAGATGTATGGATGGATGGTGGATGGAGTTATTGTTAGTGGAATTTGCTGAAATACCTACTTAGATATTGGAATGTTAGTTTTCCTCTAAATATAACAAAAATGACAATAACTTAATTATAAATGGATCTTACGCGTGTAAGGCCAGCTATACGCTGCAACTCTTCTTGTCTGTTGATCTTTGACGAAACAGCAAGGAAGCTAAAAAAAAATCCATACTTACATACCAATATAATAGTTTGTTACATTTCACGACTAAACGGTTGATCGGATCGTAATGAAATTTGGCATGGAGATAGATCCTGAGGAAAGACAGAGGCTATCCTTATTTTTTGGTCACACATAAAGGGTGTAAAAAGACTCTTAACGAAGCCGAAAGGCACTTGTTCTCCCCATACATTGTTTTGGCATTGTTTTTTCGCTCTAGACCATATCTGGGAACCTTCTAGTTACGGAGATATTAGAGGTCAAAGTTCCAACTTTTTCACAAGTTTTTTTTAAAAACGTGTTTTTAATCTTTTGTTTTTACTTAAGACACCTTCACGACCCCCGTCCTATTCAATCCATCCATCAGTACAATGTTTTGAATGCGTTACATTGAGTCCTACAGTAAAACGTGATATTTCACTCCAAAAAAAAAGTCGTTTCCCAGCACTAATTTCGTAATCGTAAAGCTACGTAGTTTGATGAACAGAATGCTTGGTTGACGGCTTCGTGAAGGGTCCGTTTACACCCTGTATTCATCAAAATTTCCACGTGAACGAAGTCGCGGACAACAGCTAGTACCTAACAATTCTAGACCACTGACACACCCTAAAGGTAAAAGTTTATAGGTAGGTGTAATGTGTTATGGCGTTTAATAAAGAGTATAATCTAGGCGTATAAGAATGAAAACGACAGATATCCATCGTGGCATACCTATGTGTAACTCTTTATTCATTTATATAATATAGGTAATTATATTTATAGGTACATTTATGTACCTACTTAAAGATATCACCAGATTTATGTGTCCCAGTATTTCAAGGAAATGTTGAAACATTTGCAATAATTTTATTTTCAACAAACAACATACGAAGTCAACAAGAGAGAAGATAGAACTACTTAATATTATAAAAAAAACTTTTTCGACGGGAACAAAGTGAAAACATTGAAACAAACAATGTCACCGACTTTATATAGTAAAGTTATTTTGGATTGCTTTAGTGATTTTTTGGAAGTCGTTTGTTTTTGAAAAAATGTTTTTTTTTACCCTTTTTAGTTGTAGTACCTACCTCCCAAAAATCTTGTCATGAATTCATTTTAAATTGAAACTAGTTATAGTTGTTATGGGATCATCTATTCGAGCAAAGTTAATGCAATTTATATGGAACCACTGATCGGTCCGTATTTGACGGTAATCTATGAACATACATAAAAAAATATATACAGCCGAACATATAACCTCCATCATTTTTTAACTGGGTTAAAAGTAAGAAACAAGAGTTTCCTGAATCGTGTACAAAAATAAATATGGCAAACATAATTTTAGTTTTAAAATAATCGTTTCAGTGCTTAAAACATAATATCTTTAAACTAAAGAAACCTCAAGTGCTGAAATCAAAGGTTAAATAGGTTAAATAACATTATATAAATATACAGGCTGCAGGACCTGTTTCAGTCTCTGGACAGAAAATGATTAAATTTACTTCAGGATAAAATTTAAAATACATGTAACAGGAATTGTAGAAAACTATTTGCCTCGTCTGCCAGACAATTTAAACTTTTCCGCAGGTGGTGAAACAAACCTTATTATTAATTGTAATGAACATTATTGTTACAATAATTAAAATATAAGTATGATCCTGCCAGGGCTGCGGGCTGTTCGAAAGAGATACCGCGGCCCTGGAACACAAAGGGAAAGGAAGGAACATGGATGGGTTTTAGTCAGTACAAGTCTGACACTCCCTTCCGCTCTGCCCAGAGCGGGAGAAGTCATTTGATGATTTCCCATCCGTAAAAAAAATAAAAAAGTATGATGATGATTGATTGCCTTATTCGGGTTTTAATGTTTATTCCTACGAGTACCAACAGGGACACACATGAAAACCAAGATGGGCAGTCACTTAATACGAAACTTCCAACGCAGAATTCCGGATGTAGGTACACAGTCAAACAGTTAATTGTGGCATTTTGACAACGCGATAACGTCATCAACAAGATTCAAAATATTGCTTGAAAAAATTATGGAAAGTAAAGAGAAGTACACACAGATATGAGCAAGCAAAGTTAGTTGTTTCTTCCAATCTTGTAGTCAGCAAGCAATTTTCAAGGTGTGGCATGTTTTGTTCTTCTGTGTGTTTTTGATCCATCGTTGTTCGTAGAATAAAACGTATAAGCGATACAAACGGACGAAGATCCCACCGACCCGTGTATGTCGGCCGAGCTGGGAAGTTCGTCCGGGCGTAGCACTTGATACCGCTCTTCTTTCTTCGGTCTTCTGACTTCGCACATGCCGTAACATTACAGTTTCACAAAAAAAGTATAAAAGACAAACACGTACAACACTCATGAACACAAAGATAATTTTAACTTCACTATGGATACAACAATTATGACAGTACAGCTCTCTACATCAAGTGCGATTATTTAATTAAATTGAAGTCAAAGCATACGTGTAAAAATAATTTAAAATATAAAACAAGTTATTCACCTGTAATAAAGAGCGGATGCTAATGGATGTAGATTCGGTGCGGAGTGAAATAAGCGCTCGCCTGCCTTCCGTCGACCTTCGATCGGCGCGAAGCGAGTGAATGCTGTGGCGAATGTCCGCCGGAGGAGCGCGCGGCGCCCGGCGTCGGCGGTGAACGAACTCACCTTGACAAATGCACCATTTGGCATTGTTCGCGGGAAAACCGGCGGCCTTGCGCGCGCGCCGCCGCCGCCGCCCGAGCCGACCAATCACGAGCCTTCGCGCCACAGCCTGCGACTGTTTTGGCGGGAACAAGTCGTCTGAACCACTGTGAACGTCGCACGCACTCCGCTGCGCGGCGCTGTCGTCGTGTCGGCAACAACACGATTTCAGCGTGACGACCTTTCGACGTAATCTTGTGAATGACATACGGGCATGTATTCATGTATATTTGACTAAATAAGTTCTATTGTTCATACGGTTATCTACGAGCCTTGGTTAATCTTAATAAACACCTTATTTTAGGAGTTACATTTTCTTTAAATTATACTTGAACCGTTTTCACATTTTGTTCTAGTTTTTTTGGAATACGTATGCAAAATCCTCTCTAAAATAAAAGTTTCAACTACTTAGATTTTGTATAAGAATTATTATGAAGTGCGAGATATTAACGCTCATTTCAATTACTCAATTATATAGGTAATAAGAAGCCGTCTGGCGTCTAGCACGAATAGATAAATGCTAATGTAGTCATGCTCGAGCGACTCCCTACCAGCGAGATAAAGCACTAAGCCTGCAATATTTTGCGCGGTTTAATCGAGAGGTAGGTAAATTAAAACGGTATTTTCCTCCCAGTTATGAGATGTTCACAAATTGAGGAGGATAAACAATAGTTTTATATTTTGATGCGCTGATTATTCGGACAATACTTATTTACTACTTCGAATTAATATACTTAGATTGTACGACGTGCGTCTCCTTTTATGAATCTACTTTCACGAAAGGAAATGTATTCGTTAATGATGGAAAATGATGTGTAAGTTATAAGAAATGTGGTTAGGAAATCTGTTGTGTATGGGTGAAAATATATCGACCGTGACTTGTTAGATAGGCGGTAATAATTATCCATTTTATTATCAAAATGGCGGATGCAACTTGGGTGCCGTGACGTCAGCTGGCGCTGCTGTCGGCCGGCGTCGGCGCAGGCGCAATCGAGCAACCAGTCGACAGCCCGCTCCTATTTCGTGGAAGTTAGATAGGTACGGCGGCAGTCAGTAGCCTCGAAAAGCAAAATACTCTTATAGATAACAAACATCAATAGCACTATTATAAAATAATATGAGAAATGACGTTCCCTAAAGCGATACTAAGCATTTAAAACTAGGTAATTTCTATCGGAATCCTATTATAGTTATTATAACTATGAACGTAACTATACCAGCAAATGTAATAACTTAATAACTTTATTAGATTGTTTTCACTGTTGGTCTACTGGACTGGACATGTCTAAAACTTTCGCGGTTAAAGTTAAGAGAACAGCGTGACCATTTTTCCATGTGTGACAAGAGAAAAGATTGTAGTTTTAAAATTAAAAACGCAGAATTTAAGTGTCTAAATTCTTAAATCATAGAACGTGTTTTATTATATGTAAATAACTAATCAATATAAAAAAAACTTAATGGAAAAATAGTCCTTATTCCCGAACGAGAACTTCGTAGGCGCGTGCTACGCCGTAGCAATGTAGGCCCTTTGTCGGAATAAAATCATTTATAGGGCAAACTAGTGTAATTTCAGTGTTGTAAGCATTGGTTTGATTTTATATTGTATTTAAATAATATTACTGCAATCGATTTTGAACGAATTTACTTGATTTAGTTTTTTGATAATAATCAGTCATTGACCTCTTCGCCGCAGGGGTCTAAGAACATCTAAGACGATGACTGCTTTCAATTTCGCCTCTAAGATGTATAATAATAAAAACGAGACAAGTTTGTTATTCTTCTGTATTATAAAATAGTAAAGACACAATAGAAATACCTGCGACTGACGTGAATGTTATGAAAACAAAGTTGCGTAAGGATTCTTCAACTAAAACTAAATAACTTAATTACGAAATCAGGACTATGAATGAATAGTATTTCATTACAATACATTTTAGTTATAATTTTATTAAAAAGTTAACTAATATCAATTACATTTTATGTACATTATATACAGACTACAAATAGAACAAAAATAATGCTAAAAAAGGGAAGACTAAAAGTAAGTACCTACATATTTACAACGACAACAATAGGACACTTGGGCGTCAAAGTACTCCTCCGCATCGCTGTCATCCGGAAACGTGCCCAGAAGACTGGCAGAAGAATGGTTATTATCATTATATATTTTGAAAGAAAATTAATTAAAAGTAAAGGTGAAGGTTCATGACAAAGGGGCGACGCAATATTTGATAGCAGTGCATTATTGCAATCGGAAATATGATTCGCAGTCTGCATATTTAAGTTTTTTCAAGACAGAATTAATCAGAGGCGGTTGGAAACACGGGACCCTACCTAATATAGTCTGTGGGTGTAAACCAACGCTTGCTTTTATAAACCCCAGGCCTGTGATTAGGGTCTAATTAATGTAATCATTTTTGAGATGGTACCGAATTTATGGCCCCAGTTTTTGTTGAAGATTTTTTGATTAATATCACTTAATGGTCTTCATAAGATTTTATGCAGTTTTGTGCAAAAATACGAACTACCTACATAAATATAATGTTTATATTATACTCATGTTTACTGTGCTGTGAGTCAAATACATGTTGACTAGTAATGGTCATTTTCAAATCGCAGTTTTTAGGGATAAAAACATGGGAATTCTCCGAACCAATGTTGTTACGAGTATGTTGACTCACATATTTACTTGTACAACGACCAGTCAACTATTGATTTTTTTTTTAAATATGGCAAAATATATAGAGGAGTTTTAATTTGACTTATGAATATTTCGTGATTTTAAATGATCAGACAACCTTGATAAAAATCAGCCTCATTCTGTAGTCAACACAAACAAGTAGCGACAAGTTCGTTGTTTATTTGAGCCAATAATATGGACGACCTCTAAAACGAAAGCTGCAGGGTGAGATCTCGGAGGTATGACTCATTCCTGCCAACCAGTCTCAACTTCGAAATATAAATAGATCCATAATTTTCCTTGTATTTATCTATTTAATTATTACCTCTATTTCATAACTGTCATCAGGTCAGTGCTTCACAGAATGAGGTCGACGGGTGATTAATATATTTTATGCAGTTCACTTCCGAGTAGCTTATTAATTGCAGTGGTCTCTGATGAATTTCTAGTGGTGGTCTTTAATATGATTTGTGATTATCAAAAGAAATACTTTAGTCTTTGATAGCCTACGATTAGTTATAATTATCATTTGTTTGTACATGAAACTTCAATGTTCTTAAAAAGGTTGGAAGTAACCAAATGCACAGAATATTAAAGAGCTATTCCGATAACTGACTGCCTGAAAAAACTGATTTCACGAAGGTATCGACGGCCATTATACAAAATATATATTCAAAAATGTAAGTAGCTGGTTAAAACTTGAGTGTATTTCGAATAATATTTCGCTACTTATCATTTACACAGCGAATGTCTTGGGCGAGTGGGGCACAGGACATGAGTCAGGTGTCATTGACCCGGCCACACCGCGTCATCACAATACCTAGCCGCCGCCATTATATTTTACACCAGTTTTTATCATCTCGCCGCTCAGTTGACCCTAGCTCGTTTCATTTCAGAACGTTGAATGACGCC
This sequence comes from Lycophotia porphyrea, assembly GCA_950005105.1. Classification (NCBI taxonomy): domain Eukaryota; kingdom Metazoa; phylum Arthropoda; class Insecta; order Lepidoptera; family Noctuidae; genus Lycophotia; species Lycophotia porphyrea. Next base: position 12,294,076 of record OX465396.1, on the reverse strand, counting down.
GATCGCCATCTTATTGATATTCAACTACGATTAGCTTTCGGGTCGATTGAGAGCGGCGCATGGACCTCATCTATACATCTACACAAATAAATAAAATTAAAGTGTATGTTTGTAATTTCAAAATAACATTGAATTATATTGTCATTATTTATTATTGTCATTCAATTTAACACTTGTATTTTTAGTGAATGCATATAAGGTAACAAAAAATCATTTTTGAAATTTTGTCGGTCTGTCTGTTTGTACCGGCTAATGTCCGAAACGGCTCGACCGATTTTAACGGGAGTTTTACTAGAACTTAGACTACTTTAAAAAAAAAAAGATTAGGATTCCGTGCAAAAAAATAAACAAAATCCGATTCAAATACGAAAGTAATATTTTTATAATAATTTCACGCGTACAAACGTCACTGGCAACAGCAAGCGCAGTAATAAGTACTAAGAAGGTATATAAGGTACCTATATCTTTAGGATTTAAAGTCCATGCTTCTTAAGTTCTACAATACACATTTATAGAGTTAGATATGGATCAACTGAGTTTTGTAATCGTGACTAAGCTTGTCCTAGTTCAGCGTTCATTTCTAATGGGCTTAGGTTATTTAGGTGTCAAAAGTTTTCGGAAATCGGTAAAAAAACCCTAGATTACCTATTTATCGTTTTATCCTAACATTGTGTTTAACTAAGTAGACTGTATAACGAACCAGCTCAAAAAAATCCAAATTTTTACTTTGTAT